>VDFB02105785.1:577351766-577406342 GCA_007258455.2 Sequoia sempervirens
TTGTTTTTCAAAAAGACCTTGACTTATTTTTAATATTACCGTGTAACACCGAATCGCTACAAAAAATTTCTATAAAATTTAGTTTGTGTTGTATCTAATAGGTGTTTTGGGTGAGGATCGCGAACTGACCCCAATTCTTAATTTTAAAACATCTCTAACATTAGAGCGAAACCCTAGTATTATCATGCCAAAATTTTTTGATCATAGATTTAATTTCAACACTCAATTTTATATCAGACCTCGGTAGTCGTCCACTAGAACTCCAACATTGATTGATAGGATTATTTTCTATACTTTCTCTTCTTTTTGCTGCTCTTAGTAATGTTTTAGGATGCATTTTAAAACTTCACTAATATTGCTTACCATTCTTTTATTCAAAGTTGTTTTATTGACTATAGCAGTAGTTATAGCTCTTCTTGCTGCGTTTTTATCTTTAGATCGACTATTTTTTCCAATAGATTGAATGGCACTAGCAACAGTAGACATAGCATGTTTTAATGATTGATCTTTTCTTTTTGGTTTAACATAAAAGCCTAACCTTTCATTACTTTCCTCATTTTTTTCATTCTCATCAATTGCATCATTAGTTGACATTGAAATGCAATTTTTTTACGATAAAAGAATTTGGTGTATATTCTATTCGCATGTGTTCTACTACCTTAAGAAATTTGATCGAAGATTATCTTAAAACACCACTAATTTTAAAAGTATTTTCATTAAATCTTCAACATCACATTCTAAATTTTATCTTCATTTTCATCAACAAAATAGTTTTCATTTTCATTTTCATTTTCATCAACAAACGGTTTTCATTTTCATTTCATCTTCATTTTCATTAACAAAACTGCTCTCATTTTCATTTTCATCAACAAACGGTTTTCATTTTCATTTTCATCTTCATTTTCATTAACAAAACGGTTCTCATTTTCATTTTCATCAAAATTTTCATTTCATCAACAAAATGGTTTCATTTTCATTTTCATTAACAAAACGGTTCTCATTTTCATTTTCATCAACAAAACGGTTTTCATTTTCATTTTCATTTTCATCAAAAATATAGGATTTGTTTTCATTTTCAAGAAAATGATCATTTTGATTTTCATTTGCAACAAAAGATTTTTCTTTTTTGTTTTCAACAAATTCTATAAAAGTTTCATTTCTTTGAATATAGTCAATGTCAACATCATTATATCCAGCTTCTTGTAAATCTTCTACAAACAAATTTACCATGTCACTAACATGTGGATTTGAAGACGTACCTGGATTTGTGTATATTGAAACATTCTCCATAGCATTCAAAGAGGGATTTGAAGACGTAGTAGGACTTGTTTGTATAATCACATTCTTCTCCAAATTGACTCCTTGCAAATTAGCTTCATCTACAACTATGGTATCTTCAATGTTTTCATCTTCAATAGTTGTTGAATTGGTTGCTCCACCATCGTTCATTGATTTTATTCTCATTCTTCTTTCTCTTTCTCTTTGTCTCTCTTTTTCTTTATTTGCTTCAACTTCTTGAGGAGTCAATGTCTTTCTTCTTTTATTACGAAATTTATCTCCCATAATTATAAAATTCTCAAGCACAAATGAATGTTAATAGTGAAATATTTCAAAATATTGAATCCAAATTGGAAGTTGAATACCTATTACGGCAAAATTATTCCTCTTGTTTTCTTTATGCTTCCTTTGAAAAATTCAATCCATATTGCAAATTTCACTTCAAAAATGGTGTAGATGATGCTCCCTTTGATAAAATCAACAAAAAATCAAATTGACCACTTGTAAATACAATAACTTATGAAAAATAATTGATTTTTAGTGCTCTCAGCCGTACATGTGAGGTTGCAAAGTTGCAGAGTTGACAGTAATTGTGAACAGTGTTTTTAAATAATATAAACGGGATCCCGTTTATAAAACTGGATCCCGCTTATAATAAAACGGGATCCCGATTACAAAACGGGATCCCATTTACTAACAAATGGGATCCCACTCTATAATCAGGATCCCATTCACCAAAATCAGTGTGCGAGCCGTTGTAAAGGCAACGGGATCCCGTTACCTTTACAACGGTCGAAATAGAAACAGGATCCCGATTATGACACGAGATACTGTTTATTAGTTAATGGGATCCTGTGTTATAATCGGGATCCCATTTTTTTAAATTTGAATTTTGTTTTGCATCATGGGTGGGTTTTTGCCAAGGTTTTCGGTTCGGGAAAATCTTTGGAAGTCTGAACCTAAGCCTTCAACCTAGTTTGACCTGCAAATTGAAGGCCCTAACAATGTCAAAGAAAAATATCAACTTTGGACATATGGCTGACGACCTTTTTTCAAAAAAATTTTGACGAAATGAAAACCCATTTTAGATCAAACAATGCAGATTCTAAATATGTAATTTGTTTTGCAATTGAATTATTTTTTGTATTTTCAATTAATTTCTAATAAAATTGGTCCATAAACTTTAAATATCGAGTTTTTTTTACTATTTGAATAACTTTTGATCAACATAACATTTTGACAAATGGATTGCACAAGAGCAAACTTTAGACAATTCTTTTCAATTTGAAAAAAAAAATCAAAAAGATAAGTTTAGGTCATCTTATGCATGTCGTATGACGATTTTTCAAAACAACAAATCTGCCTAATAAAATTAACAAAAAAAAAATATTCAATAAAAAATTACAAAAAAATATCAAGAGCAAGGTTCAGTGAGTCATAAAACTTTTCCCAAAAGGATTTAGAAAAATACGATAATTTAAGTCAAAATATGGATGTCGTACACGTGCATGGTATGGTACAAAAAAATGACTTTTAAACAGTGGTTTTTTGAAATGCCTATTAAAACTCAATTTGTACAATCTGGGTATTGAAATAAATTACATATTTGGAAACTAGACTCCGAGCACTACATTTTATCAGTAGTGACTTTTTTAAAGATTTCATCTCTAAGTGCTTCAAATTTTAAGGTCAAATGTGTCGAATACTGAAAATCAGGGAAAACACTTCCACTTTTTGGCCAAAAAGTGGACTCAACTTCTTGCACACACCCTACTCTTATTGATAGAATTATTATAAGAAAATTTCTCCTATGATAAAATCAAGTCTTATCCCTTGGTTTTTTCTCTTACTAAGTATCTCATTAGCTCACCCAAACACCTATTCACCACCTTCATTTTTCCATCATTTCGTGGATGTTGTGTAGAACTAAACTTTAAATCACTCTTCAACTTCTATAATTTCTTCCAAAAATACCCAACAAACTTGGTATCTCGATCTAAAACTATGCTCTTGGGTAGACCATGTAGTCCCACCACCTCTCTAAAAAATAAATCTGCAACATGAACAACATCACTCATCTTATGAAATAGAATGATGTGTGCCATCTTCAAAAATCTATCCACCACCACAAATATGGAATCATGCCCTCTTTATGTCCTCAACAATCCAAGAACAAAATCCATACTAATGTCCTCCCATGGCCTCTCAAGTACAAGTAATGGTTGATACAATTGAACATTTTGACTTGCCCCTTTCACCATCTAACATACTCTACAAATTTCCACAAACTTCTTCACATCTTGTTGTAACTGTGGATAATATTAACACTCACCAACATTAGCAATAGTCTTATCTCGACCAAAGATTCCAGCTAGTTGTAGTAATCTACCCCAATATTTTTTTTTCTTACCCTTGTTATTGCTTGTTGTTTGAGAGTTTTGAAGTGTTTTTTTGCAATTTTTTTTAAGGAGTTTACTTTGCATATGTTATGACAATGATGAACATAAACATAAATAACAGGGAGATAGATATGCTAGCAAAACAACACCTTTTTGAAGAAATAATAATCTGATTTCTTTTCAAAGTTATTATAGTCATACAACAACAAACTAATACTAGGTTTAAAGCTAGCTCAAACCTAGAAATTAGTGCCACCAATAGTAATAAGATGTTCCTCTTGAAGCCACGTACCATCCAAATCATCTACCAAGTGTACACCAGTTGTATGGCACCCCAAATACTAGTTAATAGGATGTGAACAACAATATAATGAAACCTCTCGAAGGTTACGCTCCACCCTAATCCTCTTCCAAGCTTCTCCCAGCTATATGACACCTAAAATACTGAAGGAGGTCTCGAAGACAACTAAAAATGATGCCTCCAATTCACCCCAACCCCTCTCTCCACACCCAATAGGTCGTCCCTCTTAGAAAGGGAAATTTTTCTCAAATAACTTGAATTCTTCACAGAAAAATTTGATCTTGTGCTTGAAATGGTCACCCCTAGTAGAAGAATAGACATTTCAAATACCCATTTCGAAACCCTTAAATTCATTTATGAAATATGAGCAAAATATAGGTTCCCAGGTACAAAATAGGAGAAGTACCAAGTTTCTACACTTGGTGTGAGAGATTTATCATTTAAGCCCATGGAAGATGAAAATAAAGAATTTAGATTGTTATGCACCTCTTCATCTATTTTAGAGATCTCCTCATCACCATCATCGTTAAGGTTAATCACAACATGATGACGAATGGTAATTTCCAATGAAGGATGTATCAGGAATTGTGGTTGTGGTATCAGATCATTTTGTTGCGATGGTTGTAACATACTATCTTGTGGCGGGGTAGGAGGAGTAGGGTGGTCAAATATTGCTTCAGTCAAAGGTGGAGGTTGATTTTCCTTGTTTTCTTCTATTTGTAACTAATGAGCAAGTAGACAATGACGATGCCTATGCTCCCTAATACCATGATTTCATTTGATTCTATTTTAAATTTGTTGAGGTTTAAGAGTGGGTTGAGCCACCATAGGCTCATTTTCTTCTTGAGGAGGAATGGAAGGAACCAAAGGAGATGGGTCAATCACTTTCTCTTTCGCTTTATATACTTGTTTTATGTGAGGAGGCATTACAAGGTTGGTTTCATTATCTCGTGGACGTTTGGAGGAAGAAGGGGAAGTGTTTAGCATTGGTTGATCTAAGTTTTTTGTTTCAGGTTCAGGTTGAAGCATTGTCTCATCAAGGATTGAGATAGTAGAAGCAGATGGGGATTGGTTACGGAGGGACAATTCGACAATTTTATTTGCTTTAAACTTTTGATAAGCAATGAAAATGAAATCTTTGTGAGGTGTTATAGGCTCCATGGGATTTGGTGGATAGTGAATATGTCATTGCCATGTAAAAACTTTAAACATTTGTGTATAACTGAAGGAATAACTTTCATTGAGTGAAGCCATGGATAGACTAGCCATAGAAAAAATTGATTTGATTGTGGAATGATAGAGAATGCAACATCCACTATCCTAGGTCCTATTTGTAATGGAAGAATGATCGATCCAATCGTAGGGAATTCAAAACTATTATGTATTTTGATCCATGCTCTTGGTTGATCATAGTTATCTTGATATAGTTCATGTAATACCAAAAATTCCTTAGTGATTAAATTCTCACCAAAGTTGGGATCTATGAGTATCCCATTAGTGGGCTTATCATAAATAAGTATGGCTACGTAGAGAGGACCATCATGAAGATTTGGAAGAATATCTTTAGAAGTGAAAGTAATATCAATATTTTTCTTAGGTTGGACCTTACAAGGGATAATGTCTATTGCTCCTACCACTTGATCCATAGGATTAATAGATGGTGTATTAGGATGTTCAGTTTCTTTATGAACAATCATCACATCATTGTTTTGAGTTTCACTAGCTTTGATGAATGACACATTATGTTTAGGCATGGGATTGGTAAAAATTTGCAAATTTTGATTAGGTGGGGCAACAGACGTATTGCCTTTTGTATTAGCATTTGAAACAAATAGATGACCAAAATCAATGAGGTATTGCATGATGTGTTTAAGACACTTACATTTTTTTGTGTCATGTCCATTTTGTCTATGATAATGGAAATAGGCGTTAGGTTGAAAGGTTGGAGGCAAAGGTCTATTTGTATCTAATGGTTTAACAAGAGGTAAAGAGATCATTTGTTGCTGCATAAGTTGGGTCATGGTGTTATGAAGCATGTTTGGTAATGGTGTAAACTTTCTTTTTGGATCTTTAAAACTATAAGGTATCACAGCTTTAACAACTGCTACTTGGTTGTTCATGAGTTGAGGGGGTTGTTGAGGAGGAGGATTGAATTGTATAAAACCATTGTTTGGTTTGCGAAATGGTTGTGAATTGTTGGAAGTGCTAGGTTCAAATTTCTCAGTTTGGTTGGAAGTGGAATTTGCATCACGACTACTAACCGAATTGTGATAATCACAAAGGGTTGTGCATAAGTGCATGAAAGAAGGAAACTTCATCATGGTCAATTTATCCTGAATTTGAATTTGTAAGTGTTTGATAAATATCTTTTGGAGATGTGAATTAGGAACCTTGACATCTACTTGAGCATATAATGATTGATACTGTGAAATGAAATTAGTTACTTTTTCATCCACATTTTTTTAACATCTCATTAAATCAACCATTGTCTTTTTGGGAGCAATATATGGACTTAGAAATGACTTATAAAGGAATCAAAAACTTCATTAAATGATTGAATTGAATGATTAGGTAAGTTGGAAAACCATTCCAAGCAAGTGTCCTTTAAAGTCCTAGGAAGTAGTTTGGCTAACAATTTATCATCAAGGACAAAATCACTGCATAAGGCTGTATAGGAATTGACATGATTAGTAGGATGTCCTTTACCTCTATAGTTCTCAAACCTAGGAATCTCAATTCCTTATGGCATCGGTGTTCTTAAGATTTCCAAAGATAATGGGCTATTGTGAACATAGTATGTGGGTGGTGTGGTTTGGTTTTGGTTGATGGAAGATATTTGTTGTTGCATGGAAGAAATAGTTTGGAAGAGTTGTGTAATAAGGGGGTTGGTGTAAGTGGTATGAGGGGGAAGAGAGAATGGTGATGGAGTATATGTAATGTTAGGAAAAGTGAAGGAGACACTAATAGGGGTGAATATGGTGGAGGATGAAACATTCAATGCCACAAAAGAAGTAGGAATGCTAGTTGGAATAGCAAAAGGAGTCACTTGACTAGCTTGTTACATGGTTTTTGTCATTAAGGAGTGGTATAGGTAGGTATGGATGCTATGGTTGAAGGAGAGGGAATGTGAGATCCTCCTTGGCTAACCATAGCGTTTGTTGGTTGAGATGTGTTAGAGACATGTTTTTAGTGGGCATGTGCAGGATCATGATGGGCCAAAAAGTGGTGATATGATGGGTTTTTGTAGGGTATGTGGTGACGACTTTTTTTTAAACCCAAAATTGATGAAATGAAAAGGGTTTTTAAAGGAGATTCTCATATTTCCATCAATATAAATCATGCTTTACTTTGAATTTAATAAATAATTATTATTTTTTTTCTATTTGAATTACAACTAAAGTCCTGATTGATAGGATGATTGAAATTCTTTTATAGCTTTCAAATAGTATCACATTTTTTGAATCTAAAACATATATCACATTCTATGCTTCATATACTATAGGATTAAAAAGAAAAGAAATGAATTTCATGAAGTTTTGACCAAGTTAAGGTGGTTAGACATTTAAGTTTTTTTATTTTTAAAAATTGTAATAAAAAATCATAATTAATTATTTACTTAGAAAAAAATTATAAAAAATATGCATCACATCGGACATGAGTCCTCTACTTATATCTAAAATATTATAAAAAATATTATCATTTTGTTGTGGTTGGGATGGCCAGACAGGCTTCCTACTATTTTTCCCGAAATTTAAGTACTACTGATTGAAATTTCAAATTGTCCAGATTTAAAAAAAAAAACCTAGTAGTTTAGAAACTACATTCAATTTTCTACAAATTCTATTATTACATATTTTTGAAATAATATAGATAACTTATTCAAATTTTTATGTCAAGTTTCCTAACTCTGATTTTTTTGAATTTTTTACCATTTAAGGTCTTGTTTTTTCCATGATGATCCTGCACATACCCTAGTATATCTCAACAATTTGTTTCATAACATCTAAGCCCTCATCATTTTCAAGCATTTGATGGATGTTGTCCATAGTAGGAATTATAGTGGTTGAAATTTTTTCAAGACATAATTTTTGTTGCAAATGTGCTAAATCCTCATGAGTGCTAATGACTTTATCTTGTGGAATGGAATTAGTTTGTGTGTCAACATGCATTGTATGTGAAGGTAAAGGTGTACTAGTGGTACTATCCATGCCTAATGCACCATTTTCCAAACCAATATTAGGAGCTCAAGACAACCCAAGGTCCACAATGAGTGTGTTATTGTGGGATGCCATGAGTCAGGAACTTCTTGTCACTAAAGTATTATCAATAGGGCACCAAACACTCATAAAAATACCACAAGAGGTGGGGTGGATGCAAATGCAATGCAATTTAGGACTAATAAAATGAAAATAACAGTAATTCTGTAAACTAAAACAGAAATGCAATACCAGAAAACATAAATGCAGGAAATACCTAGAAAATACCAGAAAGTACAGTGCAAAAAGTGCAAGAGGACTAAGTCACCCTATGTGGCGAATTAGTCCCAATGATGATTTTTTTGAGATTTATCAAAAAATTTGAATGCAATTTTATGTTTTTTTTGTATGCACAAATGTAACTACAGTATGAAATGTAGAATGCTTGTTGTTTTTCAATGCAAAAATGATGCAAAAATGCAAGCTATTTGAGCTTTTCACTAATGCAATTTTGAAAACCCTAGGATGCAGTTTAAACAATGCAATACCTAATGCAATGTAAATGCAAATGGAACCTAGGATGCACTTCAAATCAGAAGTAAATATATTCAAAATTTAGGTTCACCAAATGTGGACAATGATTTTGGATTTCCAGCATTGCTTTAAGCTCCTTCTAGGGCATTTCACCTAAAAGGAGAAAGAAACGGGGTCCAAACTACAAATTTCTAATCTCAAAGTTAATGAAAATGAGATATAATATGCCTAATTATGATGTACTAATGCACTAATATGAAAATTAAATGATCTAATGATGCAAAACCTAAGAAATGTGAAGTGCTGGTAAACACACTGTGATATGAAAAAACTCCTAAAAAATGTAAGTAAATGATGAAATAACTTAACAGAATTGGAGAGGTGCACCTAAAATATAAAATCTAAGGTGGAGAGATTTTGGAATCCTAAAAAATTGACTGAAAATGTTGATTGGGACACTTATGCCAAGCTAGGTGACTTAGTCCCAGTTTCAGGAAAATTTTGTCAGAACAAGAATCTACCAAATGGGTATCCAAAAATGTAGAAACCACTTTGTAGGCCTGGCAGTGGGACTAATCTACCAGTAGTTGTGACTTAGTCCACCTGTAGATTTTGGGAAACTCTAGATAAAATCTTGTATCTTCAGGTTTGCACTTGCTTTTTTGATAGGTGTCCGGACTTGATTATGTAGAAAATAGGGTAAAATGTGTCTCCAAGCTTGAATTAGGGTTATGTTGACTTGAGTGACATTGATTACTTCTTGACAATTTTTCAACACCAATTTCTTTGACAAATCTGCCCACAAAGTCTACAAACACACATGCAAATAGGGGAAAATGGTTAAGGGTTAGAGTATAGGGGTTTTCCTTCGTCAAACCCCACTTTTGTAATCAAACCCTATGAAATGAAATGAAACAGAAAGAGAATGATAAATAAACAACATGCAATGTCATAAACTTACCAAACCCTTGATGTAGAAATCTGAAGATACATGCAATGAAGTGCTCCAATGGATGACTTGATAATGCTTAGAGTGCTTGAATGCTTGAGAATGATTAAGTTAATTGCTTGAGTAAATGATTGAATGAATGGGGGTTAAAATGAGAGGAAAAACCCTTATTTATACATTATTTTACTAAAATTTCCCAAAAATAACACATCACAGGCCGACCTCAAGGGTTAGAGGATAAAATCTTGCTATAAATTTGAAATAATTTTGAGTTTTGTGCCAAAAAGGACTAAGTTGCCCCTATTGGCAACTTAGTCCCACTTAAGAAAATTAAGTGGGTTTTGGGAATTAAAAGGGCATTAAATGTTTTCCAATGGGAATATCCTAAAAAACACACTTAAAAATGGCTAGAAAAGTGTATTAAAGGGTCATTTAAACATGAGAAAGGGTTGAATTAGTGATGACAAGTCTAGACAAGCGTGAAAGTGGGTTACAACACTTTACAACACTTTGAAATAAGACTTGGTAAGTGATAAAAATGGGTTATTTAGGTGAATTATGATAAAATGGTCCTAGAAAAGTGTGAAAGTGGGTTACAAAACTTCACAACACTTTTACAAGACATCCTAGAAGTCTTAATGATTCACAAGGGTCCAAGACCTAATGTGAATGTGTTGACCACATTACAACATTAAATCTAGGCAAAATCAAGCAAAAATCCACTAGAAGGGCTTGAACATGAGAAAAATTAGAAGGGCTACTTTTTTTGCATCCATAGAAAATTACTATAAAGAATCCAAGTGGTGGTAGGCATTAAATTTGTAGTCCATCTCTAGAATAGAATCATTCAAGGAAAAGATTAATAAATACAATTAAATGATTATTACTATTGAAAAGATCCTATAAAAATTAGTTGGTGGGGATTTTGTTGAGAAATGTGACTCAAATTTACTGGCTTGATCGACTTCCTAGAGCAGTTGTGTTTTTCTCTTATTTGGCTTGTATGTCATGGGATCACTAAAAATCTTAACTTTAGAACCTATGTGACAGGGTTCTGAATTTTCATAACTTTCTGACTTAGCGACATTGGGGTTCTCATGCTTATCGGCATGTCTCAGGTTCTGGGAATTTCATAACCTCTGATAGAGGTTGTGAAGTTTAGTTTTTTAGTGACATAGTGATCCTAAGCGGGCATTGGTTTGTTAGTAGCGACATGGATGCCATGGTGGTTGTGGGGACCACAGTGTATTGGTTAAAGGTGATCTTGATCTACGGTTGCATTATGCTCGATCCAATGGCACCCACTAACCCCACGCCCCTAGTGGTGGGTCCTGATAGACTTTTGTGGGGTGTGCGAGAGTGGTAAGTGGTGATGACATGGCGTCATGTTGGGAGTTAATATTTAAATCTTTTTTGAGAGACTTTTTGAGAATATTGTAGATTCCCTTTTGATGCTCCAAAATTGCACAAGCATTGGACGCGTGTCTTGGTGGACCCCTCACCACGACAAGTGAAATATGAAGGATAATTGATAGTTGGAAGGTGATGGTTTGTTGTTGATTACTAATGGATTAAATGATGATCAACTCAGGAGGTTTGAACTATTTTGTAACCATTTATCTATGGAAATTTGAATCAAACAGTTTCCTGTTGGAATTTTGTAACTAGGGTTAGTTATAAAGCCCTAGAACATTCTACAAGGAAGGTGTTGTCGACAGTGTTGTCGATTGGCTAAGAGGCAGGGTAGCCAAAATAGATAGAGGTAAATAGAATAGGGGATATGTTTTCAGATTCTCTCTGGATGGGACAAGATGTAAACTTTGTAAAGGCTTAGAGCCTGAATTATATTTGTAACTATATTTTGTTGTTGAATAATACACTAGTGATCTAGGCTTTTGGAGTGTGGGTTTTTTTACTTGAAATGGTTTTCCTCACGTAAATCTGTTTGTTCTTATTGTGTGTTTCATCTTTCATGTTTGTTGATTCTGGTTGTTGAATCTGTTTAATGGTGTTGTTTGGAATTGGTTTAATCAACATTAATTTTTTCTCTAAGGGTCAATGTGGGAAATGAACTATGTCTGATTCTGCCTTGTGGCATAGTAGTTCATGTCTTTGAGGCAATCTAAAGAAATTAAAATTACTGAAGGCACTATTGATCTTGGATGTTTCTTTTTGAGATGCTCGATATTTCCCAACAATTGGTATCAAAGTTTTCTTCTAGGATTTACGTTTTGTTTGCATGTGCAGGTTTGTGAGTTGCATGTAATTGCATGGACCCATGTGTGGCTTGCATGTTGATCTGAATGTATGGATCCCTGGTGTTTCTAGTTTTGGGTATTCCTTCTGTGAAGATTTCTTAGTGTGGCAGGCTTGAGGAAATTTGAAGGAATTGATTGATGAATTGATCCTTTAGTGAGCAAAAATTCTTGCTCTTTTGTTTGAGTTCCAAGAGACAACACACAGTATGGAAGATGGAGAAACTTGAGCTGGTCATATTGAAATGATGTAACCTGAAGCTCGTGAGTTGGCAACGATATAATCTTGATGCATGGGGTGGAATATTATTTTCTCTATGGTTGTGTTGCAACAAAGTTTTCATATTGGGTGTCTATGTGAGGGGCTCCTTGATGATATGGAGAAGCTTGGGTTGTTTCTCAACTATGGAGAAATGTGCTTATATGAGGTGTTTTTTCCTAGTATTGGAAGGCATAGCTTTATGTTAACCCGATTGCATGTAGGCTATGGAGTTGATCACTGGATGGTCTAGAAGCTTTTGAAATAGCTTATCTCTCTCTTAGATGCATGTGCATGCTGTTGGTTTTGGAGTTGGCTTGATATGGGCCTAGAGTTCTTGAAATATTGTTTCCTTTTAAGGATGCATTGTACTTGCATCACTCAAATCAATGTTCTTTGGATTTGAGGGTTTTATAGATTTTCGTTTAAAAAATCTATGGTTATGCATATTCATGATAATCATTTATTTTGGTATAATCAAAATTTTGAGTCATCTAGATGTGAAGTGGATATGGGTGTGCATGGGTGTTCTAGAACATAGTGGTTTTACAGGTTTTACATAGTCAAGAAAAAACTTGTGGTTTTGTGGGGTTGTTGTTAAACTATTTTCCAGACCTTGGCTTTTGGGGCGTTGTTGGATGAGATATTTGTAGTTCTAGATGCATGCTTTGTGCATGGTATGAGGAGATGTAATGTCTTCTCTGCACGAGAGTGTTGGTACATGATTATTCACTCAACATTTCCTATGGTGTTGCTTTCTGGGTTGCTAGACTATGGTGCTCAAGTTGTGGACATGATTGGAAAATTGGATTTGGACTTAATCTAGTGTTTGAGTCATGTTGTCTGTGTGGTTATTCTCTTTGAGATCTTAGTGTTGTTGTTTCTAATGTAATGATGGATTTGCATATTCAATGTGATTGATCTTTGAGTTATTCAGTTGGTGGATTAGCTACCCATTGGATACAGTGAGATAAATCATAAGTGGACTGTCTTTATCCATGAGGTTGATGCAATGTTTGTGCAGACTTGTTAGCTGGCCTTGTCTATGGTCACTTGTGCATTGGTGTGGTTTCTTTGAGATGAGAGGATGGATGGTGTTGAGTACCTGAATAGTTGGTTATAGGGACCTATAGCATGTTGTATCACGATGTCATGGATAGCTTGGATACACTGCTTTGTGTAAGCTTTTGATCGTGATGGTAATCTCTGCTTGTTTTGGAGATCTTGGTGCCATTTGATGGGCATGTTGATGTGTGGACCTAAATGATTTTTAGATTAGCAGATGTTGGGTCATGATGCTTGAGAGCTCAGTTGTCATGGTTCAGTAGGAGCTTTAGCAATGACTGTAGATTCATCACTTGGTGATGGATGGCCTTCTCTAGTGTTACAGATGTTACTAGGAGGACTTCTTAGATCCTATTGCTGCACAAGGGTTCATTTGCATTTGCATGGAAACTATTTGAAGATGTACAACATCTCATAAACATGGAGGATTCTTGGAGTCTTTGGTTGAGGTGTTGGTGTTGCTTGACATGTGATGTTGGTTTAGAGCTTGTTTGCTTAATGTCGTGATAGACTCTTGCTTGTGCATTAGAGTTTTTGAATGTTGCGTTTCTCTTGAGACCATGGTTAGTTCACTTGAAGCATGGGATTTCCTAAGGGGGATGGTAAGATCATGATGTCATGATAATTTCCTGATTCAGATATTTGAAGCTTTGACAGTGGTTTGGTAATTCTTTTTGTTTTGGTTTCATTGGTCATATGCTTGAGAACTTCATGATAGTGCAGCGATGCATTTGGAGACTAGCATGAGATGATAATTTGCAGGTGCTCATGGATACATGAAGAATAAGGTGAGGTTGTATTTCTCTTGAAAGGAGAGAATTGTTGATGGTTATTCTTGATGACAATTTTAGTAGAAAGTCCAAGAAGCCTTCACCTTGGTTGGATGTGAGTTCAACAAAGACCAATGAGGAGATTGCTATTGGAGGAGTCATGATGGCTTGCATATCTTGAAGGAGTATTCTTGTTCCCCACTCTTGGTCTACTCGGCAAGTTGTCACTTGAGAGGCATTGCCTATTGTTTCTCTTAGGTGTTTTATGCTTGCTTTCATGGATATAGATCTTGAACTGCTATTAGATGACTCTGAAGGATTCATTGTGAGAGATGGATAGTATGGTTATCTCCTTATTCACTGTGATTAAATTCATTGATGTTGAGTTTAGGAGATGCATTGGGCATATTTCCTGAAATGGGAAATGAAATAGGGGTATGTGCAGGATCATGATGGGCCAAAAAGTGGCGATATGATGGGTATGTGTAGGGTATGTGGCTGATGACTTTTTTTTTACCCAAAATTGATGAAACAAAAATGGTTTTTAAAGGAGATTCTCAGATTTCGACCAATATAAATTATGCTTTACTTTGAATTTAATAAATAATTATTATTCATTTTCTATTTGAATTATGACTAAAGTCCTAATTGATAGGCTGATTAAAAAGCATCTATCTTTCAAACAATATCACATTTTTAAATCCAAAACATGCATCACATTCTATGCTTCACATAATATAGGATTAAAAATAAAATAAAATTGAATTTCATTAGTTTTGACCAAGTTAAGGTGGTGGACATCGATTTTTATAATTTTTAAAAGTTGTAATAAAAATTCATAATTAATTATTTACTTGGAAAAAATTACAAAAAATATGCATCACATCGGGACATGAGTCCTCTACTTATATCTAGAATATTATAAAAAATAATATCATTTTATTGTGGTTAGGGTGTTCAGATAGATACCTACTTCTTATTTTTTCCTTGAAATTTAAGTACTACTGTATTGAAATTTCAAATTTTCTCCAAATAGATATATATTTTTTAAAATAAACCTAGTAGTTTAGAAACTAGATTCAATTTTCTACAGATTCTATTCTTACATATTTTTGAAATAATATAGATAACTTATTCAAATTTTTATGTCAAGTTGTCTAACTCTGATTTTTCTGAATTTTTTACCACTTAAGGGCCTATTTTTTCCATGATGATCTTGGACATACCCATAGTTTGATCTTCTTTGAGAGGCTTACATCCATGTTGATTACATGATATATGTGTTATGTTTGATCTTGGTGATTGAACGGTTGGATGTTGTTAAGGCTTTTCTCTTGGGGTTTTGAAGGAGATCATACTTGACACGGTTGGAATTTAGAGGTGTATGTAGGATGATTTTCTACATGTACATGATGTGTAGAGGCACTCTTTTTGGTCTTGGTTGTCCTCTTGGATGTTTGGTTTTGCATTACATTGGTTTGATGTTTGGTCGGAGCTATAGTGATCACTAGCTTGTGGTCATGTGTTTTCACTCATGTTCTTAGGTGATGACATGGAGGTTCTTAATCTTTTTCCTTTGTTGGGTGTGGATAACTTGGGAGAGCTGTGAAGACTTGTGGCTAGAGCTAAATTATTATAGGCTATTTAACTACATGTTTTGCATATAATTATGGATGGTTCTTTGAAACTACATGTTTACACTCTCTATGTTATGTTATTGGTAGACTTGGTATGCCTTGATCTTTTTCAGATTTATTACCCATGCAATGGGAGTTCTTGGATGCGTTTTGTCTTCTTCAACTGGTTGGCACATGGAGCTTGTTTTTGTAGATGATGTGTTGGTTATGAAGTGGCATGAGTTTGCTGTGTTGATATCTTAGAGGTATGTGTGATTGGATGCATTAGCACTTGATGTGGATGCTATTTTCAGTTGCATGGGTTGATCAGTTGGATGGGAGTAGCTATTTTTCTAGTTGTTATTCTAGCTTAGTTCTATCTTGTTTCTGGAGGATGTTTTTCATGATTGTGTTCAAGTTGAAGCTTTGAAGTTGATGATGTTGATACTTTTTGTATAAGCTATGAGCATAGTGGAGTGGTGGCAGTATGTTGAAGCCTTTGCTATCAGATGGATCTTGTGCTTATGTTCCTTAGACTAGTGCATACTCATCATGGTTCATTCCTTTCCTTTGGAGGATGGCAAGAATTGTTTCCTAATATAGTGAACATCTTAGATGTTGGTGTAGGTGTCTTAGTTGGAGCATGAAAGCATTGGTTGAGGATCTTGCTAGTTGCATGGATGGATGCTACAGTAACCTCTAGCTTTGGAAGGAGCTAGTAAGTTCTTCATCAAGTCGGAGAATGTTGATAAATGTGACTCAAATTTACTAGCTTGATCGACTTCTTGGAGAAGTTGTTTTTTCCCTTATTCGGCTTGTATGTCGCAGGATCGTTGAAAATCTTAACTTTAGAACCTATGTCGTGGGGTTTTGAATTTTCATAACTTCCTGACTTAGTGACATTGGGGTTCTCATGCTTATCGACATGTTGCAGGTTCTAGGAATTTCATAACCTCCTTTAGAGGTTGTGAAGTTTAGTTTTTTAGTGACATAACAATCCTGGGTGAGCATTGGTTTGTCAATAGTGATGTGGATGTCACAATGGCTATGGGGACCATAGTGTATTGGTTAAAGGTGATCTTGATCTATAGTTGTGATGTGCTTGATCCAACGGCTCCCGCTAACCCTGCGCCCCTTGTGGTGGGTCCCGACATACTTTTGCGGGGTGTGTGGGAGTGGTAAGCGGTGATGACATGACATCATGTTGGGAGTTAATATTTAAGTCTTTTCTGGGAGACTTGTTGAGAATATTGTAGATTCTCTTTTGATGCTCCAAAATTGCACAAGTAGTGAACATGTGTCTTGGTGGACCCCCCACCACGAAAAGTGGAATATGAAGGAGAATTGATAGTTGGAAAGTGATGGTTGGTTGTTGACTGCTAATGGATTAAATGAAAATCAACTCAAAAGGTTTGAAATGTTTTGTAACCATTTATCTCTGGAAGTTTGAATCAAACTGTTTCATGTTGGAATGTTGTAACTAGGGTTAGTTATAAAACCATAGAACATTCTGCAACCGAAAGTGTTGTCAATAGTGTTGTCAATTGGCTGAGAAGCTAGGTAGCCGAAAGAGATAGAGGGAAATAGAATAAGGGTTGTGTTGTCAGGTTCTCTTTAGATGGAATAAGATGTAAATTATGTAAAGGCTTAGAGCCTGAATTGTATTTGTAACTATATTTTGTTGCTGAATAATACAATAGCGATCTGGGCTTTTGGAGTGTGGGGTTTTTTACTCAAAAGGATTTTCCCCATGTAAATCTGTGTGTTCCTATTATTTGTTTCATCTTTCATGTTTTTTGATTCTGGTTATTGAATCTGTTTAATGGTGTTGTTTGGAACTAGTTTAATTAGCATTAATTTTTTCTCTAAGGGTCAATGTGAGAAATGAACTATGTCTAATTCCACCTTGTGGCATAGTAGTTCATGTCTTTGAGGCAATTTAAAGAATTTAAAATTACCGAAGGCACTATTGATCTTGGATGTTTCTTTCTGAGATGACTAATATTTCCCAACAAATTCATATCCCTAATTAACTAACTATTGATACCATGTACAAGAGAGAAAGGTGAATATGCCACCATGACCTACTTGATCATTGTTACACAAGAAATAAATACTAGAAGGCGAAATAACACAACATGCATAAAGAAAAACAACTAGAAATTTTAACCTCTTATAACTAGGGAATGTCTAGAATTACAAAATGTTGATGAGTTCCACAAATAAGATAATTCCATGGGACTTTCATTAGAACTCAAAATTTTTAAGAAACACAATTCATGAATGAGTGTCAAGATTCATCTCCTTATTATCTAGCTCATCCATAGCTAAGTATCTATCCTATAGAAATTATTCATTTGAACTAAAGCTATCTATCTAAATGGAAGGCTAGATAGGGCATAATTTCTATGGAACATATTATCCTTCTTCTGTGTGCCTTAATGGGTTGTGGGATCTCCATTATGTAGCTAGAGTTGAAAAATAATATAAATAAATTTAATGACTTCTTGAGATTCCAAAAGTCACACTATTAATGGCACCTGAGATAATTTTGTATCACCAAACATCTCCCTATGAGGAGACATGATTTTTTTTCTTATGTATAGAGGTTACAAAATTATACTTTGATTTTTTAAGAACTGATACCCATAATCTAAAGATGGGGGTGCATTATTACAAGGGTTCACTTGGGCTTTGTGACTCATAATTATAGACCAACCTTCTTACTTTCTTACAAGAGATAGATACCTAGAAGTGGGTTAAAAGAAAGGATTAGAATGGGGAGAAGCCAAAGAGAAATCCTTGATCTTATGCTCAAAATATTAAAATTGATAGTAAGTATAGGAAAAATTTAAATAGAGAACATATTGAGTATATTTCATTTATTTAGTTCAGATGTGTATTATTTATTTTTGAATTATTCAAGATATCCACTTTTATAGAGACCCTCTTTTAGGCACAAGTCAATAAGAACCTATTTTATTTTGAAACACATGAAAAATCCAAGAGAGGGAATAATTTGTGTTAAATAATTCTAGAATGACAAGGGTAAACTAAGAAACTCCACCTAAAAGTGAACACATAGAAATTTATCATTAGACATGTCAAACTCTCTAGTCTAGGGTAAGAAAATATGTAAGGAAGAGTGAAAAAATAGGAATCTAATTTAAGGTTGAATTTAGCATATTTGAATTCAATAAATAAATACATAAAAAAATGCAAACTCTTGCTTCGTTAAATGTAATATAACATCAAAAAGACAAACCAAAACATTGATAAAAGCATCCCTCCTTTCTTTCCTACTCCTTGAAGAAAACTTTGATCATTATACTATTATTTAAAAAAATAAAATACTAAAATAAACTCTCTCAATCAACCACACCTTAAGAAAATCAATAAATCAAGCTAGAAATAAAATACCATAAAAATAAAGTTTGGCATGTCTTAAACCATCTCTTCTTATACACATACCAAATTCAAAGAGAGAAAAAACCACAATTTAAATAGAATTTTTCTTCTAATAAAGGCTTAAAACATTCAAGAAAACATGAGTATAATTTGGAGGCGATATAACCTTTAATTGAAGATAATTGTATAGAGCCAAAGTAAAAGGGTTGGAATTAAAAAATGAAAGCTAATAATTGATTGCTTAGGTAGATTTCCTGTCATCCTTGCACAATTCAAGTCCTTTGTTAGTTTCTTAACCCGAATTTTTGATCACGTAAAAGAGTACATATATTCCCAACAAAAAAGTCATTGATAATTGTAGCATTGGAAATTGTACTCCCTTTTAGGTGAAAGTATAATTTTACACTCTATTTGGAACCAAATTTAGTGACATTTTACATTAATGCATTTTAGACATTCCCTAGCCCTAAAAATTCCTATCAACCCAAAAGAATGTGTCTATACTACCCTAGAAAACATGTTATCAATTAAACAACATCAAATTAACTCAGAAAGATGCCCTCACCTTGGAGAAGTCCTAATTTTAGTAGAATGTAAATACCCAAATCAATTTTTTTTTAGTGTGAAAGAGCTAGTCTAGGGCACAGTATTCCCTATACCAACTATTTTTCCCAACAAATTAAATTTTACTATTTTTATTGGTCTCTATTTTTAGAGATGTAATTTCAAATTTGGGCTTTAGCAATGATTTAACCTCAAAAATATAAATTTAAATGAGTTGTCCTATAATTTACTTTATCCTAAGTTCCACTACATAAACATGAATTATTATTTCAAAAATAAGGAAGAAAAATTAGAAGACAACTATATTCTACCAAAATATATTCGAATTTATAGGTTTTTAAGAGGAATTTTATATTTGATTAGGTTGTTAAAATGATTGGAGTTTGATGCCAATGGAAGAAAATGATGGATAATAGGTTTCAAATATTTTGTTGGCCCTCTTCAACCACCTAATGACTTGTTTTCAGAGTGTTCTTATCTTTAAGCTTTGATCTACTTACTACCCTAAGCAAGGTATTGTTGCATTTTAGATTTTACTAAGAGTGTTTGGATTTCTCTTGGGTTGGTCTTATTTATATCATTTAAGATTCCTTTTTGGTATGTGCAGGATCATCATGGAAAAAAACAGGCCCTTAAATGACAAAAAATTCAAAAAAATCAGAGTTAGGCAACTTGACATAAAAAATTGAATAAGTTATCTATATTATTTCAAAAATATATAAAAATAGAATCTGTATAAAATTGAATGTAGTTTCTAAACTACTAGGTTTGTTTAAATATATATATATATATATTTTTATGAAAATTTGAAATTTCAATGCAATAGTACTTAAATTTTAGGGAAAAAATAAGAAGTGTCTGTCTGACCACCCTAACCACAATAAAATGATAATATTTTTTTATAATATTTTAGATATAAGTAGAGGACTCATGTCCTGATGTGGTGCATATTTTTTTGTAATTTTTTTCCAAGTAAATAGTTAAATATGATTTTTTAATTATAACATTTAAAACTCATATGTCCGACCACCTTAACTTAGTCAAAACTTCATGAAATTCAATTTTTCTTTTTTAATCCTATAGTATACGAAGCATAGAATGTGATGCATGTTTTGGATTGAAAAAATGTGATACCGTTTGAAAGCTATAGATGTTTTTTAATCAGCCTATCAATCAGGACTTTAGTTGTAATTCAAATAGAAAATGAATAATAATTACTTATTAAATTCAAAGTATTTAAGAATAATTTATATTGGTGGAAAGTTGAGAATCTCCTTTAAAAACCCTTTTCATTTCATCAATTTTGGGTAAAAAAAAGTCGTCAGCCACATACCCATCATATTGCCACTTTTTGGCCCATCATGATCCTGCACATACCCTTTTCTAAGAAAATTGAGTAGGTTTTTTTTTATCATTTTATCTCATTATAACCTTATATGTACTTAAGGTTAAGAGCACACACATTGTTTCAATCAATCAATTGGTTACTCATGGAGGTATAAATACCAAAATAGGGGTTTGTGTTGGGAATAGGATGCCATTTAATTTCAATCCTAAACATTATTTGTTTAATGTATCTCCTAAGTCCTTGGAAAGTGTTCTCAAACAATAGGATTATAAAGAGATTAATATTGAATGAAATAATCATGTTAATTGACATTTGTAATTAATTCTAAATGTTAGGAGCATGTGAGAGTGGCCAAGATGAGTTCCTAAATAATAGGAGCACATGGGGCACCCACATGGAAGGTGGCACTCACCTTGAGTTTAGTTAATTATTTGGAGTAAGAGATAACACTTCTGTAATGCATGTAAAGATACTAGGAGTTAGGGATTGATGTTTACATGCATAAAGTTTAGTTTAGTTTAGTTCAAATCAATTCAGTTAAATTTAGTTCAATTTAGTTTAGTTCAGTTTAGTTTAGTTCAGTTCAGAATCAATTTAGTTCAATTCAATTCAATTTAGTTAAATTCAATTTAGTTTAGTTTAGTTTAGTTTAGTTATGGTTTAGTTATATTTAGTTAGTTTTAGTTGAATGCTAGTTGACTTTAGTTAACATGGAATCCACATGACTAATGACTTGAGTTACAATGACAATAACAGGTGACTTCCTTCAGCTAACAAGGGATGACCATTCTTGCATGAATGGTGGAGAGAGATGTTTTAGTTAACAGAGAATGACTTGGACCCACCTTAGGAGCCCAAGTTGGCTTCTTGGAATTAACTCCTTTGCATGCTAAGATATTTTAGAAGGATGAGTAAAGTGGGCCCATTCTTGGGAACCAACTTTGAGGATAAGCCTTGAAGATATTTATGGAATAAAGGTTGAGTTAGTACTTTAGTTTGGGATGCCCAAATGGATGAAGCACATGTTTTAGCATTGTTCTTCATGGTTAAACTCTACTTGGAAGAGATAGGCTTAACTTTTGTGAGATAGGGATTGAGCTTTGTAATTGTAACTCTTTTGGGGTTTACAAAGTTGTTTATTGTCTATATATCTCAAACAAGTTGGAGAGAGTTTGTATCAGTTTTATTGTAGGTTGTGAAAAAGATTTGGTGAAGGAAAAAGAAGCATTCTTAGGCAAGGATTGGAATTATTGTAATATACTTCAAAGATTAAATAATACATTGATTCATGGTGGAGTTTTATCTCGAAAGGGTTTCTCCAATGTATATGTTGTCTATCTTCTATTCTTCTATCTAATTCTTCTACAACCTTCTATCTTCATTCTACAAATGATAAAATGAATTAATTAGATAATCATCCATAAAGAATCTATAACAAAGAATACATATTTATATCAGCAATCATAAAATTTAATAAAGTATTAAGCTACATAAACACTTCAATTTGCAACATTTGGTATCATAGCTGAGGTTGGGTAGAGTATTGGGACACCTTTCTCTTAAAATATTGGAGGTTTTTTGGGTATAGTGGGAGCTTTTACTATTTTTTTGTTATTGCTGATTTTGGAAAATAAGTTTGTTAAAATGAATTCTCATTTAGATATTGAAAGGTTCAAAGGATCTAATTATAAGATGTGGTTTTGATTATGTGCATTATGATGCCATGGGATTGCTCAGTATCATAGTTTAGTGGGAGAATTTGGCAATGAAGTGGATTCTTGGTAGTAGGATGGTTTTGTTATTATGTCATGGTATACTCTTGATTAGTGGTTTAGAGTTGTGGCATGGTACATGTTATGATAATTTTGATCATGAGGAATTGTCTAAAATTCCATATGCTTTTGACAATGATGGTTTGATGTTTATCCTGTTGTCATGTATAGCATGGTATCATAGTTCAGTGGGAGATTTGGTAGGATATAGTGATCTTCTTGAAGAGGATGGTAGTCACTATGCCATGTGTGACTCAGTACCATAGTTTAGTGGGAGTTGTTGGCAGTGATGTGGATACATCATTGGACAAGGTTATCTTCAAGTGATTGGGGATATGGTTCCTTGGTTTAGAGTGGTTACTATTATGTCATGGTTTACTCTGGTTGCATTTAGAGTTTGGCATGGTTCTCTTGAGACTAGGATGTTTAAGTGTGTTATGGTGCATGTGATCTCCTAGAAGGAGATGGTTAAATCATCGATGCCATGTTTATTTTCAAGATTGGAGATTTGACATTGATCTTGTGTAGTTCTTTTAAGTATTGGGTACATTGATAATTTGCTTGATTACTTCATGATAGTGTTGTCGGTGTTTTCCAATGCACCTAAGGAATCTCTAAGGGATAGCTAATTCCTATGATCAAGACCCTTACAATGAATGGCCAACTAACAAAATCCAATCAAAAATTGAAATCTCCTACACTTCAGGCTCTGTGGGACCAAGGAGGGTGTTCCTATTGGTGTGCATTTTAACACATCTTTTCACAGATCAAATTCAATGAAGGATAATTGTGCGAGAGTTACTATGAGATTGGTTTATCTCTAAGTAAACTGCTACCCTTTCACCAAAAAAAAGATACTCCTCATGAAAATTTACACATATATATGCCTTAGGATTAATGAATTTTAAAGAAAATTGGCATTCTGATTTCAAATCGCTCACTGGATAGACAATTGATTAACCCTTTATGTGAATATTTGAAAATAGACCAGTGTCTTGTTACATTGGGCATTTGAGTCACATATACAAAGATTAGTAACACATAAATGATTTTAAAATATGATGAAATAGACTACTCTCACAATAAATTTTCATTATGGAGCTCACACACTCTAATACATTACTACTTAGAAAAATCCTTTGTAAATAATTGCAAATTCATGACCCCATTTGAGTGTTTTAATTGTTGGCATATGGCTTTGAGAGATTTCTTTTGGCTGCTTGTCTTGTCATTGATGGAAAATCAAGTTAGTAGTATGGTCTACAGTGTTGAAGTTGCTCCTATCAGAAAGAAAAGTTAGAGATTGTAATCTACCAGAAAAAAGTATGAAGAACTAGGTATCTGGTTGATAAGTTGATCTGAATACTTAACTAGTTCACTATTTTGTGGTGTGGATCCCTAGGGAAGCTTGTTCAACATGTATGCTATCCTATTGGTGCATTTTGTGGTGTCACATTAGTTGGAGTACGAGTTAAGAGATTCGATAGAATGCCTTATTGTTTATTCTCTCATTATGGACGACCTGTTGCATATGGTATGCTGTGGATGTATGAGGAGTATGTGTTTAACTATTTCTTATGTTTACAATTTTGGTTTGGGTCCCTAATATAGTCTAGCTGACTTGTGTGGGTACACATCAATTATAATTAGTTATTTGAGCTGACATAAGAAAGAATATTATATTTTGTTTTAAAGCCGACATACAATAAAATTCTTGTTAGCGAATATATAAAGGAGATTGAAAAATATTTTTGAGAATGATAGAAGTGTGTGTAGATCAAGAAGAGTGAAGGTGTAAGAGTGAAAAAGTACAGAACAATTATGTGAGGTAATATTAGAAGATCTATTTGAACAACATAAGGGTTTTAGTATGCAAAGTAGAGCAGAAGTGCGAAATGGATAAAAGAACCAGAATCTAATTATGTGCTTCATTGGAACTGAATCCAGGTATTTGTAGATGATATATTCTCAGTTCAACATTTTTCTGTAATATCAAATATATTTTGTAAGGAAGTGAGCCTTCCCTTTCAAGCAGTGAGCTCTAGGCAGTGTGCATGAATGCAAGTGCATTCCCTTTTTTTTCATACTTTTAACAAAGTATACTTTGTGGATTAATCTCCACCGTGGTTTCTCCCCTAATAGGGTTTCCATGAAAAAAAATTATGTTGTTATGGTGTTCCTTAATGTGTTTGCATGTTTCCTTCTAATTATCTGCTGTGAATGCTATTTGTGGTTCAATTATTGCGATTGATAATTTAAGATCTGATTTGAAAATAAAATATTGTGGAACATTGATTCACTCCCCTCTCAGTGTTCCTAGTGTCCAACAATTGGTATCAAAGCAAGGTTTCTCTTATGGGGTTTAATAGCTTGAGGTGGATCTTGAATTACAATGGATGCTAGTGGTCTTCAACAATAGCTTAAGGTGGCAGTTGATGATCTTGATTAGTCTAAAGTAGAGGTTGTGGAACTAAAAGCAAATCTTGTGGCTACAGAAAAATTCATTCAGTCACTAAAGGATAAGATAAATGAGTCAAGGGAAAAGAGGAAGGAACTATGTGATTAGTTGAAGCAAAATGATAGAAAAGGTTTGGATGATGTCCATTTGAATCAAACTCTAAGAGAAATAATAGAATGATGTGAAAAGATTGCCAAGGACAATGCTTCTCTAGAGCTTGAAATGGAATTTGTGGCAATGAAGTTGACCAAAGAGATTGCAGAAAGAAAGAAGAATGAGGAGAATCTGGCCTAGTCCTTGAAAAAAAAAATATGAAGAATGCAACAAAATTAATAGTGGGTTCATTCAGTTGGAGATTGAACTGCAACAATCTAGAAACAATGAACAAGAGCTTGAGAAACAAGTAGTTATTCTTGGAAATGAGCTTGCTACTGAAAATGAATTCAAGGAGAAGTTTAGGATAAGTTCTACTAGGCTTGATGAGATAGCTAAAGGTCAAAAGGATACAAATGATAAGCAAGGTCTTGGCTATGAGAAGGGTGAGAGCTTTGGATCCGAACAGAAGAACCCTAAAAAGAAGAACAAAGGCATAAGACATCTGGTAAGGCAACCCAATGCTCAAAAATTTAATGGATATTCCTTTGTTTGTAATAAATTTGGACACATGGCTTCTCAATGTAGAAGTAAGATAAATTTTGGTAGTCCATCATTTTTTGGTCAATGTTTTAAATGCAAGAAGTTTGGTCATAAGTTATTAGAATGCATAGGTATGTCTGCTAGTGCAAGTAACATTAAATGCTATACCTATGGAAGATTAGGACATATTGCTAATCAATGTAGATCAGGAGGAAATCAGTGGAATGGATGGTATAGATAGAAAAATTTGGTATGCTACAATTGTAACAAACTTGGGAACATTGCAAGATTCTACATAAATAGAAACATGAATAAAAGAGGTTCGGTTTATCAAGGAATAAATTCATAGAAAGACAACAATGGAAAGGAAAAAGCATCTATGGAAGAGATAAGAGATCAGATGAAGAAAACATGGGTAAAGAAAAATGAATCCGATGAAGGAAATAAGGCTATACCGGAAGCTCCCTCCAGTAATTCTTCCAGAAATTGATTGCAGGCTACTGGCCTAGGGGGAGTTTCTCATAAAAATCCTTTGTCCCCCTGTGTATAGTTGGCTTCAAATCACAGGATGCCATCATCTGTTGTGTTATTCATTATCTAATGTATCAACAATCATTTGTTGAGTTGGAAGAAATGTTAAAGGTCCGTAGTTAGATTCTTTTCTTGCTGTCTGAGTTTGCAGTGTACCTGAAACTTCTAGGAAAATGCATTTAATGTGGTAGGAAGTTAAGTATGTGAATTTATAAAAGGGAAATTGGAACCCTAATTTTTCATCGTGCATTGAGGGAGAAGAGTTGTAGAACATTTTCAGCAAAATTTTGAAAGAGTGAAAAGTTAATTTAATGGTGAATTCTCTAGGTATCTCTATTGCTTGTCAATTTCATATCTATTTGGTGATCGGTAGAACCTTGTTTGGTACAAAAAATGAAGAAAATTCAAGGTACATTAACTCTAGATGGATATAGTAGTCGAAAGGTTAGGGATGTAAGAAATTCATTGTCTATCATCAAATTGAAGAAGCTTGCAGGAGCGAAACATAAAAGTTTGGACATCTAGAATGAATTCCCTCATTTCGTCAATGTGTAGGTATTTTGGTTTATCTTGTACATATTGGATGGTGATATCCTTACTTTGGATAAACCCTATCAAATTTCTAGGGATGTAATAAAAAATCTAACAGGTTTGTGCAATGTTGGCAATGTTCTGAAAAAGAAATTGATTCAAAATGTTGAGGTTGAAGCCCTAACTAGAATAACAAGAGATCAAAGGGCTCTGATGATCACAATTATTAAAGATCCACTAACGAGGTATATTACACATGAAATTTCATATAAAATATTCTTTAGAAATAGAGAAGGATCAACCTTGGTAGGTGCAGTGTATATTGCTCACAAAATGATAATAGAAGATGAAGACTTTGACTTATGTGGTTTGATGAAGGATCAATTGTTGGAGAATGTACAATTGATGAAGGATATATAATACTCTTTTAGGTTTGGTACCCTAGCTATATGCATCATGATGTATTTCCTAAATTGCTTGTCTTTGAATGACAATGTGGTATGGAAGGAAAATATACCGATTTGCAAGAAAATTTTTGAACATTTCAACTCTTTTGAAAATGGTGATCAAGTTTATGAAAACTTCTTTAGGAATATGTTAGAAAATTTTGGTGTAAGTGATATTGCTCTTTCGGTAAAAATAGCTGAAGTTGGACCGTCCTCTGGTAAGGCGGAGAAAAAGTAGAAGAGGTAGAGATTTGGCTAGTGTCACTCCTCTAGCACCCAAGTCAACAAAAGTTGAGGGAAAAGGAAAAGAATAGATGGTTGTAGATATAGTGGATCAAGAATTTGAGGAATATACACCCAGAGATGAACCAAAACTAGGTGAACCGGAAGTGATAATAGTAGAAGATAGTGATGAAGAAGGTGTTGTGTTTAAAGCAAAAATATTGCAGATTATTTAAGATGAAGATGGAATGCAAAAGATAATTGATATATGGTTGAATGGACCATCTTATGAGCAAGACCCCATTGAGGAAACTCTAGGAAGACACTTTGTTGATAACAACATTGAATTGGAGAGTCTACAAAATGTACTTCCAAAAGAGCTGATTGAGTGTGTCAAGGAGGCTATGGCCTTTGTGCCTTTGAATAGAAAAGAGGAGGAAATAATTTCCCATATAAAGATGCAATTTAGACTATATCTTACTAAACTGAAGAAGAAAATGAATGTGCTAAGATGGTGCATTGAATCAACCAATAAAATCTTGAATTATTGTCTTAAGTGGCCTCACGTGGTTGGAAAATACAAGGAAAAATTGGAGGAAATTGAAAATGAGCTTGTCAGAATCAGACAGGACTACAGTATGTTTTTTGACAAGGACAGAGAAGTTAAGAAGAAGATTCATGATTTATAGGTTGATCGTGCAAAAGTTCACTTTTCTAGAAATACTCTTATGGATACTTTCTAGAAAGTAAAAGATTATACTAAATGCAGGCTAGAGCAATTGATTGAAATTCTAAAGAAAGGAGAAAAGCTAGATAATGCCATCACCATCCTTGAATCCCTTATCCAGATTATGATTAGGACATCAGAAAATGACAACTTGATTATAGCTATTGGGATTGTGGTGGATTATTGGAAGAAATACCTTCCACAAATAAAAGATAAGTATAAAATAATCTTCTCATTTGTGCAATAGTTTTCCAAATTTTGATCAAAATCTCCATTTTGCAAAGGGGAGAGAATAGTAAAATTTTATTTCAACAAAAGAAGGAGAGAAGTGTAGTAAAATATTGAAGGGGAGAGAAAGTAGTGGATGCTTTTTCATTGATGTCAAAGGGGGAGAGAATGTAGTGAAAAATTCCTTGACATCTTAAGGGGGAGCAGTAATTTTTGTTTTGATGAGTTTTTGAGTTTTGAAACTTAGTCATTTTTCACTAAGTGTTGCCATCAATGCCAAAGGTGGAGATTGTTGGCATATAACTTTCATAGATTTATTTTGGCTTCTTGTGTTGTCATTAATGGCAACTCGAGTCAACAGTATGGTCCACAGTGTTGAAGTTGCTCCTACTGGAAAGAAAAGTAAGAGACTGTAATCTACTGGCACAAAGTATGAAGAACTGGGTATCGGGTTGATAAGTTGATCTGAATACTTCGTTGGATCACTATTTTGTGGTGTGGATCCCTAGGGAAACTTGTTTACCATGTATGCTATCCTACTGGTGAGTTTTGTGGTGTCGCATTAGTCAAAGTACGAGTTAAGAGATTTGGTAGAATGACTTATTTTTTATTCTCTCATTATGGCTAACCTATTGCATATGGTATGTCGCGGATGTATGAGGATTATGTGTTTAACTATTTCTTATGTTTGGAATTTTTGTTTGGGTCCCTACTATAGTCTAGCTGACTTGTATGGGTATGCATAAATTATAATTAGTGATTTGAGCTGACATAAGAAAGAATATTATATTTTGTTTTAAAGCCGACATACAATAAAATTCTTGTTAGCAAATATATAAAGGAGATTAGAAAATATTTTTGAGAATGATAGAAGTGTTTGTAGATCAAGAAGAGTGAAGGCGTAAGAGTGAAAAAGTACAGAACAATTATGTGAGGTAATATCAGAAGATTTGTTTGAACAACAAAAGGGTTTTAGTATGCAGAGCAGAGCAAAAGTGTGAACTGGATAAAAGATCCAAAATCTAATTATGTGCTTCATTGGAACTGAATCTAGGCATTTGAAGATTATATATTCTAAGTTCAACATTTTGTTGTAATATCAAATATATTTTGCAAGGTAGTGAGCCTTCCCTTTTGAGTAGTGAGCTCTAGGAAGTGTGCCTAAATGCAAGTGCATTCCCTTTTTTTTCATACTTTTAATAGAGTATAATATGTGGATTAATATCCACCCTGGTTTTTCCCCTAACAGGGTTTCCACTAAAAAAATTTCTAGTGTTATGGTGTTCCTTAATGTGCTTTTATGTTTCTTTCTAATTGTTTGCTATGAATGCTATTTGTGGTTCAATTATTTCTGTTGATCTCTTAAGATCTAATTTGAAAATAAAATATTGTGGAACATTGATTCACCCCCCTCTCATGTTCCTATTGTCCAACACATTTCATGCTACATTTTAGTTTCATTTCAAAATCCCCACGTGATGATTTTGTTGAGCATGGGGAAAACCAAAATTACCATAATTGCCATGAGGAAGAGAAAAGTGCCACCAAAATCTTCCTCTATCACCAAGCAAGCATTGACAATGATACCCAAACCACCATGAGGGCATATAGTCAACCCTCAACATCCAAAATTGTGCCACACACGTAGGAAGAGAAACAACTAACCCAAAAATCATTTATCAACACAAAAATTTATTGCCTACCACCTTAATCTGACACACTAGAAAACCTTTTGTTAGCAACATGCACACCCCAGTACACATGACTGCTCTAAGTAACAGCAAGGGTTGGGGATTAGACTTCAATCCCTTCCTCGACCTTATCTTCATTCAACATAGCAGTGTCTCTCCCACTCGAAGTCCTAATAGCCAGAGGAGGGATGGACAATACGTCTGCCTCAGGTGATAGAACTTGGCCTAAGGTCACCAGATACTGATGGTAATTGGAATTAGTCTCTATCTTGGTTTTTGATGGGCTAAATTGGTAAGGTCGATAGGGGAACTCTATTGACCAAACAAGTTGCAACCATATCGAAGATTCTACTGAGTTCTGCTAGAGGGCTCAATAACTTCTTCTCTTTTTGTTTCCACATCCATCGAGCTCCTAGCTTGATCCTTTAATTGGTGGCCACATCTGACAATCACCGATGAGGAATCCTTCTCCCTAGCATCTTCGTGAATTCTTTGCTCCTATCCCGGGTCTTTATTGTGGGTCTTACGAGACTGGAGTTGAGATGATCTTCGTATTGGAATTGATGAGGAACTAGACTTGCTCATTTCGCAATTAAAGAGCATGCACTCTCAACCTCCGCTCTCTGCAACAACTTTGAGGACTTGAAAATTTAACTGCTATGGAAAAAACAACAACTCATGACTTCTATTTATTGAACAAGATGATGTTATTGATTACCAATTATTCTAAGTGGAAAAAACATGTGCAAACTAGGAAATTCATTGGCATGCATGTTGTCATCGTTTAATTATCAAGTGCATGGAAATCTACATATTGCACTTCATGATTACTAGTAATTAAGTCTCCACACGCATGGAGATCAATTTGATCACACCTGTAGAGAGTGTATCATTAATATTCTCTAGTTGTAGAGTGTAAACAGCTATCACGCGTTGTTTCATCAATTTTGAAAATAGGTCATCAATCTCATGTCGTTTCATCAATTTTGAAAATAGGTTGTCAATCTCTGGTTGTAGAGTGTAAACGACTATCACGTGTCGCTTCATCAATTTTGAAAATAGGTCGTCAATCTCATGCATTGGTTTGACCGTCTTTGAATTCTAGCGGTGCTTCATTGATGTGTCCTCGACCAATGGTGTTTATCCATCTCAGATGATAGTTCTCCATCCACGAGCTCCACCCATCTCACTAACTGAATAGATCAGGCCACTTGTCAAGATCTTGCTGACCTCATTGCTTTTAATTGGAATTCACCTTTTCATAGCGAACCAGTAGGGAACGGTGGAGATCATTCCCAAGATTTGATCTTAGGAATTTTTTTAATTGCTTCAAACGGTGGGCATAGTAGTGGAGGTTGGGCCCCACAATCATACAAGGACACACATCCTTGTTTCACCAACCTCACGATTGTTAACCTGCTAGAATTCAACACCTGCGAGCTGGTGGGGTACAGCCCAAATTTCCTCCCACATCCTTGAATCTTAAAACCTATATGTAAGGCAATGTTAGCATTTAATAAAAGGCCTTGGTTAGGCTGACATTGACATGACCTTTAAGGATGAATGACTTAAGCTCCAAGTCATCAGGGAAAATGAAGACCCAACTTAGGAAAAGACTAAAGTCGATGGGACAATTGGTGACTGGTGTTTCTAACCAGAAGGTTCAGAAAACCAACATGCAATGTGACTTAAGAGATTACTTAAAGAACCAAAAAATGATACTTCGGGTCAATGTGCAATTAGAACATTTGAATATCATCATTTAAAAACCCTACTCACTCATGGGGACAAGGGTTTCAAAATATAGATGAAGTCCATGGGGGATGATAAAATTCCTTAGAATTTTAGGAGCTCCATCAACGGCTCATGCTCGGGGATGCATACCCTTGGTGGGTATAGTGAGAAATAGAATCTCAGGTTGAAGCAGACTAGGGTAGAAAACCAAAACCAAGGAACTCACCCAGACAAGGAAAGCATACCCAACAAAAAGCAAGTAAACTAGACCAGCATATGTACACGATTTACAAAATATACATGTTGTGAATTATTTCCATAGGTGGAGGCCCTAAGCCCCAAAAATTTAGGGACAATTCTTTCCTCTATCAAAGACCTTAACTTTTTTTACTTGTAGTAGGTTCACATAAGCATTATGGAGTTCTAGGTTATCAACATCATCATGGTCAACACTACCGATGGCACTTGGAGTAACATCACCACACTTATCCCTATCCATTATAGACTCATCAGATTGAACCAAGAAGGTGAATCCCTCATACTCCACACTGTCATGAGGTGTACCATCATATTTCACTTGCTCATCAAACTTACAAACCTCATAAACACTCTGGCTCAACCCTGGCAAGTCTTTAGTGAATTCAGGAAAGAAAATATGATTAGGTCTATTATCAACCTCCTTACCACAAGTGTTAACTTCATGAGACAAAAGGAGTTCCATGATTAAGTCCATCAGATAGGGTGTATTTGCAAAAAACTCCGCTACAACTTCATACTGTCTTGTGTCATTCTAATGGTTACCTATATCTTTGGGTTGTTGCTTATATGGATGAAGTAGTGCTGTAATATCTACATACTCTGCAAAATCATCAAGCAATTCTTTCTCCTCAACACAAGACACTATTGTCTGAATATCCATGCAATCATCATGTGGAACATGAATAACTGACATATTAGTTATCTTTTCAAGTGCATAGCCCACCATCATGGGAAATTCAATGCAATCATCCACATCCTTTTGGATGTCCACACCATATCTAGAGTTGACATCATATTTATAAGCTTCTATATAGTGCACATTATTGCTACATTTAGGTTCTAGAGAATCTAAAACATATTTTTCAAGAAAAAATTTCTCCATCACATGCTGGTAGATAGACTTTTTTATGTCCACATCCCCACATCCTCCATGTAGTTGGGGAATCAACAAGTCAAAGGAAACATCTTCAGAGGAAAAATTACCAACATTAGTATCACTTTGATCTTTATCTGGACAATCCACAACACATCCACTGGTTGCACTTGTTAGATACTCATAAGAGGTATCCTCAAAAGGAGGATTGCTTCTACACCCATAGGGATCACCATTTGTGACTTCACTATCCAGGGCACATTCATCAAATAAAGGATTTTTCATGTACATTAATTGGATGTATCTCATCATCTTTAATGTCAAGATCCCAACAACTCTGATTATCATTTCATTCAAAACTAGTGTAGTCACTTGAAGAACAAAGAGAGACAATCTCTACATTCTCCTCATCATTTGTGTTTGCAACAATTGACATGCATTCAGAGAATTCTTCACCTGAGGAGAATTGTTCACTACCTAGGAAACGTACACCTTCGAGGCTATTAACATACCCCCTAATGGAAGCAAGGGATTATATCTCCACTTCATATGAAGAATCATACTCAATTGTGGAGTTCTCAAATTCAATCTCTTCACTTTGATTCCTCATTTGTACCATATCATTGATTCCAAATGTATTCCCTTCATTGACTAGTGCATGATAGGTGCTAGCTAAATCAATTTGTGAAGTTTCACTTTGCACTTATTGTGTTTTCTCATGGCTTATGACCTCCCAAGGAAGGTAATTAGGCACTACCTCCTTGTTTTCACACTCTGTATCTTCATCCTCTTCGCTACTACATGCTCCCATCTCTAAGCTACTAGTGAAATGGAAACACTCAATAGTCAATTGTTCTAACTTTGATGCTTCTCTGTGATCTAACAATCTCAGCCTTTCATCTTCTTCAACATGGAAATTACTGCCTACATTCTAAGAAATAGATAAGAGCATATGACCATGCTCCATATTTATCCAGTCAACTACTTGATCAAGGCTGTGAGGATTTTGATCCTCAGACCATTGGCTTGACCTTGACATGTATGCATCACAAAACAAATTAATGCACATTAGGTCACTAGGTCTAAAACTCTTGGGTATCTCCATCAGGGCATCCAAAAATCTTGAAAATAATTCATATGGTGACTCATTTGCACATCTCCTTATTTCATGTACCTTTCTAATAGAAAAAATTATATAAGACCTTCCCACTCTTGGTTGATGTGAAGTTGATGCTTGCTCCCATTTTGCATTTCTTGGGAGTAAAGTGGATATGACATCTATAAGCTCCCTTCTTGGCAAACTCTTTTACCTTTTGATCTACCAAGTTCAATAGTTTGGACACTGCTAGAACTACTACTGTAAATCACGAGTCCTCTCATGATTGAGCACCTCAAATTGTTCTCAGTGCTCATGGCCTCTTGATAGGATTACTGTAAGGTGGTAGGATATTTGTCTTTAATCAAGAAGCTCATCTTATTATCAAATGCTCCTAGATATATGACCAAACATTCTACATCATTTGGTCTTATTTTCTCAAGGATCTCCCTTATGGCCTTAGCAAATCTAAGGTTAAAAGTTGGGACCAGTTCCCCTATGTCCTTAGAGATCTCCATGAACTTCTTTCTTGCAACACTTGGGTTTATCCTTTCACTGAATTGGTCCATGAAGGATGCCTTAAGTTCAATCCAATTATGTATAGAGGAAATAGGCAGAAAAGAGAACCAATCTCTTACATCTCCTTTTAGAGATTATACATATAACTTCATGACCACATCTTTCAGGTCTATTTCATAATCACCCATCACATTAGCAAATTATTGGACATGCTTGCTTGTTGATTCTGCATTGTCACCACTAAATTTTGGTAGTTTGTCCCTGACCTTGGGTGGTACCACATTTGGGAAACAAAAAATATTGTCAAAGCTAATTGCCTTGTACCTACTGGTACTAAAAATGCCTTGGTGAGACAATAACTGTCCATCATGCATACTTCTCTTCATATTTATACCAAGTGGCATGAATTGACAACTTATTCTAATTCTTAAAAAGGAACTGAGAATATACTTGAAAACTATACAAAATCACTTCAATCCCTTTTACACATTTGATCTTAAGGACTTGGCACATGTATTTCTTACAAATGTTGCCTAACATCTAACAATTTAACATGCTATCTTCATCATAATACAAGAACTTAACTTATGCACACAAGCATGCTAAAATATTGCTATCATTCCCTAATCTAGTACTAAATCACTCACTAGGGAATCATTTGCATATCAAGTATGGGTAAATTCATCCTGATTTGTCACTAATACATTGCTATTTCTTCAAATTTTATGAAAATACCTGGTAGTTTGCAACAAGTAATTCTCCTTTTCCTTTTAATCTATAGATCCAGTAGATTGATGAAAGCTTTAACAGGTTCTTTGAGTCAGAGTCGCCACCTCCTTCCAGAGGACTAACTTCAAGTGAGATAGAGTTTCTTTACAAACATTTCACATTTTGGGCTATCTTCCATAGCAAAGTCATACTCAAATCATCCAAGTTTTGCTGCACTCCAATTATTTACCAGGTTCTTTAGGTTTAGTTCACCCTTTGGCTCTGCATTTTGTATCTGCATTCAGAGAAAGAGAATTCCCCACTAGAGTCATCATTCTATTGGTGTTTTCCAATGCACCTAAGGAATCTCTTTGGGATAGCCAATTCCTATGATCAAGACCCTTACAATGAATGGCTAACTAACAAGATCCAGTTGAAAGTTGAGATATCCTACACTTTAGGCTCTGTGGAATCAAGGAGGGTGTTCCTATTGGTGTGCATTTTAACACATCTTTTCACAAATCATCATCAATGAAGAATAATTGTGCAAGAGTTACTATGAGATTGGCTTATCTCTAAGTAAACTGCTACCCATTCACCAAAATAAAGACACTCCTCATGAAAATTTACACATATATGCCTTAGGATTAATGAATTTTAAAGTGAATTTGTATTCTAATTTCAAAATATTCCATTCAAAATTCACATAAATTTACACAAGGAGAACACATGTATCAAATTATACATTTCTTCCATGTATTAGTCATTTTTGTAAAACTATTTAAGACATTTACATATGTTCTTTAGACCTCAAAACAAGATATCTACTCTATTCATTATCTTTTTACACCTAACATTCTACCCAAATATGCATTCGACTCAAAACTTGATGAAAATTCCATCCCTGTGCAAATGAGCCATGAATTTCCTTTTATAAGATGAGGGAGAAAAATAAGCCACCGTCTCAAATGCAATTTTGATACAAAAATTTCATTTCATGCTACATTTTAGTTTCATTTCAAAATCCCCACATGATGATTTTGTTGAGCACGGGGAAAACCAAAATTACCATAATCACCATGAGGGCATATAGTCAACCCTCAACATCCAAAATTGTGCCACACATGTAGGAAGAGAAAAAAACAACCTAGAAATCATTTATCAACACAAAAATTTATTGCCCACCACCTTAATCTCACACACCAGAAGACCTTTTGTTAGTAGCACACACACCCCAGTACACACGACTGCTCTGAGTAATAGCAAGTGTAGAGGATGAGGCTTCAACCCCTTCCTTGACCTTACCTTCATTCATCACCTCCAGCATAGGTGACAGAGCTTGGAACAAGGTCACCAGATACCAACAGTAGTTGGAATCAGTCTTCGTCTTGGTTTCCGACAGGCTTTCGGTAAGGTTGATAGGGGAACTTTGTCGACAAAATGAGTAGCGACCATATCGAAGCTTCTGCCAAGTTCTACTAGATGGCCTGAAAAATTCTTCTCTTTTTATTTCTGCATCCATTGAGCTCTTGGCTTGGTCCTTCAATTGGTAGCCACATCTGACAATCATTGGCAAGGAATCCTTCTCCCTAGTATCTTTGTGAATGCTTTGCTCCTATCCTGGGTCTTCATTGTGGGGATTACAAGACTGGAGCTGAGATGATCTTTGTATTGGAATTGATGAGGAACTAGACTTGTTCATTTTGCAATCAAAGAGCATGCACTCTCAACCTCCACTCTCTGCAATAACTTTGAGGACTCGACAATTTAACTGCTATGGAAAAAATAGCAACTCATGACTTCTATTTATTAAACAAGCTAATGTTATTGATTACCAATGCTAAGTGGAAAAAAACCACGCATAAACTAGGAAATTCGTTGGCATGTGTATTGTCACCATTTAATTATCAAGTGCATGGAAATCTACAAATTGCAATTCATGATTACTAGCAATTAAGTATCCACACACATGAAGATCAATTTGATCTCATGCCTAGATGGAAAATCAAGTGGCTTGCTAGAGGGTTCGACAACTTCTTCTCTTTTTGTTTCCACCTCCATCGAGCTCCCGACCTAGTCCTTCAATTGGTGGCCACATCTGATAATCACTGGTGAGGAATCCTTCTCCCTAGCATCTTCGTGAATGCTCTGCTCCTGTCCTAGGTCTTCATTGTGGGGCTTATGAGATTGGAGCCAAGATGATCTCTATATTGGAATTGATGAGGAGCTAGAATTGCTCATTTTAAAATTAAAGAGCATGCACTATCAACCTCCGCTCTCTGCAACAACTTTGAGGACTTGATATTTTAACTACTATGGTGAAAATTGCAACTCACTTCTATTTATTAAGAAAGATGATGTTATCGATTACCAATGCTAAGTGGAAAAAACACATGCACAAACTGGGCAATTTTTTGGCCTGCAAATTATCACCATTTAATTCTCAAGTGCATGGAAATTTGTAGATTGCACTTCATGATTGCCAACAATTAAGTCTCGACACACATAGAGATCAATTTGGTCACACCCGTAAAGAGTGTATCATTAATATCCTCTGGTTGTAGAGTGAAAATGGCTATCACGTGTTGTTTCATCAATTTTGAAAATAGGCCATTGATCTCATGCCTAGATGGAAAATCAAGTGGCTTGCATTGTGTTGATCGTCTTTGAATTCCAGCAGTGCTTCACTAATGTGTCCTTATCCAATGGTGTTTATCCATCTCATATGACATTTTCTCCATCAGTGGGCTCCACCCATCTCACTGACTGAATAGATCAGGCCACGTGTTGAGATCTCATTGACCTCACTACTTTTAACTAGTGTTCACCTTTTCATATTGAATAGGCAAGGAACAGTGGAGATAGTTCCCAAGATTTGATCTTGAGTGTTTGTTTAACTGCTTCAAACCGTGGGCATAGTAGTGGAGGCTAGGCCCCACGATCATACAAGGACACGCATCCTTGTTTCGCCAACCTATGGCCTTTAACCTACTGAAATTTAACGCCCGCGAGCTAGTAGGGTATGGCCCATATATCCTTCCACATCCCCAAATCTTATAACCTATATGCAAGGCAATGCTAGCATTTAATAAAATTCCTTGGTTAGGCTAATGGTGACATGAGCTTTAAGGATGAATGACTTAAGCTCCAAGTCATTGGGGAAAATGAAGACCCGACTTAGGAAAAGGCTAAAGTTGATGGGTCAATCAGTGACCAGTGTTTCTAACCAAAAGGGTCATAAACCAATGTGCAATGTGGCTTAAGAGATGATTTAAAGAATCAAAAACTGGTACTTCAGGTCAATGTGCAATTAGAACATTTGAATATCATCATTTAAAAACCCTACTCACTCACGGGGACAAGGGTTTTAAAATGCAGATGAAGTCCATGTGGGATGATTAAATTTCTCATAATTTTAGGAGCTCCATCAAGTGCTATGTTGCATTTGGAGTTTGGCATGGATTGGTTGGTTATAGGTCCTCATGGATACTTGGAGAAATAAGTGAGGCTTAAGTTCTCTTATGGTAAGAGATATTTGTTAGAATGGTTACTAGAAAGAAAAGCTTTTTCAACAAAAAATACCAAGGAGCTTACACCTTGGCTGAATGTGAGTTCAACACACTCGACGGTTTTACATGCCTCCAAAGAGATAGTTTGGATATAGAGACTTGGGAAAGGTATTGGTTTTAATTGCAAGTAAGTTAAACTTGAATGTGATAGTCAGAGTGCTATGTGTTTAGCCAAAAATCCTATGTATCATGCTTGTACTAAGCATGTTGATATTCAGTATCACTTTCTGTGAGAAATGGTTGAGAGTGGGAAGGTATTAATTGAGAAAAGTTGACACTTTAATTAATGTTACAAATTATCTTATGAAACCAGTTCCTACAGATAAGTTCTCTTAGTTTTAATCATTTGATTGGAGTATCATGATTATGCAGGTTGCATTTCAAATTTTGCATGGATTGATTAGTTAGTGCAAGAAGGAAATTGGCCTTGAGTACTATACTTGATTTAAATAATTATTCCTTGTTTAGTGGTTGTGCCCACAAAAGGATATGAAAATCACGGCAAAACCTATCCTGGGAATTGGACATTCTAGCAGGTGACTAATACCTCTTCGTGGACGTTCATTTACTTATCAAACCAGGGAATGTAAAATTTAAATGGAGTGGCACTATATGCACACTAAGAACCGGTTTCAGTCACAATCTATTGAAAAATAAATACTTGGAAAGAAATTCTACCTACGCTACAGGAAGGTAATGCAAAGTTCTCTTAACTCAATCATAATCTAACCAAAGAAAAAATCGTAATGGCTACAATTAAGAGACAAACTATAAACTGGCCTTATGCTACAGGAACAAACACAGGGATGGATTCCCGATGCTGCAGGAATAGTATAAGACTGAGCTTGTGTTGAAACTTCTAAAATGAAATCTAATTTGAATTAACAAAGGATAAACAACTACGCTCCTACAGATACTTGCTAAGTGGGCCCCCTTAGCAAGCATCAACTAATTTACACAGAAGATTGTGCTCAGAACTCCATCAACTTTTATTCATAATGTGAAATCATTTACATTGACTGTTCTGCTTCAGAAAACTAACAAAAACTCTAATTCATATTATATCTCTAACTCTTACATAATCTGCTTCTCTATCTATCTATCTATCTCCTTCTTCTTATTCACCTGTGCAGAAGGAACACTTATTTTTAAATCAGGAGAACAACTAACTAACTAACTCTTAATAGAGAAAGACGTGGATATAAAAATGCATCCCGAAATCGAGGAATAGATTTCATAAATGAGTTTATCCATTCAACCCGATCTAGAGAGAACCTAGCACTCCACTCTTTCTAGATTAAATGTAATTTAAAATCTTTCCCAACAGTTTTGGTCAAAGAGTCTTTGCCAGAGCTTCCTCGAAGTCATGCAGGAAATGGAATTTACTACAAGGCTGAGATTGGTTGCACTTGACTCGATCAAACTTTCTTCAACAACCTGCGAAACACAAGGTAACAACACATATTAAAATCTATTTCATCATTCAAAAACTGCATGCATTATACCAATCATTTGGGAAGTCAACAGGGTAATAAATGTACACATGTCAACATGATAGGCTACAGGAACATGAAAGTGTATTGCTACAGGATATCCCCCAATAAAAGGTTTCAAGAGAGTTAAACAACTATAATCAACAAAAGTAAAGGTATTAAAAGTACACCGTGATATCCAAATTATGAGCATATTTTGGGCTCATCATTTTGCCCCCTACTTAACCCAATGCTGCTCCTCTAGCATTAAACTTCCTGGTGGTCTCTTTGAAATTAGTGGCTGAGGAATGACCCTAAAATGGAATTCCAAATTTGTAACAAAAGCCTCTGTAACTCTTCCACCCTTCATACCTACGGGCTTCTATGTCTTCATTAAGATTTGTAGCCTGGTAAGAATAAAGGGGCCACATTAGCACATGAGGTCTAAATGTTAATGGCAACCACAATTCAAACCTGTTTTGGAGTCCTAACTGTATGTATTTGCTTGATTGTTTAAGAGCTACTGTAAAATTTAGTGGACTATGAGGTTCAGACTTTCTTAACCCAACAGTTAATCTTTCCCACCTCTTTTCAATTTTGGAGTATGACAGTCTCCAAAACGAGTATGATTGTTCCTGAAATTCATCATATACTTGTTTCCTAAGATCAAATATTTTCATTCTGGCTGTATCATTATTAAAACCATATGCCAGAGTAAGCCAAGTTTTCAACATGGTGCGAGGGTCTAAACTCTCAAAACGCAATGGAACAGGCTCATTCCTTTTGGTTTCTTCATATATTTCCCATTTCCTGCCATAATTTGCTTCATTTTCTGCCCAAGACATAAGGGATCTCAAATGGATGTCGCCAATATACAGAAGGGGATTCCACTTTGTTTCAAATGGAATTAAAAAGCCATGTAAGTAAAATTCACACAGAATTTCTGAGCCAATTAGGGGCTGCCTGATATGCATCGTAAAATTCTTTAGCAATGTGAAGAATAGGATCCTGATTTCTAGAAATTCTCATCAGTTGGAACCACAAGAATTTTTCTTTGAGGCACAAAGCATAAACTCTGGGTGGTGGTCTGCATTTCATAATTTGACTAGTTACCTTCAGCATTTCATCCATTTTCTCTTTTAACTCCTAAATTTCGAGCTTCTGCTCTTCAATTTTCTTTTTCAGTTTCTTCTTTTCCTCCTCCCAAAGACTTTGTTGCATTTCAGTCTTGGCCAGGTGGTGGAAAGTCAGGTTTTGTAATGTAACCAGTCTCCATGTAGGTTTGACATATTCCAAAAATTCAATTAAAAATATTTTCTTATAAACAACAATGGCTTGACAAGTTGCAGGGGGAATTGAGGCTTCATTGACCATTTCCAACAGTTCAGTTTGTTCTTCCTCTTGCTATAGGATAAATTCCTATTGCTACAGTGGAGAAGACTATGCTTCCTCTGAAATCTGCATAGCCGCAGTAGCCAAGTCATCAAGACTTGGTACTCCCCTTTCATTATGCTCAACTTCCCTTGTCTCAACTTGTTCTTCTTCAAGAATAACAAATGAACTCTGTGCAACACTTTCAAACACATTTTGAGAAACATCACATTCAAACTCTCTAGATTCTTCTGAAATTATAATAACTTCAGGATGAGGTGAAGCAGGGGATATTTTACATTGTGTTCTGGTGGAAACTCTTCTTGGCAATGTTGCAGCTACAAGAGGTGCTCGCTTAGCCTTCCTCTTTTTGAATTGCCTAGAAGGTTCTTCCTTGTCAGAGGATGATGGTGAACTGGTGACAACAAGTGATGCTATAGGAGACAATGCTGCAGGGGAAGAAGTTGCAGGAGAAGAACATTGCCTTTTCTGAGAATGAGGGTCAGATTCTGGGGTTTGTTCTACCCCAGATGACTCTCTAGCCTTTGTTTTTCCTCTCTCTCTCTCCTACTGGCAGCCCTAGTTTGCACTCGGGCAGAGGGCTCTAGTGTGAGAGCTGCAGGATCAGGTGCTACAGGAGTAGATGATGCTTGCATTGTTCTCCTATTGGTGGATGCTATCTCCTCTTTCTTTTTTCGAGGCTGTGGGGTAAGTGCCCTAGGGGGTTCTAAACGTTGCAGGCTCTTCTGGGCAACAAATTCTTGCTAGGAAAGAGGCAATACATCTCTCAAAGAGCGTGCAATCAACAATTTTATGAGACCATGGTGAACAATAGAATTATCTTTCCCCTGCTAGGTTCCATGGGCACATTGTTCTAGAAATTTTAACAAAAAGTTCAAAACATTAATAGCTAATCCATGCCTCATATGACTTAGCAATTTGAAGTGGTAAGAATGCAGGTAGGAGAAACGACCATCATAAGTTAAATACCTGATTATGAAAGCAGTGTATTCTGGGTATGGAGGAGGCAATGACACTCACATCCCTGCTTTGAGACCTCTAAAGGTCCATCAGTGGGTACTGAAAATTCTGCCCTTGTAGAGGCAGCATCCGAAGAAAAATTTTCTCCAATGGTTGGGAGCCTGGTTACTTCTGCTATTCTTTCTTCAGTTGCAACAACTGTTAGACCCCATACAGTAGCCTCCCCTTCAGAAAGAGTTCTCAAAAATTCGCCTGCAGCATTAAAAGCATCTAAACTCAAAAAGTAATTCAGCCAACCACAGAGGCTGAATGCTTGCGCCGTTTGAGGATTTTGCATTAACAACTCATGAGCTGTAGGAGAATTAGTGGTAGGATCCTAAATGAACTACTACATGAATTCCTCTTTTGAAACTAGTTTATGGTACAACCGGGGGTGGTGTCTATTAACTAACAGCGTGAATCTAACATGATCAATTGTAACAAGTTGCACTGAACCATTAGCAAATACATTCTCAATTTCATACGGGCCCAACCATCTGGTTTGTAATTTTCCTAGACTGTCCTTATATCGTGAGTCATAAAGCAGAGCCCAATCTCCTACTTTGAATTTCTTCTCCTTAATGTATTTATCATGCCACCTTATTCTTTGGTTTTGTATCATCTCAGTGTGCTGCAGGGCATTCTTTTGGAGCTCATCTAGAGCATTGAGCTGCATGATTCTGTCCTTTTGTGCATTTGTTAAATCCATGTCCATCTCCAATGCTGTTCTTAGAGTCTTATGTTCAAACTCTATTGGCATCACAGCTGTTTTACCATACACCATTTCAAAAGGTGTATATCCCGTAGCAGTCTTCCAGGTAGTACGATAGGCCCATATAGCTTCTGGTAAACTTGTGACCCAGCCCTTCCTATGCAAATCTACAGTTTTAGTCAAAATGGCCTCTATATCCCTATTTGTGACTTCAAGCTAGCCATTGGCCTGGGGGTGATAAGGAGTTGATTTCCTATGCCGTATATTATATTCATTGACTAAAGCTGTAATAAGTGTAGAAGTAAATTGTGTTCCTTGATCTGTCACTATTATTTCCCTAGGGACATCAAACCTAGTAAATATTTTCTCATAAAGGAATTCAGCCACTTTATTGTCCCTAGCATATTTCATAGGCTTAGACTCTACCCATTTTGTGACATAATATGTGCATACAAGGATGTAGGACTTACCATTGGAAGGTGGATCAATTGGTCCTACAAAATCTAGTCCCCATTTGTCGAAGGGTGCAACTACAACTTGTGGAAATAGAGGCATCTCATCAGATTGAGTTGGTCTTCCCATCCTCTGGCATCTCTGACACCTCCTAGTGTATTTGGCTACATCTCTATGCAAAGTTGGCCAATAGTAACTAGTATTTAAAATTTTCATCGCTGTCCTTTTGGCAGCAAAATGTCTACCACACGACTCATCATGGTTGGCATGTAGTATATCATGAGTGTCCTCCTCTGGTACACATTTCCTCATAACTTCATCTGGCCCTGTATAAAATATGCAATCTGCAATCCAAGAAAATTTAAAGCTTTTCTCTACCAATAATCTCTTTTCTTTAGGGGAGAATTGAGGAGTTCTTCTTGTGGCCAGATAATTTGCTATATCAGCATATCATGGGTGAATAACCTTGATTGCAAATAGGTGCTCATCAAGAAAGGAGTCTTCAATAATTGCAGAGTCATCTTGCCTTTGAATTCTAGAAAGGAAATCGGCAACCACATTGGCTTTACCTGGCTTGTCCACAATTGTAATGTCAAATTCTTGCATCATCAATAACCATCTTGCTAGTCTCTTGGATATTGCGGCTTTGTTCATGAGATACCGGATTGCGGCATGATTAGTATGAACAAATATATGATAACCGGTGATATAATGCCTGAATTTATTAAGGGCATAAATAATTGCCAACATTCTTTTTCTGTAATAGTGTAGTTCAATTCAGCCCCTTGCAGATTTTTGCTTATGTAATAGAGTGCATGTTCTATTGAACCATCCTTCTGCCCTAACACTATGCCAATGGCATAATCTGATGCATCAGTATGAATATGAAATGGAAGTGACCAATCAGGTCCTTTCAAAATAGGTGCCTGTATAAGAGCGACTTTTAAGTCAAGGAATGCTTTTTCACATTCCTCTATCCAGGAAAAATCTGCATCTTTCTTCAGCAGACTGTATAAAGGGCCTGTTGTTTGGCTGAAGTCCTTGATGAATCTTCTGTAGTATCCAGCATAGCCTAGAAAGCTCCATACCTCTTTTTGCTTGGTAGGAGAGGGTAGCTTAGAGATAACTTCAATCTTAGTAGGATCAACCTGAATTCCTGCAGTAGAAATATAGTGACCAAGTACTATTCCTTCCTGCATCATCATGAAGCACTTTCGACTATTCAGTGATAGGTTGTGGTCTTCACATCTCTGTAGTACTTTCTCCAAGTTGGCTTGAGCTTCCTCAAATGTCCTACCATAAACAGTAAAGTCATCCATGTATATTTCCATGCAGTAATATGAGATGTCTAAGAAGATACTTATGACTGCCCTCTAGAAAGTTGCAAGAGCATTACAAAGACCAAAAGGCAAAACTGAATAGGAAAATGTTCCCCAAGGGCATGTAAAAGTAGTCTTTTCTTGATCCTTAGGAGCAATCTTGATTTGATTGTACCCACTGAAGCCATGTAAGAATGAGAAGTACTTTTTCCCAGCTAAATTATCTAGAACTTGATCAATGAATGGAAGAGGAAAGTTTAATCTTTCTTTGTTGCCAAGTTGAGCTCTCTGTAATCTACACATACCCTCCATTTTCCTCCTTTCTTAGGAACAATGACTAATGGGGAAACCCACTGACTATCGAAGATTGGGTAGATAAAGCTAGCTACTAACATTTTCTACAATTCTTCTTTAACAATTTCTCTCAAAACTGGATTAATTCTTCTTTGAGGCTGCCTGATAGGTTTGAAGTCACTGTCAATATATATGCGATGTGTACAAAGTTTTGGGTCTAAACCCCTCATATCCCCATAGTCCCATGCAAAAACTCTTTTGTGGGCTTGCAGCATTGTGGCTAGGGCAGTTTGTTGAGACAGAGGCAACTTATTATTAATATGCAGACAGCGGCCTAGAGATACTTCTATATATTTGGTGAGATCATTTATTGAGGTTGTTGATAAAGGTGGTGCCTATATATCACATAATAGCAAATCATGATGGCTCTTAGGATCTAGTTGCTGTAGGAAATATTGCTGAGAACGACTGTCCAAAACAGATTGGCTATTCAAACCAGAACTAAACTGCAAAATGTGTAGAAGCAAGTTATCTTCATTCTGAAGCTGGGAAAATGGATTAGTTCATAGCATCATTAACTGAGCTAATGAATTGACTTCTTCAGAATCCTCTCCTAGATTTGGCCAAACTGGTTGAGACAAATCTGGCAGAGGTTGTGCAGGTGGGTATAAAGCCAATTTCTTCATTGACTAACCATCATAAATTGTCATGTCTCCTGAATGACATCCTATAAGGGCATCAGCTGTAGCTAACCAAGGTCAGCCTAGGATAATAGGATATTCTCCTAAGGTTGCCTTAGTGGACAATATGGTGAAATCAATAGGGTATTCCCAAGATTCAAGGGTTACAATGACATCTTCTATCACTCCATTAGGTGTAACCATGGAACTATTAGCAAACTGCAGGACAGTCGGTGTAGACCGAATGTTTGGAATATTCAAACATTCCATAGTGTGCTTGGTCATCACATTAATGGCTACACCAAGGTCAACTAAAACATTTCTTACTACTTGACCATTGATATTTATTTTTACTACAAGACTTCCAAGATCAATATATTTTGGAATGACAACCTTCCCCAACATAATATTGGCTAACTGTCCTAAGACATGGATAGTTTGGGGATCCTTTTTTTCTTCCTTGTTTCTTTAGACAAGCCTCTTTTAATGAATTTTCCATGCAAAACCCGAAACATCTTTAATAGCCTTTTGAAAAAGAGGAATTCTCGACCTTGTACATCTCTTTAGCTACCCAAAATAATATCAAAAGGTGGCTCTTCAATGGTCTTGGGTGTGTAGTAAGTAACTGCACTTCGAGAAAGGTGGTAGCCCCGAGTAATGGGAGGATAGGTTCCTTGAGGCGATAATACAGAGCATTTTCTCGGTGATGATCGCAGAGGGTTGTTCGCCAGCAGAGTCCGAATCTCGCTATTATAGGTGGGTCGCGGGAGCGTGGAGAGTGGTTCCGCATCTAAGATGGATATCATTGATATTCCGTGGCATAAGTTGATATTGGTTGGCTTCGCTGCATCACATAGGCTGTTGTTGTTGTTGTCGCTTTTATTATTAGGATTTGGCAATGGCTGAGCGTGCATAGGCATTTGCTTTGGAGGGTCGCATTTGTCGCAAGAGCCGCAGGAGGTGTCATATACCGGAGGTTGTGGTCGCTAAGACCCAGTGAATCCAGGGGTTGGTTCCGCTTATCGCTGAACTCTCTCCATCGAGGGTTCCCCGGCTGCCGCCTGGAGGTGGAGTCCATTGTCCTTGTGGGTGTTGCCAGCCTCCTTGAGGGGGTTGCCATTGAGGGCTCTGATAGTTAGGCCAGTATGGTTGAGGAACATTCCAAGGTGGAGATGGGCCATACGTAGGTTGCCATTGGTTATTATAATTAGAGTAAGGATTACCAAAAGTCAAAGGATCTTGAGGCATACCTTGTCTTGGAGCCCATGGTCTCCTTTGTGCAACAAAGAAGACTTGGTCATCATTACCTTTTATCATCTTAAAATCAGTAGGTAACTGTTTAGCCTCCATATTGGCCACCAACTTGCATCTGTAGTCACGTTTCTTCTGTCTACAATGTGGATAGAACTCAGCTAGGATTGCCTCAGCCTCCTCATGTTTCTTGTGAGCTTGCATGGTATCCAACTGTGTAGCCATGTTGTTTATGATGTCCTGCTTGAAATCAGACAGCAAATTTGTGATCTCCATCTGGGAAACTCCGCTGGAAGAAGTCTTTCCCACTGTAGCTTGATGGCCTCTACCCTTCTTCACATTTGCTCGGGAGTAATTGAGACATATCTTCATGATATCATCCCAAGATGCTTGAGTGATATCACCGCCTCCCATCAAGTCCAAGGCATCTATACAAGTATCATTGATTCCCATTAGAAAAAGTAATTTCTGAGATTCTTCATTAAGAGTATGGTCTGAATTCTTTTTCAGAGAAAACCGGAATCTTGATATATAATCCTCCAGACTTTCATCTTCCTTCTATTGAATTCGGAATATATCATCACCTTTACTGCCACTCTTACAATATTCCTTGTATTTCTCAAGAAATTTTGTTTGCATGGCTACCCAACTATCGACAACACCCCTTCCCAGACTCATGAACCATCTGAGAGCTCCCTCCTTCAAGGTAGTAGGAAACAATTTTTGTTTGTGAGCATCTAAAGTGTAGTCATAACTGCGACAGAGGATATCAAACTCGAACAAGAAGGTCTCTAGGTCTTCTGTAACTAAGCCATAGAATTTGGGAAGTAATGAAGAAGGAATATTCTTAAGGTTGTCATTGTTTTGTTGAGGAATAATGGGGAATTCAAAAGCAGGAGGTCGATTCGGTGGATTATGTGCCATGTTCACCTGAAGTATAGGAGCAAATAGATTTTCTTCAGGTTCTTTGTCAAATGGGCCGAATAGCAAGTCAGCACACAGACCTTTAGCAAATGGGTCAATATCTAAGTCTCCTTCGTCCTCAAATAGGCTATAAGCTGGTTCAGTTTTCTTAGAAATGAATGGTAGGTTGGGGAGAAATCTTCCCCGAAATGGCCTCCTTCATGCATGGCAATGAAAATGGATGGTATTCTAAAAAGATTTTGAAAATATTTTGAAAACTACTACTTAACAAATTTGACTGCAAGTAGCCAGGTTCTTAGATTGACACCATCCTCGACAATCCAAGTGCCAAAATGATCGCCCCACAAAAAGGATATGAAAATCACGGTAAAACCTATCCTAGAATTGGACATTCCAAAAGAGGGTGACTAATACCTCTTCGACGCTCATTTACTTGTCAAAACCGTGGAACGAAATCCTTTAAATGGAGTGGTGGTACTATATGTGCAATTCAAGAACCGGTTTCACTACAATCTATTGAAAAATAAATACTTGGAAAGAAATTCTACCTACGCTACAGGATGGTAATGCAAAGTTTTCTAACTCAATCATAATCTAACCAAAGCATAAATCATAATGGCTACAATTAAGAGACAAACTATAAACTAGCCTTATGCTGCAGGAACAAACACAGGGATGGATTCCCGATGCTGCAGGAACAGTATAAGACTGATCTTGTGCTGAAACTTCTAAAATGAAATCTAATTTGAATTAACAAAGGATAAACAACTACGCTCCCACAGATACTTACTAAGTGGACCCCCTTAGCAAGCATCAACTAATTTACACAGAAGATTGTGCTTAGAACTCCAACTTTTATTCATAATGTGAAATCATTTACATTGACTGTTCTGCTTCAGAAAACTAACAAAAACTCTGATTCATATTATATCTCTAACTCTTACATAATCTGCTTCTCTATCTATCTATCTATCTCCTTCTCTTTCCCCGTGAGGAGGAACACTTATTTTAAAATCAGGAGAACAACTGACTAACTAACTCTTAACAAAGAAAGACATGGATATAAAAATGCATTCCGAAATCGAGGAACAGATTTCATAAATGAGTTTATCCGTTCAACCCGATATAGAGAGAACCTAGCACTCCACTCTTTCCAGATTAAATGTCATTTAAAATCTTTCCTAACAGTTTCGGTCAAAGAGTCTTCACCAGAGCTTCCTCGAAGTCGTGCAGGAAATGGACTTTACTGCAAGGCCGAGATTGGCTACGCTTGACTCGATCAAACTTTCTTCAACAACCTGCAAAACACAAGGTAACAGATATGAAAGAAAAGGTGCACAACACATACACAATATCCATTCATTAATCACATATTTAAATCTATTTCATCATTCAAAAACTACATGCGTTATACCAGTCATTTGGGAAGTCAAACAGGGTAATAAATGTAGACATGTCAACATGATAGGCTACAGGAACATGAAAGTGTATTGCTACAGGATATCCCCCAATAAAAAGGTTTCAAGAGAGTTAAACAACCATAATAAACAGAAGTAAAGGTATTAAAAGTACACCATGATATCCAAATTATGAGGCATATTTGGGCTCATTATGAGAATATAATTAAAAAACTATGCATATATGTTGTCAATTTCATGAAAAAAATTCTAATATGATAAATTTATTTAACATAGTTATTTTATAAACAAATTGGGTTATGATAAAGCTTGGGATTATAATTATAATTTTAAATATCCTAACCTAAACTAAATTTCTAACTATAAGTGTAAACCCTAATCATAATCTCATCTTCAATCCAAACCATAACTATAACTGTAAACCTAATTGTAAACCCTAAACCCTACTATAACTCTATTTCTCACTCGAACCATAGGCCTAACCCTAACCTTGACACAAATAGTAAATGAATTTTCAAAATACATGTTCAAATTCAAATCAAAATATATAAAATACTTGAAAGATAGTTGTTTAGTTTTAAAAATTTATATTCTCTATAAATATAAAAGCAATTTGTTAAATTTTTGTACGTTATTGGATGATAAATAGCTGGAATTAATAGTATGTCATCTTCTTTGTTTTAAGTAGAAATTTTCAATGATCTATGAAGTAATTTGAACAATGAAATCCTGGAGACATTGAAATATATTTATTAATAATTACATTAATTTAATGAAACCTTCATATATAGTAAGCAAAATAATAAAACTTGAACTTTATAACAAATTAGATAGAATTGAGCAATCGAGAATTTTTATTGAAATTCATTGAAAGATGATAACATAAGAAACATTCTTGTCTTTTGTAGATATAAAGATTGAAATCTCTTGTAACTTCATCATTTAGTATTTTATCAGCTCAACAAAATTATAGTGTGAATTTATGAAAAACAATATTCAAATGATTTTTTTAATTTTTTCAAAAAGTACAAACATAAAATATACTAAAACATACACATTTTATTAGTTTACATCGTTTCAAAATTCAAAACATATATGCCACTTTTTTGTGATTCAAGTTTAAAATTTGAATTAGTTTTGGTTGTTTTCTATATAAAGTGTCACATATCTTTGTACTTTTACCCTATCTTCCTCTCTATCTCTCTCCCTATCTCTATCTCCTTACCTGTTCTTACATCTTTTTCTCTCTTTCCCCTCTATCTTTCCCATTATATGTCTCTTTATATCCCCCTTTTTCTATCAATATCTCTCCTCTCCATATCACTCTCTTTCTATATCTCTTAACTTCTCTATTCTCTCTCTATTTCTCTCCCTCTCTCTCTCTATCTATTTATATTTATCTCTCCCTCTCTATATCTATCACAATATCTCTCACTCAGACACACATATCCTTATTTCTCCTTCCCTATCTCTATATTTATATCTCTTTCACTCACAAACACAATTATTGTTTCTCCCTCCCTATCTCCCTCTCTCTCTCTTTATATATAAATATATACATATATATGTGTGTGTGTGTGTACACACACACATATATACATATACATTTTTATATGTATATACATATATAAATGTATATACATATATAAATGTATATATATACATATATATACATATGTGAATGTATATATATGTATATGTGTATATATATATATATTTGTGTGTGTATATGTATATGTATATGTATATATATGTATATGTATATATATATATATATGTATATATATATATATATGTTTATATGTATACATATATATGTATATATATGCATATACATGTATATATATATCCCTATCTCTCACCCTCTCTATCTTTACCAAGTTATATTTATCTCTATATCCCTCCTTTATATCCCCACATCTCCCCCTCTCCCTCTCCCTATCACTTCCTCTTTCTATATCTCTCTACTCTCTCCTATCTCTATTTTTCTCCATCCATCTCCCTCCCTCTCTATCTCTCTCCATATCTCTCTCTTACTCTCTCTCTCTCTCTCACACACACACACACTCCTTATTCCTCCCTCCCTATCTCTAGCTGTATCTCTCCATATTTAAATTCTTGCATATCTCCCTCTATCTCTGTCCCATTATCTATACATCTCTCACTACCCCTATATCTTTCCCTCTCTACCCCTCTCTATATATCACTTCCTACCTCTATCTTTATATTTCTATCTCTCCCTCTCTATATATTTATCTCTTCCATCCCTATCTATCGCTTTGTCCTCTCTCTTTATCTCTCCCTCTCCTCTCCATATCCCTCTCCATCTCCGTCTCCATTTCCATCTTTATCTCTAACTTCCTCTCCATCTCTATCTCTACCTCTATCTCCTTACCCCTCTATCTCTCTCTCTCCCCCCTCTATCCCTCCCTCTTTCTATCTCCATATCTCCCTCTCTCTCCCTGTCTCCCTATTGCAAACATAACATGAGCCTATTGGTAATGGAGCCTTATTATCTTCCTAATTTAGAGGTTTTGTTTTAGTGGTTTTTGGATCCCTGTAATTATATGCATGGTTGATTTGAGCTATCACTTCTCCATTGAGACCTTTGTTGCACAAAAAATATCATTTTCTAAATGGCCTACCAATTGACCTCATGTATACTACATAAATGTAAGTAAAAAATAGACCCAAAAATTCCCTAATTGACCTTCCACACTTCTTTAGTGTACCCATTGCACACCAAGGTGCAATTGCTAGTTTAAATTATTTTGACATGTACTATACTCTAACATTTAACAATATACATTGGTTAGATAATGTGAACATATAAGTGAAATATTCATCATGCCTTTGCTTCCTAAAGCTTCTAATCCTCATGAAGAGTGCTTTGGTGAAGAACTATATAAGAACTTTCAACACCTAGTAGTCATGATAAATAATGAGACCAAGACTAGAGATCCCCCATCTTAAATGCCTTGCATAACCCTACTTTGTACATATAATTTTATTTGAGTTTAAATTATGTGTTTTTTTGTCATCTTCTATGTGATGAATTATTATGGCATGTACTATAGGGATGACAATATATGTTGTCTATGTGTCATCGTATCCTCCTGTGTGATAATATTATACCATACACTAAAGGGAGACAACATTTACTACTGTGTTAGGATATGTCCCACCTCTTCTTCCCTTTGTTGCACTCTTTATTTTCTGTGTCTTCCTCCACATGTCATCTCTTATTTCCACACCTTTCTATCCATATTGAGTTTTTATCCATAGTCATGTGAGCTTTGAATATGTGAGCCATTCATCTAATCACAATACATTAGCCACCCATTCTTGGCTTTAAATCATATGCTAAGTATGATGCACTTAATCAATTCCATGAATTTTATTTCCCTTCTATTATTTTTTCAATATCCAAGACTTAATAGTGACTCCTAAAACCTCATAAATTAACCTTTTTTCCCCAATTTCTTCTTTGCTTGTGTAGAGATTGAGTATAAGCATGTTAATGTTCAAAAGTTAACCAAAATTTAACTACAACTCCCTTGTAGTTAGCATAGTTATTCAAAAGTAAATAAAAGCAATAAAATAAATAAATAAACAGTACATGTTTTTTTTCATAAATTAGTCCTCGATGGTGATTAGTTGATTGGGTGGTTGCCAATAGTTGGTTTCCTCAACCAACATCGACTAACTATTTATAGTACCAAATCATATGTAATTAGGGACAAACAAAGAGGCTACATATTCTAATGTTGCTACCATATGAATACATTATTTTGTGCAATTTCTATGTGATTACCTTATTTTGTCAATGTTGTTCTATAATTTTGTTTACTTTGTATTGCATTTACCACATAGTGAGTAAAAATTTGGTGCAGTTGTCTAAGTGAATGTAGGGAAATCAATTGATGGTAGAATGGCATTGTGATGGGTCAACCGACAGAGGAACCTGTACAAACAAATGAGGAATGCGAAGATGAATTGACATAGGGCCTAGTAAACTTGTGGGACATTTTGTTGAGGGAGCACGTATAAAGGGAGGATCTCAGCTAAGATATCCCCTAGTTAGTCATCTGGGATAGACTAGACACCAACCCAGACGTTGACCATCTCCTCAACTAACTTCCAAGGTTGTTGGTGTGTCATTTCATCATCCTGCAAGATCTGCAAGTAGAGAGTGACCAAGAACATCAAAGATAGTAGATACTGCAACGGTACGAGGAAAGGACAAAGCAGGAGGAAGAGGAATGTGATACTAGTTGAAGACATACTCTTGACAGCCAATGATTGTACAACCAACATTTAATGCATATACAACTTAATAAGGATAAGATTCAAATACCAATCAGGAAAGAAACATCAAAAGAAAAGGTACGATGATCACTTAGGTTACAAGAAAACTAATGAAAAAGGCTAAAACAAATTAATGAATGAACCAATGAAGATATTAATGAAATAAACCAATCTATTACAAGATCACACCAAAACCTTGTTGAGGGAAGGGATGAAGGACCCTTTAGGACACCGTGCATAACAAATAGAGAAAGATATAAAATTAATGAAAATAAGAATGAGCTAATTGAAGAGCTTGAGAGTAATATCTAACGCATTCAAGAGTTGTCCATATCAAATGAAAACAATGGGCCGCGAATTGGAAGATTTGAGCACAAGACCCCAAGGAAGAGGGAGCATTAGAAAAAACCCT
>VDFB02105785.1:577406442-577437116 GCA_007258455.2 Sequoia sempervirens
AGGTTATTTTCTTTATATTTTAAAAGATTTGTCATAGTTGATTATGGGGTTCTCAATTCATCCTATTGTTATTATGTTGAAAAGGGGAAACTATGAACAATGGAGAGATGGTATCATAAAACATCTCAGATGGCTTCATTTGTTTCCACATTTGTATAATCTTGTTCCCCTTCCTAGTAGTGATAGTAAGATATTTGCATGGAATTGTATTTAAGGGATCATGTCCTAGGAGTTATTGCAATGCATACTAATGATGCCACTTTGGATGCTATTGATCATTTTGAGTGTCCTCATATTCTTTGGACTAAAATTTGGGAAGTACATGGAGATCTTGATACTCAGCTTTCCCAAATGATCCTATTTCATATTGTCTTGTGCCTCTTCATTTTTCAGACAGGATACCCTTTGATCATGCTACTATGTAGGAGTTTGAAGTTTTGGAATACTTTGAATCTTCAAATGAGGATGATGAGGGTTCTTTAGATCCTCCTTCTCTAGTAGGGACAGTTGATGTACCTTCACCTTCAGTGATTCATTGTCCAGAGTTATTGATTGAGGCTCCTATCATTCCTATTCAGTAGGACTATTCATCTTGTGTTATTGATTCATTGAGCATTTCCAGTGATTCATCATAACCAATATCTCATTGTCTTCCTGATTGGGATTCTTATTTGTCGGATAGTGGTTCATTGTTCATGGAATCTCACATTTTTGACTTGGAAGACACATTTGAGGGTATATCCCTCCTATTTGTTGATAGTTTTGGTACAACTGTTGTCACTCCATCTCAATCTTTGGATATTGGTCAGCATCAGTTTCTAGTGGTACCTTGGTTATCACCTTTTGTTGTGATTGGACATGTTCTTGATTGGTTCGTGGAATAATCTTCCAAGGTCTTGGTGACACATGAGTAGATTCCAAAGACATCATCATACATCTTCATGCTTCCTTCTCTCAATTCCTATCCATAATGGGAAGCATTCTTGCATTTGTACTTGGTTTTGTTTCTTCTGAAAGGGAGATAGATTTTTTGTCAAAATTGGATCATGTTTTATCTTCAAGCACTTACCATTTTGGTAGGTGATTACACATTGTGGGGGGGCTACATAGTCTCTCTCTTTCCCTCTTATGGGGGGGAATTGACTGTATATACATGATGTATGTAGTCCTTGGAGGGTGTGATTGAGTCCTCCATCCATGCATCATTTTTGTTTTCCTTTCTCTCTTGGAGAGGGATTTTTTTTCCCACAAGGTTTTTCTCCTTTTCTCTGGTTGTCTGAGAGATTTCCTTTTGCATTGTAAATGGGTACCTAACATGGTTGTGTAGATGGGACCCATATTGCATCTTCTTTTTTGCATAATGGGTATGTGTAGGATCATCATGGAAAAAATAGGCCCTTAAGTGGCGAAAAATTCAAAAAAGTCAGAGTTAATTAGGAAACTTGACGTAAAAATTTGAATAAGTTATCTATATTATTTCAAAAATATGTAAGAATAGAATCTATAGAAATTTGAATGTAGTTTCTAAACTACAAGGTTTATTTTTTAAAAAAGAACTATTTGGTGAAATTTTGAAATTTCAATGCAGTAGTACTTAAATTTCAGGGAAAAAATAAGTAGGTGTCTGTTTGACCACCCTAACCACAATAAAATGGTAATATTTTTTTATAATATTTTAGATATATGTAGAGGACTCATATCTCGATGTGATGCATATTATTTTGTAAATTTTTTCCAAGTAAATAATTAATTATGATTTTTTTATTTCAACTTTTAAAAAATATAAAAACTCGTATGTCTGACCACCTTAACTTAGTCAAAACTTCATGAAATTCATTTTTTTTAATCTTATAGTATGTGATGCATAGAATGTGACACATGCTTCAAATTCAATAAATGTGATACCATTTGAAAGCTATAGATGTTATTCAATCAGTCTATCAATCAAGACTTTAGTCGTAATTCAAATAGAAAACGAATAATAATTATTTATTAAATTCAAAGTAAATCATAATTTATATTGGTGGAAAATTGAGAATCTCCTTTAAAAACCCTTTTCATTTCACCAATTTTGGGTAAAAAAAAGGTTGTCAGCCACATACCCTACACATACCCATCATATCACCACTTTTTGGCCCATCATGATCTTGCACATACCCTAATAATCTCTTTAAGTTTAACTTAAAGGGGGTGTTAGAGTAAATGATTTTTTTTACTTGCTTAAGTTTACTTAGACAGAATGGTTTATTATTTTTGCATTTATTTCTCTTGGGTGGTTTCTTTCCCATATCAGGAATTTTTATTCCCACCATATATTTCATGCCTTTATAAGGCACTGTGTACATTATGTAAATTATCTCAATATTATTCACTCATATTTGGTGAAATGGCCTTGTGTTGCCTCTCTTGCTTCTTGTGAAGTTTTATTCTATAGATGATTTTATGGGTTATTCGCTCTAACAAATAGCAACACAATTGAAAACCCAAAACTCCAAGTTATGTACTCCAAACTATACTACTTTTGTCAACTCTTTGACAAAATGTGCACTAAAAACTAGAACCTTCAACACCAATCCAAATTATGAGTGAAATTTCTCCTGAATACCCTTAGAACCATTGCCTTTGATCCTTGATATCCTTGGTTTTCCAACCTTGGAGATTTTTCCCACAACGGTTTACTAGCTACTACAGGAAAGCCTCCTGTGAAAAGAAACAATGCATGGAATGAGTGAACACTTTAGAGGAAAATAATTAATATGAAGCTCATTTCCAACAAACATAGGCTCCCAAAATCCCATGCCCAAGAGAGGGATATTGCATGCTAAGGTTGTAACTCCCGAAGCCAAAAGTTAAATCATCATCAAACACTTCTCCAAATTACCAAAAATGAACTGTTAATTGCACCATTAAAACCAAATCATAGATAATTGCTTTTTCCCAAAAATCCACACCCACCTTGGACCCCAATATTAATTTATGAATATTTGTTAATTTCTCATCAAGAATAATTTAATTAAAATTAATTTTGTAAAATCATCTTTCTCGATTCATCTATAGGGCATGACTTGCTATTAAATAGGAAACTAGGTGTTTTTATAACTAGAAAGTGCTACATTTAAAAGGTAACATGACAAGTCCTTGACCCTCCCAAAGATTGTTTGTCCTAAAATAATGAATATTTGCATGGTTGAGAACTTTTGACCCTTCCAATGTTGCATCTTCCACTAGAAAATCCTTCCATTTCACTAAGTGCTCAGTTATGCTTTTGTTTCTTAGCTTTTTCTCTCTTGTTTCCAAAACCTTTCTAGGTATCAAGATCAACTTCCCCTCATCATCTAAAGGTGACATTATTAGAGAAGTCACAACTTTTTGTCCTACCATTTTCTTCAAGCATGAAACATGAAAAATATTATGTATTTTGCAGCCAAGTGGCAACTCCAAAGAATTTAAAGCATCCTAAATAGTGAAAAAAATTATGTTCATTTTACAGGCACAAAATTTACACCCAACAGAAGCTATCATCCCCAAATAGATGGGAAAAAAAATGTCAATAAGTGGATATAAAGATATTTTAGGAATTATGTTTCAAACTAGTAAGATTCTTGGGTGAAATGGTTACATTTAGTATAGTATTGTTACAACACATCCCACCACATCCAACAAATTCAGGACATTCTAAAGTCTCTTAAAGATAATTTGCACCATGCTCAAAATTAACAAAATGTGTATGCAAATAAGAAGAGAACGAAGAGAGTTTTTGAGGTTGGTGACTTGGTTTTTGTAAGGTTGCAACCATATAATAAAAGTTCCCTAAAGAAAAGTGGAGTGAAAAATATCAAGCCAGAATTCCATGGACCTTACAAAGTCATCAGGAAGGTTGGGGAAGTAGCCTATGAGTTGGAGTTGCCACCATGCTCTAAAGAATAATTCCACTACTTAGGATGCTTTAAATTCAGATGTGATAGGAAAGGAATGTTTATAATTGGTCAATCTATCAACCACCACAAATATTCAATTTTTACCTTGTTCTTTAAGCAAATCTATGGTGAAGTCCATAGAGATGCTTTTCCACTTGTGCTCAGGAATTAGAAGTGGCTGACGTAAATCAACTAGAAAAATATTCTCACCCTTGTTTAGTTGACAAACAATACATTCTCTGATATGTGTGAGTACATATTCTTTCATTCCCTTCCAAGAAAACCTCTCTCATACTTTCCTACATATCATATAATACCCTTGATGGCTAGCCAAGTGAGTATCATGAAAAGCTCTCAACAACTTCTCCTTAATTTTGGACCTCGGTACCAAGTATAGCTTGTTCTTGTAATAGATTAATCCATAAACAATGATGTACCTATCATCTTCCACTTTCCCATCCAAGATGTTAGAGGAAAATGGATCCTTATTATCTTCTAATCTTATAGATACTTTCCAATAAGTAGTGATAGTAGAAATAGAACACAAAGAGGGCTTCCTAGAAAGAGCATCAACAACTACATTTTTCTTCCCTTTAATATAATCAATCTTAAAATCGTAAGCTTTCAATTTACTCACCCATTTTTGTTGTCGATCATTCAAATTATTTTGATTCAAAAATTATTTCAGACTATTATGATCATGCTTAACCATAAACTTCCCACAAACAAGATATTGCTTGAACTTGTCTAGTGAATGCATAATTGCCAACATTTCTTTGTCATAAATAGAGTACCCTTTTCCCCATTGGTTTATTTTCCTACTCTCAAAGGCTATTTTATGTCCTTTTTGAGTTAGGACAGCACCAATACCTTCCCCAAATGCATCACATTCAACAATGAATGGAAGAGAAAAATCAAATATTGCAAGCACTGGGCATGAACTCGTTACCTTTTTCAGCTTTTCAAATGTACCTTGAGCTTCTTTAGTCCAAACAAAAGATCTTTTCTTAGTAAAATCAATCAAGGGGGAAGAAAGCTAAGAGAAACCTTTGAAAAATATTCCATAGTAAGTGCATAACCCAAAGAACCCTCTCAACTAAGTAATATTAGTTGGCGGAGGCCAATCTATGATAGCTTGAATCTTTTGTGGGTCAACCTGCACTCCTTGTGAGCTTTGATATGTCCCAAATAAAAAATCCCAATCAACCCAAATTAATATTTAGATAATTTAGCATAAAATTATTTCTACTCCAAGATACCCAAAATTGTATCCAAATGTTCCAAATGCTCCTTCCAAGTTTTACTATAAATCAATATATCACAGAGAACACTAAAACAAAATTTTTGAGTTTCCTATTGAAAACCTTATTCATGCAAGATTGGATTGTTTTAGGTGCATTTGTGAGACCAAATAGCATGAAAATAAATTCAAAATTGCCATAGTGACATCAAAAATTAGTATTCTAAACATCCTCTTTTTCTCATGTGGATTTGGTGGTAACCAGACCTTAGATCAATTTTTGAAAAATAAATAGCCCTAAGCAACAAATAATTAAGTTTATCTATCCTTAGGATGGTATATCTATTATTAATGGTTTTCTTATTTAATTCTTTGTAATCTATGCACATTCTCATTGTGCCATCCTTCTTTTTCACCAAAACTATAGAAGAGGTAAATGGAGTGGAGCTAGGCCTTATGAACCCCAACTCAAGAAGCTCCTAGATGGTTTTCTCTATATCCTCTATATGACTCATTGGGTGATGGTAGGGAGTATTAATCACAAGTTTGGATCCTTTTTCTAACTCAATGACATTATCAAACCCTCTATCTAGTGGTAACCCCAAAGGAAAATTATTTAAAATAAGACTATGCTTATCAAGAATTGATTGAATTTCAAAATGATTTGTAAGGTCTTTCTTCTTTGAAGAGCTTGTAGTTTTCATAAATATTATTGCTTCCCAAGCTACTTGTTCCCTTTGAAATTTCTCTTCATCCTCTTAGTTCAAACCACTCTGGGAGCTCCATTTGATAGGCCTCTTAACAAAGTTTATTTCTTGTTAGCGTGAAACTTGAACTCCATAGTTTGATGGTTTGTGTAGTATCCTCCAATATAATGCAGCCATTGAACACCCAACACAACATCATTTTATCCTATTCCAACCACTTAAAAATCATCACATACCTCATAGTAACCCAAATTCATTTTGAGTTGTCAAACTACATGGGTGTGGGGTATAGTAAAACCATCAACAAAGTGACACTGAATCCTTCAAAACCTTTTTTCTTCAATCCTCTCTTGGAAACATACCCCCATCTATAATTTTTTGTGTTACACCACTATCTATGAGAATGGTTTTCATTTTACCTACTATAACTCGTATAACTCTAAAGGGGTGGTATCTATGTGCTTCGAATAGGGTTGCTATGGCAACTCCCTTACTAGTTTCTCTTTGTTCCTCCAACTGTACTTCCTCTTTGGCATCATGAAATCCCTCATTATCATCTATATCTAAATCTAAAACCACCTCAATAAAATGAACTTGTCCTTTCTCCAAACATCTATTCCCTAGTGCTCATGGTTCTCTATAAGAAAAATAGAGCTTTTCCTTCAAAGTTTAGATTTTGTCACCTCATCCACTTTCTTACCAACTGTGTATGGCACATTCTTTGCTAGAGGAATTGAAGGAGTAATTTTATAAAAATTACCTTTATCCTACCATAGATTTGGTGGTTTGTATTGATAGAAGCTTTCTTTTTTGGGAATGGAGACTCCAAGATGCAAAGTCCTCTTGATTGATTCCTGTAAGGTAGTTGGGTATGTGCAGGATCATGATGGGCCAAAAAGTGGTGATATGATGGGTATGTGTAGGGTATGTGGTTGACGATTTTTTTTTAACCCAAAATTGATGAAACAAAAAGGGTTTTTAAAGGAGATTCTCAAATTTCCACCAATATAAATTATGTTTTACTTTAAATTTAATAAATTATTATTATTCATTTTCTATTTGAATGATGACTAAAGTCTTGATTATTGGGGATGATTGACATCTATAGCTTTCAAGCGGTATCACATCTTTTGAATCTAAAACATGTGTCACATTATATGCTTTGCATACTATAGGATTAAAAAAAATTTCATGAGTTTTAAGCAAGTTAGGTGGTCAAACATGTCGATTTTTTATATTTTTAAAAGTTGTAATAAAAATTCATAATTATTATTTACTTGGAAAAAATATGAAAAATATGCATCACATCGGGACCTAAGTCCTCTACTTATATGTAAATATTATAAAAAAATATATCATTTTATTGTGGTTAGGGTGGTCAGACAAACACCTACTTCTTATTTTTTCCCTAAAATTTAAGTAATACTGCATTGAAATTTAAAATTTTCACCAAGTAGATTATTTTTTTAAATAAACCTAGTATTTTAGAAACTGCATTCAATTTGATACAGATTCTATTCTTAATATTTTTGAAATAATGTAGATAACTTATTCAAATTTTTACGTCAAGTTGCCTAACTCTAATTTTTCTGAATTTTTTGCCACTTAAGGGCTTCTTTTTGCCATGATGATCTTGCACATACCCAATTGGTGAGAATTCCTTGATTAGACCCTTAAAATTTTATTCAAGGCCCTCCAAGAAGAGGCATATGATCCTATTTTCATACATATCTACCACTAATACAATAATCTATTGAAACTTTTAAACATGTACTCATTAATGGAATGTGTTTGCCTTAAGCTAGACAACTCTTTAAAATACTCCTCTTCATCCTTGAATTCAAATCTATCCATTAATCTTTAACTGAAATAATCAAAATAATTCACCTAATTGCATGGCCTTGAGTGGTCATACCAGGATACCACCAGTCATAAGCATCTCCTTCAAGGTGCAAAGTTGCATGTATTGTATGGCATATTGCTCTTTCATTGGACTGGGTGTGAAATAAGTTTGCAACTTTTGTAACCAAGCTCTTCCTGAGATTTTATTGGTTCTATCAAAGGTAGGAGCTGAAATTTTATTAAATTTTCTCTTGAGTTCCCTTCCATTGGAATCTTGGTGATGTTTGCAACCCCTTACAATCATCATTCTTTACATTTGAGTGACATGATCATTGTAAGGGACTAAATTTTTAAATCTTTCATCTTGATTATCGTAAGAGGCTCTAATGGTTGTTAGATCTCTTGCTAATTCTTCCATGGGGTTGGAAGGGAAATTAGATGTTGTAGGCTCACACTCAAGTAAGAAAATTGATTTGATATTTTTAGAAGTACTGTGTTGAAACTCATAAGTGCTCCCTTTTCCTTTGGTGATATTAGATTTTGGAGCCTTTCTGCCATAAATCTCATCACCTCCCTTGTCTCTGTAAGAATATCAACAGTTCATTTTTGACCTCTTTGTAGCTCCTGTAGAAACTTCTTATGCATCTCCTTTGCATTATCCATGTCTTTTATTTTTTATTTTTCAACCTCAAACTTTTCTGAATGGGGGTTATTGGAAAGCTCTCTATTCTTCTCCCTCTACAAATTCCTCTTTTCCTTTTCACTAAGCTGCATAAATATTGAAAACCCTCAGGCTAGCAAGATCACAAATCTAATACCACTGTAATATCCCTCATTAAAAATAAAATTCAAATCTACAACCAATTATTTCTACCCAAAATCAAAAGAGAGAAAATCGAGTATTATGAAACTTTCACCAAATTACTCTAATTTGATATTAAATAATGTGTAGCTGAAATTAAATGACTTGCTATAGAATTTGTCATTATTTTTGCATTATATTTATATTAAATACAAAAATGAAAAATAACAGACATCTTCTGCAAATTTCATCAATAGAAACTCAATCTTGAAGCCAAAAACACAACAAAAATTAATTGTAATTCTACACACAAACCCTCCAACACTTCTTACAAAGTTTTGAACAAAAACATACATGTAAATTCTCCAAAAATATTTAACAAATTCTACTAACAATAGAAACACAACTAAAAACCAAAAACTCCAAGATATGCACTCTAAACTATAGTACTCCAGCCAATTGTTTGACGAAATGCACACTAAAAACTAGAATCTTTAGCACTAGTACAACTTCTGAGTGAAATTGTTCTTAGAGACCCTCAGAACCACTATCTCTAAGCCTCAATTTTCTTGTTTTTTTAGCCTTGGAGATTCATCACACAACAATTTACTAGGCACTACAGGAAAGCCACAACCTATGAAAAGAAATAACATGTGTAGAATGAATGAACTATTGAGAGGAAAATCATTAATATGAAACTCATTTATGTAAAACATGGGCCCCCAAAATCCCATGCCCAAGAGAGGGATCTTGCATGCCAATTTTGTAACTCCAAAATCCAATAATTAAATCATTGTTAAACACTTCATTCCAAATTGCCAAAAATGAATTGTTAATTGCACCACAAAAACCAAATCAAGATAGTTAATTTTTCTCAAAAATCCATGCCCACCTTGGACCCCAATATTAATTTATAATTTTTATTTTTATTTTCACGAAGAATAATTTAATTAATTCATTTTGGAAAATCAACTTTAGTACATTAGGCTATTCTATAAATGGAAAGTGATAAATTTAGAGAGGGGACATGACACAATGGATTGTGAAACCAAGGGAAAAAAATATATTGTAGTTTCGTGCTCGTATATGTTGAGAATGTCAATTTTATTACAAATTTTGAAGGTATCAAGGATTTATAAATAAAACTAATCTAATTCTAATGACGATCTGTAGATCATCAATACACATCGAAATGTAAAGACATGCCAAAAACTTATTTTTCTTGATCAAAGATAATGGAAGAATAATTTATACACAAAGAAATTAAATTAACTTCTACCTAATCAGAAATAACTATCCTCTAATAAAAAACTAAACATAATTTTCTAATGTTTATTATTCTTACATTCTTCCCTGTAATAAATATTACGAGAAAATAAATAACAAAAATAAATAAATAAAATTTCATTAGTTATCGCAATTCTCCCCCATAATGAACATTCAGAAGAACACCAAGAAAATGTCAAAGTATTTAAAAATGATAGTGAGCAAGGGGCTTTGTGAATATATTAGCATTTGTACTACAATGGGGCAATAGATAAGTGCAACCATGCCTTACTGTAGCAAATTATGAATGTAGTCATGTTGGATACCAATATGCTTAGTCCTTACATGGAAAACTAGATTTTTGCTAATTTAAATAGTACTTTGATTGTCATAATATAACACTATGGGACCATCCTGAAGATGTTGAAGATACTATAACATCCTTCTCAACCAAACAACCTGACAAACAATAAAAGTAGTAGGTTTTTATTCAACCTCTGTAGTGGAAGGAGATACAATAGGTTGCTTCTTAGAGGACCAATAAATGACAACAAAACCAAGACTAAATGTATAACCAGAAGTAGAATTTTGATCACTAATGGATCTTGTCCAATCAGAATTGGTATGTCCAACCAACATACTCTCGTTGGAATAATGAAAATAGATACCATAATGCATTGTTTCTCAAAGATACCTAAGAATCCTTTTAGCTGCCCCCAATGTGTCTCGTTAGGCGGACATGACCCTAGAGAACAAAATTACTACATATATAATATATGGTCTAGTAATGGTCAAATAAAGCAAACTACCAACTAATTGTCTATAGAGAGTAGGATTTACAAAGGGGAATCATCCAAATTAGATAACTTAACACCAACCTCCATAGGTGTGGCCACAAGATTGTATTTGTTCATATGAAACCACTAAAGAAGATATGAAACACTCTTTTTGGGACAAAAATATACCATCTCTATGCTAGCAAACTTCAAGACTAAGAAAATAATGCATTTTTCCTAAAATTTTGAAACCATAGTTGGTCTAAATCCAAGAAATAAAGATGAATTATTCCCAATGTATATGAGAATATCCACATATAAGTTATGAATGAAATTCACTCCCAGGCCGCCATGAATGATACTAGACCTAGATATTTCGCCTCATCATATGAATTTTGTTCCCTCTCTCTTCTTGATATATCCATGACATTTTATCATTTCCATCTCCGTGATAATGATAATCCTCATGCTATTGCTAGTAGCAAGCAAGTCTTCTTCAAAAGAAAACATATCTTAGCTTTTACCAGTGTCTCCATGCTGCCTGTTTGTGTCTTTTAAAACATATTTGGGTTTCTCTGGAGTTGCATCTTTGGGTGCTTCATTGGTTAAAGTAACTGTATTCCATTGAATGACTGTATCTTTTGAACATGAATACTGCCTGATATTCCATCATATTTCGTTACCATCCAATATAAATGTTGAAGTGCACTCATAATGTTCTGTAGATAGCTTATTTCCTTTTGTTTTGAACTTCAAACTGGTAGAAAACAAGAACAGAAAATCTCTATGAATCTGGGACAACGTTGCTTGGGACTGTCAACATCCTTCTATATCTTGTATTGACTGAAAATTGTAACTCATGAAGATGCTGTAACATATTTCTTTGTGATGGATAACTGGTACCTTTGATGTGGCTGTTTATGTTGCTGTTTATAGACTGAGACTGCTGCTCCATAAAATAGTGATTTTCATGCTTTATATAAATCACTAACTATCTACTTTCATTCTTTCATTGGGCATTCTACTTCACAATGAGAAAGTATTATATGAAACTTATTTCCTCTGTTACCTTAAAAATGACTCAACTGTAAATGCTTTACCAAAACATCAAAACAGCATTGTTCTTGTCATTGTAATTGCTGAACATGGAAATTCTCCATAACGCTGAAATTAATCTGTTATCTTGAATCTCCTGTAGACAGTGCATGCACTTGGTGGTGTAAGAAACAAAATAAAATACTGAATGCTCTGTTATCTGTCATGATACTTTGCTATTCCTTTGATTTTTCTGGAAATTGTAACTGCTCAATCATTTCAAATATGCTGATTTAGACTGTTTTAATCATTTGATATTACTATACTGTATTCCTTTTCTGGCTCTTGTAATTGAAAACCTGATATGCCGGGCTCAACCCTTGTGGGAGCCCGTTTTACTCCACATATCAGCTGGAATGAGTTCGAATATGAAAAACCTGCTCCTGCACACTGAAACAAACATGTTAGCAAAATAAAAAAACTGAAAGCTTCCATTGTATTATGCCTTTCTGCTGATTTCTTGCAATCATCTGATGAATGCTCGGTTTAACGCAAATTACATTTCTGTCTGTAGCATAGGCGTAAGACAAAAAGTAATTCACTATTGCTTAGAGTATAACTCTAACATTATTTCCTTAATGATTTTGCAGGTATGCGGAGCGATGAAGCGAGGCTGCAACTGCTTGAAGGCTCGATGGCTAAAAGCACCAACGAAGTGATTCGCCGTAACAGGCAATGATGAATTGCTTTCTTTTTTACGCTCATGCTATTTACAGCAGTGTGGCCTGTGTTTAGATTTAGTATTCATTTTTTTGATTGTCAGAAAGAATCTCAGTTACTCTCGCGGCTTGTGCGAGATTCAGCATTTTCACGAAATGAATAAAAGTACTATTATGCAAGTTTTCTTAATTTTCTGTTTTAAACACTTGCACAACAAACTTATGATACATTTGTAAGATGACATCATTGATGATTAAACGAACACTTTATCAGCAAAATCTGGAAAACAACCTGTACCTATAAGAGCTGAACTTTATTCAGCTCTACCTGTTGAGCGTAGAGTGAAAAATAGGTAACAATAACTAATAGTCATAATTAATGCAAAATGTTTTAATTGGATTTCCTTTGTGATTTATACATGCAGACCCTATGGAGGAAAATTACTGGCATGATATGAATTTCCCTAAGACAGGGGCTCTGTTACTCTTTAGTGGGACAAAATACTTTCTTGAATCTTTCCCCATATTTGAAATCCATGGAAAAATCATATTTTTTTATGGTGTTCAATTGCGGTACGAGGAAGGCAACAGTAAAAGGTCTAGACGTCTTATCCTCACTCACTCAACTCAAGAGTTTCCGCTTGGAGATACTGATTTCATCCCTTGTTAAAAAATAGAGTTATGAAGAATATAGAACTTTGAGAAAATATCTTTGAGCTCATGTGAAGGATTTTGAAATATATCCACATTCAACACAAACAATCTTACATCATTTTAACCTGGATCAAAGCAGTGATTTTGAAGACTTACCCATTGGTATCTTGAATATGTCCTCCCCTCTGTCATGGCCTAAACCAACGGCTCAGCACAAAAAGCCGTCACATTGGCACTAACACTATGTGCTTAATGTGCTGGCAGTTTACAGTGGAGGTGTGTTTCCACAATTTCAACTCTAACCTCTGGAGTAGAAATTTTCTTGGCTGCAACCACTTTCCCAATTTTCTCATCATAAACAACAAGCTTCAGGGAACTTAGTTCACAAATAGTTGTAGGTAACCTCTTCAAACGGGAACATTCTCTCGTATCAAACTCCCTCAGTTTCTTGAGTTGTCCTATTTTCTCTGGAAGTTCTTTCAAACCCTCGCATACTGAAATATCTAGATATTCCAACTGTCCAAGTTTTCCAATTGATACTGGAAGCTCTTTCAGGACTGGTGATGTAAATAATCATGATATGCTTAGATGGTTCATATTTCCAAGATCATATGGTAAATTCTGAAGCAGATGTCAGTTGGTTGGGGAAGATTTTAAAGAACTACCGTGTTTTGGTGAACGTGCTGGCTTTTTACATTAGCCCTAGTTCTATTAATTACCATTGTTGGGCCCAAAGGATGTTCTGTTACTTTTCTGCTTGTGGATTTTTCGACAGATGCCAATTCTGAGCACTGTAGATGCAAATCTAGTAAAGGAGGTATGGATTTTTCTGAAACAATTGTTTTTTTTAATCTCATAAAAATTATTTATTTATTAATTAGATTTTGTTGTTTTCTGAAATTATTTGCTTGCAGTTACTTCCAGAGGACAAGAAAATCAGTGGTGATGCACTATTGGTTATTTGGGTTTATGATTGAAACCTACAATGGCATGATGCTTTTGCTATTTCACCTAGAACTTGCAAGCAAAAACTTGTTAAATCTGACAGCATTCTAAGGTATTGCCTTTCCTTTTATTTATTGGATCTTCTGTTACCATATTTATCAACACTAAGCTGACTTGCTAGCACGTAACAAGGGAACTAAAACAATCCCTTATGGATACTTTTCTTAGCATGTCGTAATGTGAGATCTGGCCTTGTATTTGGCACACCAAGACAATTAGTCAACAGCATCAGGGAGTCTAGCTTGTTTGGTGAAGGGGAGTTACTTAATGATAGTGCATTTAATACTCAAATTCTCTCCATTTTCACCGGTGAGTTACTTAAACATAGATTTTGCCCAAATATATATATTTTTGAAATACTAACCATTATTTTTAAAGTTCACCTTTAATTTCAAATTGTGGAATAGAATAGAAATTCAAGCATGTTCTTTCTGTATATTATAATGTTGATGTTATTGCTTTAACTTCTCTGTTGTGCACGAAATCTATTTCTAATTGACACTGAAAAACTAATACTATGTCTTATGTAAACGAGCTCAACAGCTTATGTAAACTATTCAAAATATCTAGATTTTTTTGGAGGCAACACTCAACTGTTTTCAGTTCTCTGTCATACCATCACTCACTCAACTCAAGAGTGTCTGCTTGGAGAGGTTAATTTCACCCCTTGATGTAAAACAGAGCATTGAAGCTCTGCACAACTTAGAGAAGCTATCTTTGAGCTTATGTAAAGGATTTGGAAATATATCCACATTCACCAGGCTCCAAGATTTTAACCTGGACCACAGCAGTGATTTGGAGGAGTTACCTCTCGGTTTTTGCAATATGCCATCCACTTTGTCATGTTCTATTACCAACTGCCATCTGCTTCAAAATTTACCATATGATTTTGGAAATATGAGCTAACTAAGAATGCCAAGATTATCAGCATTACCACGCCTGGAACTTCTTCCTGCGTCAATGGATAACTGGGACAGTTGGAATATCTACATATTTCAGTATGCGAAGGCTTGAAAGAACTTCCAAAGGAAATAGGACAACTCAAGAAATTGAGAGAGCTCGATATGAGAGAATGTTCTTGTTTGACAATGTTACCTTCAACTGTTTGTGCGCTAAGTTCCCTGAAGCTTCTTACCTATGATGAGACGATTGGGAAGCAGTGGCTGTGGACCAAGAACATTTCTATTCTTGAGCTTAGAGTTGAAATTGTGGAAGCACACTTTAGTTTGGATTGACTTGATCTTTGACTTCCTTTCTTCTCTTTCATCTTGAAGGACAAAATCCAAGGTTCTTGACATCCTTGTGAAGATTTCAATACATTTTCATACGTGCTGGCACAAATCAATATCGGTTCCTCTATATTTTCAGCCTATGATTATGATCAATTTTTGTTGCAAGTTAAGTGCAATAAACTTTTTGAACTGGTTTATAAATGAATAATGAAGACATTTCTTTGTTTTGTATAAATCCAGGATGTGGGAATTGTCCATAGGACTCAGGAGTTTAGAGTGTACTCATTTTCTGTAAATGTAGTATGTAGATTAATCCAAATGCACATAAGTTAATAATTTCCAGTCCTATGTTGTAACTTGTAAGTACAAATTATAGAAATTATTTGGCTACTATAATGATTACAGACTTGAGCTTGTGTATTGGCTTCATACCCCAAACATACAAACTTTCTCAAGATGGACGACTGATTTGCCATAGAAATTAACCATCCTTAAATTTTGTGGACTATATAGCCATCTAGACACTTAAATGTGCCTAGAATTCTATTGTGGAGGAAGTGACACTGACCAACTGATAATAAGAAATACTTAAATTAAATTTCTTACTTATTCCTTGAAGAAATTTAATAGAAAGTCTGCAAAGCAAACTCCAATGGTTTAGATCAACCCAATCAGTCCATACTGTTTGGCAGCCTTGAGAGTTGAAGTGTAATACCCTGCAGTCTTTTTGTTTTGATTAAGGATGCTCTGTTTCTTTTCTACTTCTGAGTTTTTGGAAAGATGTCAATTATAAGCACAATAGATACAAATCAAACTCATAAGGTATGGATTTTTCTGAAATAATTGTTGTTTTCTGAGTCTCATAGAAATATTTTATTCATTAATTAGATCTTCTTGTTTTCTGAAATTATTTGCTTACAAATATTTTTCTTTTTAGTAAGTGCGGGTACAAGCAGAATGTGATGGTCTGCCACTTGCTTTGAAGGTGATTAAAAGCTCTTTGCATTGGAAACCACAATAGTTTTTGGAAAGGGCAAAGAACAAGATTTCGATGTTAGTTCTAGGATCATATTTGCAATAAGCAGAAATACAACAACACATGAACAATAAACACAACACTTTTACCCTAGGAAAACCCTCCTACTCGAAGGAGAAAAACCTAGCAAAAATATATCTCTTATATATTTAATGAATAAGAGCAGAAATCTGCTTTACAATCAGACCCTTCTCAAGGGTGAATTGATACAATGAATTAATAGCACCTATCCTTTGATGCAAAGATAAATATGTTTCTTCTTGAAGTCGATCTGCTTCTACAAGATGGTTTGCTGCTCCTTCTTGAAAGAATGTGAAAATGGCAATGACATAATTGATAATCAAATGGATGAACATCTCCTTCTATATATACAATGCAAGGAGACTCTTCACTTAGTCGGCCACTTAAAGAAAATAAAATATTAATTATAATAAGGCTGACTTGCCTTAACAATTATTTATTATATTAACTTGGAAGAAAATATCTTCTAAGCTACAAACACTAGCATTCTAAAGGAGAATAGATTTCAGATTTTAAAGGCAAGCTCAACCTTGATATATTCCTAGATTGGATCCAAGAGTTGGAGAAATACTTTGAGATGGAAGACATGGAATCAAATGATCCAAAAAGAGTAAAAATTGCTACCTCCAAGTTGAAGTCACATGCAGTCCTATGGTGGGAAAATGTGCAAAGTTTGAGAAGAAGACAAGGAAAAGAAAAAAAAATTGGCCTAAATGTTGAAACATCTAAGAGCTTGATTCTTGCCCTCAGATCACCAACAAAAAATGTTAAAAGAATTTCAGAACTTAAAACAAAGGGATCAATCTATGCAAACTTATACTAAAAAATTTATGAACCTTCAAATTCAAATGGATATACAAGAAAGTGAAGAACAAGCAACAGCCCAATACGTGAATGGACTAAAGTTTCAACTTCAAGACAAGCTTGTGTTGGTGAATGTTCTTACTGTAGATGAGGCTTACGAATGTGTCTTAAAGGTAGAGGAGAAACTATATTGAAAAAACAAAATAGTGAGTAAAAAAGGTGATAGCAATCAAAATAAAGGGAAAGAAGTTTCTCTAGAACCTATCACGAGTGAAGAGTCAGAAGAAGGCAAGAATGGGAAGGTTGACTATAGAGGAAGGGGAGGCTTTGGAGGTAGAGGGCGAGGGCAACCATTTTCTGGAGAGTGGAAGCCCTTGAATTGTTTTAATTGTGATGAAGCACATAAGGCCATAGACTGATCTCAAAACCTCAAAAAGGCAATGGTAGCCCAAGAACAAGAAAAGCCTTGGTCAGAAGAAGCTGAAGCTGAGTCAGGAGATAACTTGATGTTGAGAAGAAACTTAATATTTTGGGACAAAGAAACCCATGAAGCTAATTGGAAGAGGTAGACCATCTTTCGAACAAAATGCAAATGTAAAGACAAAGTGTGTAAGGTAATCAAGTTATGGTGTATTTGCGTAAAAAAATATTTCCCCATGGCATGTACAACTAAGTTACTGGTTCAGTTTTGGGTTCGAGTTCAGGTTCGAGAACCCAGTTCGCCGGTTCAGGAAATTTTTTTTTTGGGTTTGGGTTCGTTTTGGGTTCGGTAATACAAAAACATATAAAAATCAGAAATATATACATATTTGCAGCAGTAATTAAGTTCAGAATACACCACCATATTAATAGTCAAATAACATAGCAAAAATACACCACCACTTTATACTCAAAAGTCAAATGTCATGATATAGAATTATAAATTAAAGTTCAAACTTCAAACATAAAAATGTCAAGTGTTTACAATCAGCCATTAATAATTATTAATTATTGATCATTGATCAATCTGAATCATATGGGTCATCAAAAAAAGCAGCATCATTAGATGCTACATTTTGTGTAGAACCACAAATAGCATTAGTGGCACTCGCACAAGCACTGCCACTAGCACTAACACTACTGCTCTCATGCCCAGTAGTAGCTGCTTTAGGCTGATAGTCATCATCAATATCAAGTGCAGCTAAATGACTTGTGGAAGCATCCAAGTCAAGCTGCTCTGGCTCAATATCCCACCTCCTTGTGTCTCCTTCTTTGTAAGAACTATGTTTGTGTGTAAGGAGGTGCAAGTTTGAATGCACATACACCAAGTCCTCAGCCTTTTTTGAATGTAGCCTATTGCGTTTTATTGAGTGGATGAAGGAGTATGTGCTCCAATTCCTCTCAGAAGAGGATGAACTAGCAACCTATTAAGACCAAATTAAATTAATAAATAGTTAAGAGTTACAAAAATTAACTAAACAAAATTATTAATTAAAATTTAAAATTAAAATTACAAATATAAATTATAAAACTTACTTGGGATAAAACTTTTATTGCAATAGGTTGGAGGTGCATGTATTCTTGCCCATGGAAGTACCACCAACTATGAGCAGCCACCCTACACTTGTCTCGAAGAGCATCCATATTCTGATCAACACTCCCAGAGCATGCAAAAGCCATAAACTCAACCCTCACTCGATCACGTTGGTCACGATCACTGAAGATTCTACGAATTGCTGCCTTGTACCCTTGGGCCACTTCACCATCCCTATATGGAGCAACTCTTGATGAAGTAGAAAGTATCTCAGGGCTATAATATTTGGGACTCAATGCAAAAGCGAGAAGATGCAAGGGAGTGGTCATTTTGTTCCATCTATCAACCATGATTTCCTGTAGCTCTTTGAAGAATTTTTCTTCAGGATCTTCCTCTTTTGCATTGATGATGGATCTCATCTTCTCAATCATTGAGTCGATACCATCATATACTTCACCCAAACAAGGTCTATCCAAGTCAGTGTAACGGATCATGCTCAGTATGGGCTCGGTGAAACTGACGAGATACTCAACACGATCCCACCAACCATCATCTAGGATCCTTTGCTTGATCCTATTTGCCCTTTCATTGCTAGATTGCCTCCATACAACCCAATTAGGGCTGATTACCATGGCACATAGTGCCTCACGAACCTTTATAAGTCGTCTCAACACAATTGTGTTGGAGGCAAAACGGGTCTCGGCAACCTATTTGAAAATCAAAATTAAAATTAAAATATAATTTAAATATACAAAATCAAAATTTAAAAATTAAAATTAAAAGAAAATTCAAAAATTTAAAAATATTGAGAATTAACTTACCTTCAACAACTCCAATTTTGAGAATTGTCTAAATATTCCTTGCGTCATATGGTGGTTGGTGACAAACATTTGGATGTCTTCGCCCTCGGCATACACCTATTTGATCCATTCAATTTTGGATCCAATTTTTTGTAGCATTAGATTGAGGGAGTGGACAGCACAAGGTGTCCAAAAAATGTGTGGATACTTCTCCTCAACCAATAACCCAGCAGCCCTACAATTTTTGGCATTGTCGGTTACAACTTGCACAACATTTTGATGGCCCACTTCTTCAATAGCTTGGCAAAGGATGTCAGCAATAAATGGACCATCTTTCACCTGTCCTTCACAATCCACTGCTCTCAAAAACATTGCCCCTTTAGGGGACACAGCAATAACATTGATCAATGGGCGATTTCTTGCATCTTTCCATCCATCAGAAACTATGGTCACCCCTGTTTCGATCCACGAATCCCTTATGGGCTTCAAAGAGTCTGCTACATGTTTCACCTCTTTCTCCAATAAGGTGCAACGCACCTTCTCAAAACCTGGGCCCTTATACCCCTTTGGATCCTCATTAATAGATTTCACCATTTTTTGCCAATATGGTGAACGAACAACATTGAATGCCAATCCATTGGCATAGACACATCTTGCTATGTCTTGATCAGCAATCTCTCTTGCCTCATTCTGAAATGAAGCTTCCAACGGTCCCTTAGATCTTTTATTTGAAGATGGCATGGTTTGCTCTTGAGGGATGTCCATAAATGGATGGCTTTCTGTAGGTGGAAAATAAGAAGGTGGTGTAGGGGGTTTCATGGATCGAGATCCTTTCTTCAAAGGATGGCTTGTTTTACCACTGGTTGTTTTTTGGTCTGCCTTTTCTTGCTCAACAATATATTTCAACACTATATCTTTTGGAATGCCATTGTTGTTTTCACCTGGACAATTTTTGATGCCTGTTTCAGGGATCCCGCACAAGTGCCCTTTTACTCGACTGTATGAGCTCGAATATTGAACATTGCAATGACTACAAATCCAAACATATCCTCCACCACCTGGAAGTTGCTGAACCATTTCTACATATTTCCAAAGGGGAGAGGCTGGGTTTATTTTGAAACGAGATTGGATTGAGCCTGAGGAGGTACCGGTTGCCATTGTAATACGGAATAGTGAATACCTAAGGCACAACATATTGAAATTTTGGTATTGATTCATTGAATTTGAAACTAAAAGACTTAATTAATTTCAAAAAAATGAAAAAATTGAACATGTGTTATAGACATTTAGAGGAATGAAAAGTAAAACAAAACAATAACTAAAAAACAAAACAAAAGAGTTGAAGTTCACTTGTGAAAAAAAATGTAAAAAAAATAATCAAAAAACCTACCTCTTTTGAAGAAATCTTGCTCTACGATCTTCTTAGCAACGAATAGACACTTGCAAGTGCTTAGGAATAGCACAACAATCAACTTTGAACAATCTACGATCAGCCTTCAAGTCTATTCCAGCTTGTGCAAGCAAAAGAGAAAGTTCAGCAATGGAGGCAAAAAATCCTTTTTTCTCATTCACAAATTGGTAAATGAGTTTCACTTTACCTATTTCATGTTTTTGAGGCAAGTATTAGGGTTAAAAAGAAAAAAAAGTCATTAAAAGTCAAAAACGAGTCAAAAAAGTATTAAAAAAATGAAAAAAAAACACACCTGGGCGCGGAATAGAACCCGGGTTCGAAGACCCACAATCATGGGTCCGGACCTTGGCCGAACCCACAGTCCAAAAGACGGACCCGGAGCGAATTTCCATGGACTAGACCCGAATTCCGAACCCTGATCGAACCCGACTCAAACCCAGGGCCTCCCTGAGTGAATCCGATAACATAGATGTACAACAAGTTAAAATTGATGAAACAGGGCCATGGAAAATACTTTTTCCTAAAGGTCATGATATCAATCCTATTTTCAATGTGGCAGACCTTTACCCCTACCATTCTAGCAGTGAAAAAAATTGCGATGAGAATATGCTAGGAGATTTGATTAATCATTTACCCTGAAAGAAGAGGAAAAAAATTAAGAAGATAGTGGACACTAAGGTGTTTGCTATAATATCATGGAATTATAAAATATACTTGGTTAAATGGGTCTGTTACCTAATTCCAAAACCACTTGGGTCACTGAAGTAGATCTATTGAAGTTTTCCAGATTAGACTCCTCTAAACCAGGAGGTTCAAAATCTTTCAAAGATGGGGAAGATAATGTAATGGATGATTCTCATAACTGATGGGGCATTTTCCCACCCCCGTTAGATTCCTACAGCTTTTGTTTTCTTTTTCTATTTTGGGTTGTTTTGTTGCACCACTTTCGAGTTGTTGTCAGTTAGTGGTGCTTGTGGTGTTATGGGGGGTTGTGGTTTTATCCTTTTTATAGGAAAATAAGGCTCTATTTTTGGTAGGTGTGAAGGGGCTGCAAAAGGAGAGGAACAACTTCACTGAGATTGTTTGTAACCAGTTTTTATTTTTTGTTTTTTGTGAAGAGAAGTTAATACAAAGTAGAATTTTGTTTTCTTGTTTAATTTGTTTTGTTTTCTAAGGTAGCATGGAACCGTTATCTTCATTTTCATTCTATATATGTAAAATTAGTTCTTTAGACTTTTGTTAGAGCCAACTTGCAGGCGCAGAGGTGTTTATCTGCATCAATAATATAAGGTTTATGTTATTACTTTAACTTGTCTATCATGCACAAAATCTATTTCTAGTTGACATTGAGAAGCTAATACTATGTCTTTGAATATTCTAATCCCTTGTTCAATGGATGAAATCAACAACCTATGTAAACTATTCAAAATATTTAGATTTTTTGGAGGCAACACTCAAATGTTTTCAATTTTCAGTTGTCATATCATCACTCATTCAACTCAAGAGTGTCCACTTGGAGAGGTTGATTTCACCCCTTGATGAAAAATAGAGCACTGAAGCACTGCAAAAGTTAGAGAAGCTATCTTTGAGCTTATGTGAAGGATTTGGAAATACATCCACATTCACCAAACTCCAAGATTTTAACCTAGACCGCAGTAGTGATTCGGAGGAGTTACCCCTCGGTTTTTGCAATATTTCCTCCACTATGTCATGCTCTATTACGACCTGCCATCTGCTTCAAAATTTACCATATGATTTTGGAAATTTACGTTAACTAAGAATCTCAAGGTTATTAGCATTACCGTGCCCGGAACTGCTTCCTGTGCCAATTGGAAAACTTGGACAAATGGAATAACTGGAGATTTCAATATGCGAGGGCTTGAGAGAACTTCCAAAGGAAACAGGACAACTCAAGAAATTGATGGAGCTTTATATGAGAGAATGCTCTCGTTTGACGACGTTACCTTCAATTGTTTGTCAACCAAGTTCCCTGAAGCTTTTTACCTGTGATGAGGCGATTGGGAAGCAGTGGTTGTGGCCTAAGAACATTTATATTCTTGAGCTTAGAGTTGAAATTGTGGAATCACACCTTAGTTTGGATTTGCTTGATGATTGACTTATTTTCTTATCTTTCATCTTGAAGGACAAGATCCAAGGTTCTTGACATCCTTGTGAAAGTTTCAATACACTTTCGTACTCACTGGCAAAAATCAATGCAAGTTCCTCTATATTTTCAGCCTATGATTATGATCAATTTTTGTGTTAAGTTCAGTGAATTAAACTTTTTGAACTGGTATATACATGCATAACAAAGACATTTCATTGTTTTGTATAAAGCCGAGATGTGGGAGTTGTCCATACTGCAATTAAATTTGGCTCAGGAGTTCAGAGTGTACACATTTTCTGTAAATGTAATACATAGATTAATCCAAATTCACATAAGTTTACAATTTCCAGTCCTGTGGTGTAACTTGTAAGTACAAATTATAGAAATTTTCTTCTTTTATTTGGCTAGTATAATGATTACGGACTTGAGCTAGTGTATTGGCTTCATACCCCAAACATATAAACTCTCTAAAGATGGACGACTGATTTGCCAAACAAATTAACCATCCTTAGATTTTGTGGACTAAATAGCCATCTAGACACTCAAATGTGCATAGAATTCTATTGTGGAGGAATTGACACTGACCAATTGATATAAGAAACAGTTAAATTAAATTAAATTCCTCACTTATTCCTTGAAGAAAATTGAAAATATTTTAGAAATTTAAGAGAAAATCTGCAAAGCAAACTCTAATGGTTTAGATCAACCCAAATCACTCCATACTGTTTGGCAGCCTTGAGAGTTGTAGTGTAATACCCTGTAGTGTTTTGTTTTATTTAAGGAAGCTTTGTTGTTCTTCTGCTTCTGGATTCTTGGAGAGATGTCACTTATAAGCACAATAGATGCAAATCTAAGCTCATAAGGTATGGATTTTTCTGAAATAATTGTTGTTTCCTTAGTCTCATAAAAAATATTTATTTACTAATTAGATTTTGCTGTTTTCTGGAATTATTTGTTTACATTTTCTTACATTTTATTAAGTGCGGCAAGCAGAATGTGATTACCTACCACTTGCTCTGAAGGTGATTAAAATCTCTTTGCATTGGGAAATACAATATGTTTGGGAAAGGGTAAAGAACAAGATCTCTAAAGGAGAATAGATATCAGATTATCATAGAAAAGGACTATTTAGATGGTTGCAGACTAGTATTGATTCCTTAGATGAGTGTTTCTTAGACTTGGAGTTATTTCCAGAGGACAAGAAAATTAGTGGTGATGCACTGTTGGTTATTTGGGTATTGCCTTACCTTTTATATATTGGATCTTCTGTTACCATATATTTCAACACTAAGCTGACTTGCTAGCACTTAACAGGGGAAGTACAACAATTCCATATGGAAATGCCTCGGAGCTACACTTTTCTTAGCATGATGTAGCTGAAGGAATATAAAATATAACAATTAATTTGTCAATGATGATCTGCAGAGTTTTTGGTGTGCCCTTCAATCACCTCTACATTTTTGTGTGTCGATGATCTGCAGATCATCCTTGATATATTTGTTGTATTTTTTCAGTAATGTGAGATTTGGCTAGTATTGGCACACCAAGCCTATGTAGTCAACAGCAAGAGGTTGATTATAACAAACAGGGAGTCTAATTTGTTTGGTGAAGGGGAGTTGCTTAATGATAGTCCATTCGATACTCAAATTCTTTGCATTTTCACTGGTGAGTTATTTACACATGGATTTTACCCAAATATATATTTTTGGGAAATGGTAACCATTATTTTTAATGTTCACCTTTAATGTCAAATTGTGGAGTAGAATCGAAATTCAAGCATATGTTCCGGTATAATTTAAGGTTTATGTTATTGCTTTAATTCAAAGCAGCAAAAATCTTTTGGGGAAAAAATCAGCAAACCAAAAACTACAAGATTTTTTGAAAAAATCGTGAAAATTTTGAATTTTTAAAAAAACATAAAAAATTGTAGAACAAGAGATAAAAACTATTTTTTTTAAATTGAAAGGCATTTCCATAGCATAGAGATATAGAGAGCAAATAAAATAAATAGTTAAACTAATGAATTGTAAAAATAATTTTTGTAGTTTATATTCATATCGTTGATTACATTGCATTGCACATCTTTCAAACTCAAAGCATTACTTCACATTGCATAACTAATAACTAGATGTTGATAGATGACAAAATTTCAATTACAATATAGTTTTTACAAAGTCAACCCTAAGCAGTTATGCAATTACTTCACATTGCATAACTAATAACTAGGAGCGCTGCCAATTGCATTTGCTTGTCATGGCATTCCATGAGACACATTTCTTTGAGGCATTTTTCAAGCAGTTCATTGCACTTTGTCTATGCTACCACATTTTTCATACATAACTTAAAGCATTTTATCAAACAGTTCACTCCCTTGCTGCTATGGCTAAAGTTTTGCTTGTCATGGCATTCCATCACCAAGAGACCACATTTCTTTGAAGCATTTTTTCAAACAGTTCACTGCCTTGTCTATGCTATTGCTTACTATTATGCTTTGATAGTTTTCCAAGCATCCATAGCTTGTTCGAAAGCGCCTATTTTAGGCTTTTAGCCATAGCAGCAAGGCAGTGAACTGTTTGAAAAATGCTTTGGTAGACATGTATGAAAAATGTGGTAGCATAGACAAAGCAATGAACTGTTTGAAAAAATGCCTCAAAGAAATGTGGTCTCATAGTGATGGAATGCCATGACAAGCCATAGACAAGCCATAGATATGGCAATGAACTGTTTGAAAAAATGCTCAAAGAAATGTGGTCTCATGGTGATCTAATGCCATGGCAATCGATAGACAAGCCATAGACAAGGCATTGAACTGTTTGAAAAAATGCCTCAAAGAAATGTGGTCTCATGGTGATGGAATGCCATGACAAAGCCATAGACAAGGCAATGAACTATTTGAAAAAATGCCTCAAAGAAATGTGGTCTCATGGTGATGGAATGCCATGACAAAGCCATAGACAAGGTAGTGAACTGTTTGAAAAAATGCCTCAAAGAAATGTGGTCTCATGGTGAAGGAATGACATGACAATCCATAGCAATCCATAGCAAATGGATTGTCATGGCATTCCTTCACCATGAGATTACATTTCTTCGAGGCATTTTTTCAAACAGTTCATTGTCTTGTCTATACTACCACATTTTTCATACACTCTACCAAAGCATTTTATCAAATAGTTCATTGTCTTGCTGCTATGGCTAAAAGCCTAAAACAGGTGCTCTCAAACATGCTATGGATGCTTGGAAAAAATCTATCAAAGCATAATAGTAAGCAATAGCATAGACAAGGCAGTGAACTGTTTGAAAAAATGCCTCAAAGAAATGTGGTCTGATGGAAATGGAAAATGTAGCTAGTAGCCATAATTAATGCAAAATGTTCAAATTGGATTTCCTTTGTAATTTATACATGGAGGCCATCTGAAGGAAAATCACTGGTATGATATGAATTTCCCTGGGGCAGATGCTCTGTTGTTACTCGTTAATCCAATAGAATACTTTCTTCCCCCTTTCTTGAAATCCATCAAATCACGAAAATTTATGACATTCAATTGCGGTACAAGGAATGCAGCAGTGAAAGGTTTGGATGTCTTTTCTTGACTCACTCAACTCAAGAGTGTCCGCTTGGAGAGATTGATTGCACTACAGAACTCAGAGAAGCTATATTTGAGCTTATGTGAAGGATTTGGAAATATGTCTATATTCATCAACACCAAGCTACAAGATTTTAACCTGGACCACTGCAGTGATTCGGAGGAGTTACCTCTTGGTATCTCCCATATGCCCTCCACTCACACGGCTTATTTTATAACTGCCATCTGCTTCAGAATTTACCATATGATCTTGGAAATATGAGCTATCTCAGAATGTTAAGGTTGCGGCATTACCAGGCCTGGAAGTGCTTTCGTCATCAATTGAAAAACTTGGGCAGTTGGAAGATATGTCGTCCAAAGGAAATAAGACAACTCAAGAAATTTAGGGCCTGTTTGGTATCAGAGCTCGTATTCTCGTTTGACGAGGTTAAGTATGACTCTTTGTGAACTAAGTTCCCGAATCTTGTTGCTGTGATGAGATGACTTGGAAACGGTGTCTGCGGGCCAAGAACATTTATATTTTAGAGCTTAGAGTTAAAATTGTGGAAGCACACTTTATTTTGGATTCGCTTGATGATTGACTTCATTTCTTATTTCTCACCGGGAAACACAATATCCAAGGACCTTGACATCCTTGTGAAATTTTCAATACATTTTCATATTCATTGGGACAAATTAATACAACTTTTATAAATTTTTGGGGGAAAATTAGGTGTTTTAATTTTGTAAATTTCTTAAGTATTATTTAACATTTTTTCGTACTTATTTGACATCATTTATAATGTATATCATTAAATAATCATGTTTGATCAAAATAGGGTATGAGATTTTGAATCAATGTTATTGCCACATGTTGATGCCTTGAGAAATGAACTACTAGTTTTCAAAGGATACCTATTGGTAAATTATGAAACATCTATTTTTAAGAATGTTATGATAGATTATATGACAAATTGAAGAGCCAAAAAAAATAAGGGAAGTTATTTAGATGTGATGCCTATTCTAAGTTTTTTTTGCAACCTTAGCTTCTTTACAAATGTTATCAATGTTTGAACATTTTTCGTTTTAGTTGTGAGTTGTTAGGTTTTCTTAGTTAATCTAATTTTGAGTGGGAGGCTATGCAAAAGATATTTTGCAAATTTAGTACATTTTTTTTTATGACAAGCACATAAAAAAGAATAAAGGTAGGAAAAAATCTAGTAATAATTTTGAGATATAGAAGTTAAAAATGGAAGATATAGTAATTGATTGAGATCTATGGGTTGTCGTTAATGAGAAAGTTCAAAGGCTTACAAATGCTACTTTGACTACTTAGTATGATATTATGGACCATAAAACCAAGGTTCTAATCAAATTGTGTTTGGTAGATTTTAATTTAATCAATGTCCATGAAGAGCCCTCTCCAAAGTAAATATGGAAGAAGCTAGGTCAAATATATCAAGCCAAATTATTAGTGATTTTTTTAGGAAGAAGTTACATATCTTAAGAATGGAAGAAATTAGATGAATCACAAGTAAAATTTTAAAGTTGTGTCAGACTTCAAGCCAACTTATCAACATAAATATGTTTTTATGTTTCTAATTAAAAGTCAATTTTAATCAAATATATGGTCTAGCTAGATTCAATCTTGCTAAATTAGCTATGACCACATTTTTAATAATTAGAATTGTCCACTAAATACATATGTAACATCATTTTGGGGTCAAATTATCATATATATATATATATATATTCAAAAAAATTAATGTTTTCACAACTTCTACTCATATAAATAATATTTTTTAAATCAACGAATGATGAAGCAATCATGATCACTTGCAAGAAACTGAGAACTTCCACAAAGTAGAATTACACAAATAACAAGCCAATTAAGTATCATAGAATGATCAAAATGTGGATCATACAAAAATACAATAAAGAGCTTACATATAAAGATAAGGATGAGAAGGTGAAATGGTAGTATTGAAAGTTTGACTACCCTTCCAAGATGTGACACATGTGGACTCGCTGAAAGGAAATATGCATCCACCCAAGATAATTTCTACATATCCCAAATAGAGAAATTTATGCAAACAAGTATTCATAATCCATATGCAAAGGAATATACAACATACCATCAAAGACGACACAAGATATACCTTGGGAAAATCCTCAAGAGGGAAAAACCCAACCTCCAAAAGCATCTATCACTCATGTATTATTCAACAATAAGCATTACAATACATTTTCAAAGTTCTCCATGAACAACTTTAAAACATCAAGCCCTCTACAAACACTCCATGTGAACAAGCATGTAACCACACATCCCATGCCATGCTTCAAACCTAACAAATGCTAACAAGAGATGCTCTCAACCTGTTAGCCAAAATAGCCAACTATCTAACCTTAGACAATTACCTATGTGTTTGCTTTTATAGAAACAAGCTCACACAAAACCACCAAGTGGTATTACATAAAACCATGTGACTAATACCATGAGCTTACAAAACCATTAACCCCTCATTTAATACTAGTACTAATTTTTTCCAATATTAAATATTATTTCCATGTGTAACCCCACATTAAATATTTAAACCGATGTTACATATGACACATAAAATGGCCCCAAGAATGTTAGACCCATGTAATGCACACACCCCTAGATTCCCTAGGTGCACCGCATAATACATAAAATATTGCATTATAAAACATTATGCAAGGTAGACAACACACCTTTCCTAACATTGTCTCATAACTTGTTGTATACATTGCATAAGGGGTAAAAAAGTAAACTCAAACATGAACAAGGGAACAACCACTCTAGCCACATATGTCATTAAGGAATCAAAGTACTCCATGTGCCCCATCAAGACACCTGCAACAAGAATCAAAGTGACCACCATCTCAAGCATGAATTCTCTCATCCTCCATGCCAACTCACAAAGATAAGATTTAACTATCCAAAGATATGTCACACTAACTTGTCACAAAGAAGCATAAGTCTTGCCTCCAACTAATATCCCAATACACAAACACTCAATCCAAAGGTAACAAGTATGTATCAATAGTTTTCAAGATATAATCACCATAGCTAAAAAATAGAATCCACAACAAATGTTAACATATCCAACCATCCATATCTCAAAGGTATACAAATCATAAAAATTGAACCTCATGCCATCAACATATACAACCCATAACATGCAATCACAAGCTCCAAGTGCCAAACCTATCATATAATGAACACACACATCTAGGAACCCCTACTGCATAGGTAATGTCAAATTTGAAAATAATCAAGGCATCCAAGATCCACCAATAGCATCACATAGAAGTGTAACCAACATCATGTAGTACCAAGCAACATCCACAAAGATATGCAAATCTTGTAAACCAATATGTTTTAATACATCTCTCACCACAAGTCTCCATAGCTCTCCCAAGTTCTTCACACCCAATAAAGGAAAAAAATAAAGGAACAACCATGCCATCACCAAAGAACAATGAACAACACATGACCACAAACATAGTGATCGGGTAAGTGCACAAAGATGGTTCTCAAAAAGGGGACTTAAGTGGCCACCTTTTTTCTAAAATCAAGAAATATTGACCTTGGATGTGAAATTGAGGATAGTTACACTCAAAATTTTGAGATGGAACAAAAACAAGGATCAAAGTGCTCCAAGTCTACTTTCTAAACTACCAATTTATTTTGAAAATGGTTGATATTAAGGGGTTCAAACGAGGGATGTACCTGGGGTGGGTGTTATTTTTCAAAAAACATAACTATAACAACTCTTGTCTGACCCTAACTTACGGTGAACTTTTTAGTATTTACAAAATTACTTCTAATCGAGGAAGTTAGCTAATAGTATGTAGTTGATGAATGATTTTTCGATAATTTTTAATAGATATTTGATTTTTACTAATTTTTGAAGTGGACACTTCCTAAAAAATAAATTTTGGTCATGCTACCCTACAAAATTTTGGAAACTAATTGAATTTTTATTAAAAACAAATGTAGAATGGAGTCTAGTTTCTAAAAATGTAATTTGTTATTTGAAATTGATGAATGGTTAATTTATAATAAAAAAAACACCAAACTCTATTTTTTGCCAAAAAAGAGACACAATCAAAAGAAATTATAGATGAAAGGCTTAACATTGTCAAAAATTGAAAAAAATTACATCGTTGGATAGGTAAGAGAGAACCTAGCATTACCCA
>VDFB02105785.1:577439525-577473167 GCA_007258455.2 Sequoia sempervirens
GAGAGAGAGAGAGAGAGAGAGAGAGAGAGTGGGAGAGAGATAAAGGGTAGAGGATAGAGGGTAAAAGGGTTAAGGGTAGAGGGGAGAGGGGAGAGAGATAGAATTAGGGTTTAAGGGTTGAGGGTATAAGGGTTAACGATAAAGGGTAGAGGGGAGAGAGATAGGAGTAAGTGACGGTATAAGGGTTAAGGGTAGAGAGTAGAGGGGAGAGGGATAAAATTAGGGTATAAGGGTAGAGGGGGGAGAGATAGAATTAGGGTATATAGGGTATAGACAAAGAGAGAAAAGAAATCTATTAAAAAACCAACTTTCTCATAACACGAGTGTGTTTACAAAAAGTAGAGATATGACTATTTTTAGCAATAACTAACGCACTCGTGTTATAACGCGAGTGCATTTTGGCTTGCTCTAAAAATGTTAAAAACCTCAATATACCTGTGATCTCAAGGCCCACATTCTGCATATTCTCTTGGTTTTGCACGTGCTCTGACAAAAAATAGCTTTTTGATGATGTTGTGAAGTGTGCATGCATGTTTTTCACATTCCACCACCTTTTTCATGATATTTCCACCAACTTTGCATGTAATAGTAGAGTTTTCACATTGAAAGGAATATAATATCAATTCAAGTTTGAATTCCAGTGAAAACTGATATACAATTAAAGTTTGGAGGGGAACAAAATTTTGAAAAAGTCAAATTGTTGAGGAGTTTGAAGAAAGAAGAAGCAAAGGCTACATAATTGGGTAGAACTCCTCCATTTGAAACTCTAGTTTTTTAGGTATGTGAATTCTTTACATATTTTCTTTCATTATATTATGGCTTGCTTTCATTTTTGTTATTTTGCATATTCCATGTTGATCATTGTTTGCTTTTCATTATAATCTCAGGTTGTCAATGCACATTTTAAATTACACAATTCTATACACTTTCCAAATACATTTTTAAACCACATCTCTTTGATGCATTTTGTTATTTAACAATTGACTTACCTTGTATATGCTTCCACATTTTGTATAGACATATATATGACATAAGTTTTAAGGAAGTAAAATAAAAAAACATATCTCAATCCTTTATTATGGATGTGCATACCACTCTCCAAAGCTTTCATTGATGTATTTTTTCAAACAGTTATAACAAGCAGTTGATTGCCTTGTCTATGCTACAAAATTTTCCATACATGTCTCTAAAAAGTTTGGAATATACTCCTCCCACATTGATAGATCTTAGAAACTATTTTGGTTTTCATCTCTATTTCTAAATTTACCTCATCACTTATGTTGTGATATATTTTAAATGTTTACTTGATTAGTCTACCTACAAGGGATTCTAACCCTTCTCTCCACTATTACAAGACTCTTTATTTAAGGCTAAGTTAGCAACATGGGGAAAGGTGCAGCCTATATTGCAATCGTGGCTCAAAATGGAATCATGGACAAATCATTTGAATTGTTTGACAATAATGTTTTTCGTATAAATGTATGCAAAATGTGGTAGCATTGACAAGCTAGTGAGCTTAGCAAGATAGTGAGCTCACTCACTAGCCTACCAATGCGGTAGGGTTGAGATGGTAGGGGCAGTGTATGCCTCATAGAAATGGGGTCTCGTGGTGTTACGATGTATAACACCGTGAGACCCCACTTCTATGAGGCTTACGCTGCCCTAATGCCTCATAGAAATGGGATTTCACGATGATACACAACGTGAGACCCCATTTCTATGAGGCATATGCTACCCCTACCATCTCAACCCTATCACATTGGTAGGCTAGTGAGTGAGCTAGCTTGCCAATGCAGTAGGGTTGAGAAGGTAGGGGCAGCATATGCCTCATTGAAATGGGGTCTCACGGTGATATACATCACCATGAGACCCCAATGCGGTAGGGTTGAGAAGGTAGGGGTAGTGTATGCTTCACAGAAATGGGGTATCATGCATCATGAGACCCCATTTCTATGAGGCATACGCTGCCCCTACCTTCTCAACCCTACCACATTGGCAAGCTAGTGAGTGAGCTAGCTTGCCAACACTACCTTGAATGACATATATTTCATTTATTTGAATGGATATTTTTTTTAGGAACTAATATTCATCTCATTACCATGCTATAGGTAAAATTATCCACCATGCCGAAGAAACGAAGAAGCAATAAACGAATAGATGAAGAGTATGAAACCTTCAAAGAAAAGGAGAGAGAACAAGTAGCAGCATATCGTGAAAAGAATAAATTAGATACAATTGACGAAAAAAATCCAATTGAAGAGGAACCTCAACCATCAAAAAGAGAACAGGCATTGGCAGCACAAAGCGTACGAATGTGAAAGCGTCATGGTAGGACAGATTCAGATACCATAGTTGGAGACACTTCATCTACCGCAAGTGAATATGAAGGGACACCATCTACTGCAAGTGAATATGGAGAGACACCATCTACCGCAAGTGAATATGGTTGGACACCATTCACCGCATCTCAAGTTAAGAGTACATCATCACTCAGATTTGACAAAGAAGGTATGCCATCATCCCCACGTGAACGTCAAGGTATGCCATCTACTCCACCCTCAATCAAAGGTATGCAATCTAGCCCACCTCAATAAAATATTGATGAAATTCCTAATGTTGAGATGTATGTACCTAGGAGAACACCACTTAGAATTTTGCATAGAAAGCCAAAGTATTTGATTAATATTGATGAGGATATTTTGCAGCACATGGAAGGTAAGATTCCAGCACGCACTTGTAGAAGATATGTTAATAAGATTTGGAAATTCTTCTTTGAAAGGATAAATGAGATCGCAAGATGTCAACTATTTGTTGAAATGATGCGGGGTATAAAGTATAGAAACATCATGAAGACTCTTGGGTTGAGAACATTGAATGCATTAAGTCAAAACACTGTTATGAAGAATCTAATGGATGCTTATGAGAGTGTGGGTAAGACCTCATGCTCAAAGGATAATAATGTCACCTGATGTGTCATTACATCAACTTTGGTAAGTAATCAAACAAATAAGGCTCATCTCATTAGAAAGACGAGTGAACAAATGAGAATTAGTAGAAAAACTTTATCAAGAGCCATTCAAAGGTGGCAAATAATTCAGGGCATTCTCGGGGAGACTGCCATGAAAAGATAAAAAATTTGTTGAAACATTGAGAACACTAATTGAAGAATAACACAGGGCCATCTATGAATCAAAGGGACGTGGTAAAAAGGAGAATCAGTAGTCAAAACCGTGAGCCACATCCAAAGAATTTTTTGGATATCACTCAAACCCAATTTTGTCATAAATTTCAACAGGATTATCCTCAAATTAGTATTTGTCAAAGATTTTTTGAAATGCTTAAACCTTTTTATGTCAAGATAAATCACACACGCACTACTTGTTGTTGTAGACTATATATTGAATTCTCTAACCATTATGATGTTTATTGTACTATATGTTTAGATTTGCATACTAACAATGTTTTGCAGGATTATGGAATAGAAGCCCCACCAACATCTTCAAGAGAGTTCTTATCAAAAAAATTATGTGAAATAGAGGATGGCCAAATATTCTACAAGACAACATGTTTGGATGGTTCATGCAAGCGATGTGGTGGCTTGCAATGTATGCCAATATGTCAACATATGGAAAACACATATGAGGTGGGACAAAAACTAGTAGAGTTCATGAAGTATAAAATAGTGGCATACATTACAAAAGATGGGTCTCAATCAAAAAGGTGTGATTTGGTTATTCAAAAGATTCCAGTGTATCAGTTTATGTCCATGTTTTGTGACAATATAGTGTATGAGTATGCAAGGAATACCCATAGAGTCCAATAGTTGGACACACAATTCAAGCTATGCAAGAACACCTTTCCAGTTGGAAACATAGTATCAATGGTTGACTTTGCAGAGAACAACACTCTATTGCCATAGTGTGAGGTGTAGTCACAATATTACAACTCCACACAAGTTTTGATATTTGTGCACATAGCATTCATTCATCCAGCTAATAGTACAGAGGACCAAAGGAAGGTATTGAGGGAGTATCACTTTTATATTAGTGATGATCGTACACATTCTCCAAAGTTTGAGCAAGGTTTCTTCCAGATGTTCTATAGCGATTTGTCTTAGAGGGGCATAGCATACAATCAACATATAATATGGTCGGATAATTGTGCAACATAGTTGAAGAACTCACGCATGTTCTACTAGTTGTGCAGGATGCATGTCATTACAGGTGTTCAACATATGTGGAACTTTTGTGAGGCCAGGAATGGAAAGGAGGAGCATGATGGTGCAGGAGCATGCGTGAAAAGAACATTAGCACGAGAAGAGTTAAAGTATAAAGACAATGCAAAGTTGACAGTTGCAAGATCAATTGTTGAGTGGTGTAATGCTTCGATAGGTCCAAGTAAAGAAGGTATGTCTTCAGTTTGTATATTTTTTTGGTTGATGGATGATACTAACATTGCACCATATGAGGATTGTTGTACACTAACAAGATCAAGTGAGCTACACTCTTTCTTTAGCTCAAATGCAAGTTCATGGAGTATCGATACACGAAAGATTGCATGCTTTTGTTCTTCATGTACAATGCAAGTCTGTAATGATTGTGAGTTAGGGGAGTGGGTTGACAAATGGTTAACAAGTTATCTTAGCCCACTTCACATGTATTTCCCTCCAATGACATTGGAACTAACACAGATGGAATCATCAGTCGACTTTGACCACGTATCAGATCTAGTTCAACTAGGTAATATATCTACTTGCTTAGTTTTTAAAATTCCATATTGTTATCTTACTTTGTACTGTATTCGTAATGTTGACTAATTTGAAGAGATTTGTTGCACATATCAATGTAGGTCATGTTTATGCAGTTATTGCAGATGAAGAGAATGAAGAGGGAACAAACTATTACTTGTGTCATTCTATTGAGGCCAAAAATAAATTGGAGGCCCTAATTACAGATGGAGAAAACATTGAATACCCTATAGGCTCAATTGTTGTTACTAGAACATGGCTTAGAAGGTACCCACATAAAAGTGTTAAACATTGGTTGTTTCAGGACTTTGAAACGCATCGTAAGATTCTTCATTACTCAAACCTTGTCATGGCATCCCATGTTCATTTAACCAAATAGGGGGGTAGACCTTTGAACAAGACCTTGTGGAAGGTATGTGAGTCTAACCATGAGGAAATACTTGACACAATAAAGAGTAGAGCAGTCTTGGATGGTTTGTTGGATTAATTTGTAAGTATGCATATTGGTTCTTATTAATTTATACTTGTATGCAAATTAATTTGTTTGATGTCAATGCTATCATATTATTTTACTTTTCCTATTTGTAAGTAACCTACTAAAAATTTATTGGTGTCCGCTTGCAGAAAATGCAGATTTATGAGCCATCCAAGAGAATCTCAACCAGAAAAGCAATGCAACATCCTTATTTTGATGATCTTGACAAATCTCAATTATGATTTTAAGCCATTTCAAAAGTGTGTGTGAAGCTTGGTGAGGGAATTTCAAGTTATTCATTTGAAGTTAACTTTATCATGAGCACTTATGATGTAAACATTATAAGAGCATCTCGAATTTCAAGCTATTCTATTCATGAGAGGTGTTGTGTGCAATAGGTATCTTGGAACTCCCAGTGAAGATGTATGACCAGGAGTGACTAAGTTGAGAGACTGGAATGCCTATCTATAAGTGTCTTCCATCTATTTTCATTTTATTTCCATTTTGGACGCTCTTTCTTTTTCTTCTTTTTCTTTCCGTATTTGTAAGTAAACTACTAAAAATTGATTAGTCTCTCATTGCAGAAAATGTTGATTTATGAGCCATCGAAGAGAATCTCAGCCAGAAAAGCAATGAAACATCCTTATTTTTATGATCTTGACAAATCTCAATTCTAATTTGAAGCCATTATAAAAGAGCATGAGAAGCTTAGTGAGGGAATCTCAAGTTACTCATTTGAAGTTAACCTCATACTGAGCACCTATGATGTAGAAATTATAAGAGAATCAAAAATTTAGGAGTGACATTGTAAAATATTTGTGAGAACGGAGTACCTAAGGCATTGTAATGATATTTACTCAAATATTGAAATTGGGTGCAGGGGCACCAAGGTTATTAAGCAAATTTGGTTCATGGAAGTCTTAAATTAGTTTTGTGTTTTGAGTTTTTTCAATTGAATAAGGTCATATTAGACCAATTTGTAATGTAATAAGTCATGTTAGTTGGTTTTGGGGTCATTTTGGAGTTCATGTTGCACATTTGTCAAAATGATGTAAAAATGCAAAAATTGAAAACTTGCTAATGTGAAAAAAGTGCAAAAAAATGTAAACTTGAAGAAGCCCAAGGGTCATGGGAATTCAAACGGAAGTTAGATCCATTTTCATGGGTTGGTTAAGGTTTAAATATGTTGGGAACATGAAGGAAGAGGTTATTGAAGGTTTTTGTGAAGGAAAAACAATAAAAAAACCCCTTATTTCTCTTGTAATTCTACGTGTTTCATTGAATTTTTTTGTTGCAGACTATTATACTCGGTCCTAAAAGATTTTGCAATTGGTATAGATAGGTTTTAGCTACGTTTTGGATTTGGAGTGACAAAAATTCATTGAGTTTTAAGAATTTTATTGTCAAAATACTGACTACAGGTTTGTACAGCCAACCATAAGGGTTTGAAGACTAAAAATGAATAAATGACTCATTCCACCTTTTTTTTCTCTCCTTGGATCAGTATAATTAGTCCAAAATGGTAGGATTAGATGTAGGAAAAAGATTTAGGAGTAGGGAAAATGTTTAGGAATGTTTTTGGTTGCTATCCCAGAGGAAATTGGGTTAATTTTGGCTTAAAAATTGAGTTTAGATGTTGGGTTTTGGTGAAATTGTCTTAGGAAAGATTAGGAGATGATTGATTTGGCATGAGCAGGAATATATTGAAGTTTTTGAAGCTTTGGAAGGGTAGGGAAGGTGAGTTGAGTGCTTGGTCATGATGCCCTAATTGTCAAATTGTGTATTTGGAGTGAAATTTGATGGTTAGAGGAGGGAAGTTTTAGAAACTCCTGGGGGCAGCAGATTTTGATGAACCTTCAAGCATGTGTAGACATAACTAAAGGTTTTTGAGGCCTTGGTTGGTTGTGTAGAAGCTTGGAACAATGTTTTTCAATAAACCCCTTTGGAATGGCATAAAGTGAGGGTTTCATGTTTTGGTGTCATAGGAAGTGATTCCGATAGCAATACAGGGAGGAAATCAACTCACTTCCACAATACAAAAGGATTCCAACCTCCTTCCTTCCCTCAAAACTCAATCTTGACTTATTTTCAACTTTTCACCTAGTCACTCTTATAGGTCTGCAGACCTATTTTTCCCACCTTAACTCTTAGAATTCCTTAACAACCTCTACAACAAACCACCATTTTAGGCACCCATTTAAGCCTTCTTCAACATACATCAAACCCTCATAAGACTCTTTTGGATGAACTTTCACAAAACAAGCAAACTACGTTGTCCACAAGGCCAATTAGGCCAAATTAACAAAGCAACCACCCTTTATTCTTCCTATCACATGCAAACCACTATTGGTAATAATTAACTAGTCTATCAAACCACCAATTCCTCCAATTTTAGGGTGTGCTAAGCCCTCTAACATAAAAAAACCCCCAAAACCCTCTTCTTTCACAAGTTAGGCAAGGGTTTATTGAAAACCCATACTCCAAACCCTCCCACAGCCAACCAAAGCCTGAAACACCTTCAAAAATGCCTGCACAAGCTTAAAAGTTCAAGAGATATTGCTGCCCCCAAATATTTCTTCAAACCCTAGCACTAAACCACCATTTTCCACTCAAAAATGCACCATTTGACATCTAGGGCATCACCTAAAACCCCTCTATTTTCCTCCCTTGCACACATGCTTTATAACCCTAACTAAAACTTTCCACTAATTTACAGAAGCATATAGTGGGTGGAAGGCTTAATATGACATTTTAATGCACTCAAAACCCTTAAAATAGGGTATACAAACCAACCCTCAGTAATTGGCTTCTAAAATGCACAAAATCACTTGAAATCCAACCAAACCAAAACTAAAATGGAGTTAAGTCTATTTCCCACCTAATTCTATCCAAAAGAGAGCACAATCACCATGTACAGAACCATACAATTGAAGGAAAATTCAAATTTCTAGTAAATATACAAAAAATTGCAAGGAAACAATGAATTTTATTGATCTTCTTCTAAGTACAACATCTCCAACCTCAACCTCGAACCATGTGAGGAATTTTTAAACACAAAGACACCCAACTACCTTTTCCCAACCAAATTCAACCACCAAACAAACAACTTTTCAAAAACCTAACCATTGTCATTCAAATTTGTTGCAATTTTGCAACTTACAAATTTGACTTTTCCATTTTAACTCTTTATTGCACTATAAAGTCCCTAATCACCTAAATGACACAAAAATGACCCCCATAGACATTAGAATGGTCTTGACATGGTATTATTACATCCAAAGGCTCAAACTTTCAAAGAAATCAAACTAAGATTCCCCAATTTCATTTATTGGTCATGGTGCACCTACACCAGATTCTTTGATCAAAAGCTGTGGATTTACGCTAGGAATGGAAAATTTATGCTAGGAATGGTCCTCTTTTGCACCCAAACATGCGAAATCACTCTGAGCTACATTCAATCAGCTTGATCCCTTAAGGTTCTAAAGAGAAAAAGGGAAACAATCTTTGACGGGGTATTACTCAAAAACTGTGGTGCTTACAAAATCTATGTCTGAGCCTACGAGATCATGTTGGGCCCCTCTACAATAACCTCTCTCAGTTTTTGTTATCTTGTAGTGTTTTTCCCGTGGTGTCCAGTTTTTACTTGATGGAAAAAATGTCAAATGTAAGCAGTGCAAAGTTGCAAAGTGGTGCAACTTTCATTCTGCAACTCGTGTGACCAAACGGACTGTTCCAATGTGTCCAAATAGGTATATTTACACTAAGCATAGTCCTCTTTCCCACCCAAACATGTAGAATCACTCTAAGCTACGTTCAACCGGATCGATCCCTTAGGAGTCCAAAGTGCAAAATGGTTGTAAACTTTAGCATGTTGTTACTCAGATATCGTGATTCTTAAAAAATTCTCGTCTGATCCTATGGGATCATGTTGGGCCCCTGTACAATAACCTCTCTCATTTTTCCCTATCTCAGAGAAATTTTCTCGTGGTGGTGAATTTTCACTTGGGGAAAAAGTTGTCAAATGCAAGTAGTTGAAAATTGCAAAGTGGTACAACTTTCATTCTGCAACTCGTGTGACCAAATAGACTGTTCCAATTGCTCTAAATATGTGTGTTTACACTAGGCATGGTCCTCTCTTTTGCACCCAAACATGCAGAATTGCTCCAAGCTACATTCAACTGGATCGATCCCGTAAGAGTTCAAAGTGCAAAATGGTTGCAAACCTCACCATGTTGTTACTTGAATACCACGATGCTTAGAAACTTCTTGTCTAATCCTATGGGATCAAGTTGGGTCTCTCTACAATAACCTCTCACAGTTTTCACTATCTCGAAGGAATTTTCTCGTGGTGGTGAATTTTCACTTGGGGAAAAAGTTGTCAAATACAAGTAGTTGAAAGTTTCAAAGTGGTGCAATTTTCATTCTACAACTCGTGTGACCAAACAGATTATTCCAACATGTCTGAATAGGTATGCTTACACTAGGCATAGTCCTCTTTCACACCCAAACATGTGGAATCGCTCTGAGCTATGTTCTAACGGATCGATCCCTTAAGAGTCCAAAGTGCAAAATGGCTGCCAATTTTAGCATGTTGTTACTCAGATACCGTGATGCTTAGAAACTTCTCATCTGATCTTATGAAATCATGTTGAGCCCCTCTACAATAAAAAACTCTTGGTTTTCACTATCTTGGAGAAATTTTCTCATGGTGGTGAATTTTCACTTGAGGAAAAAATTGTCAAATGCAAGTAGTGAAAGTTGCAAAGTGGTGCAACTTTCGTTCTGCAACTCGTGTGACCAAACAGACTATTCCAATGTGTCTGAATAATTATTTTTACACTAGGCATGGTTCTCTTTCACACTCAAACACGCAGAATCACTCTGAGCTACATTCAACAGGATTAATCCCTTAAGAGTCCAAAGTGCAAAATGACTACAAACTTTAGCATGTTCTTACTCGAATACCATGATGCTTAGAAACTTCTCATCTGATCCTATAGGATCACATTGGGCCTCTCTACAATAACCTCTCTCAATTTTTTCTATCTTGGACGAATTTTCCTGTGGTGATGAATTTTCACTTGGGGAAAAAGTTATCAAATGCAAATAGTTGAGAGTTGCAAAGTGGTGCAACTTTTGTTCTGCAACTCATGTGACCAAACGGACTGTCCCAATGCATCCATATGGGTTCATTTACACTATGAATGGTTTTCTTTTGCACCCAAACATGCGGAATCACTCTAAGCTACGTTCAACCGGCTCGATCCCTTAAGGGTCCAAAGTGCAAAAGGGAATAAATCTTTGATGGGCTATTACTTGAAAACCGTGGCACTTACGAACTCTCCTTCTAAGCCTATAGAATCACATTGGGACCCTCTACAATAGCCTCTCTCAGTTTTTGTTATCTCAGAATCATTTTCTTGTGGTGTCTAGTTTTCACTTGATGGAAAAAGTGTCAAATGCAAGCAGTGTAAAATTGCAAAGTGGTGCAACTTTTGTTTTACAATTTGTGTGACCAAACAAACTACTCCAACACATCCCAATAGGTATGTTTACGCTAGGCATGGTCCTATTTTGCACCCAAACATGCAAAATTGCTCTGATCTATGTTCAACCGGCTTGATCCCTTATGATGGCATGTAAAACAATAGAAAAGAGAAACATACACATGATGGTTTAGAAGTCTGAGTTTTCCACACAAAAAGTGTATGATCATTGGTGCAGAGCACCTTGTTCCTCCATTTGATGAAGTAGGTCTAGTTCAGTGGTTTTAGTCATGATAATGTCAAATAAGGCCATGATAGGCCATTTTGTAATGTTGTGTTTAGTTTTGAGTTAGTGTGGGGTCATTTGAGTCAATTATGTAAAAATTGCAAAATTGTCAAAAATGTTGTCAAGCAAAGATGTAAAAACTGCTCTCATGTGGAAGCCCAATGGTCATTGGCAGTTGAAAGGTAGTTTTAGGAATTGTAAGGAGTTTGTTGAGGTTTATATATGTTGTAAACTTGAAGTTAGTGGTTTTTGAAGAGTTTGAAGGAGAATATCAATTAAATATCTTTGTTTCTTTGCTAATTTATGTGCATTTTATTCATTTCCAGCCTGTGTATGGGTCCGTACAAAATTTTTTTTCTCTAAGATGATCTAAATCTATTGTAGAATGCTTTTAGCTTTTATTTGAACCTATTCTTGTGGAATTCTATTAAGTTCCAAGCAACGTAGAAGTAAATTTTTGAGACTGGTCTGAACTTGCTCATACAAGGGTTTGAGTGTAATATGTTGAAATAAGCCATTCCACCTATTGTTCAGGTTGTGTCTCAATGGAATGGGACTGATATAAGTAGGATAGGGAGTATGAATAATAAAATATCATTGGTAAAGGCATTGGAAGAGATTACTAATGTTGCGGAACTTTTGAAAATTCAGAATTTAGGCCTTAAAAGCAAGGCTAGAAGAGGTGAAAAGAACAAATTGCTTGAGAATAAGTTCTAATAGGTTGAAAATAGGGTGAGGTTGTGGATTTTTATGTGTTAAAAATGTTTTCAAGGATAGGGGAGGTCAAGAGCATGTTATGGCATGATGCCCTAGTTGGGAAAAGAGGGGTTTTGAATGAAAAGGAGAGTTTTGAGGGAGCAAAAGTGGGTAAAGTCAAGGGGCAACATAATTTGGTGGTCAATTAAGTTTGTGTAGGTAGAATGAAAAGTTTTGGAAGAGGTTTTGAGGTTGTATGAGGTCTAGATATGGGGTTTTCAATAAACCTTAGTGAAATTTGAGAAAAGTGAGGGTTTAGAGAATAGTGAGGTTAGAGGGCCAATCACGCCCTAAAAAATGTGGGTTTAGTGGATTTGAAAATTGGTAAATGCTACCCAATGGTTTTTTTCAATTGGAAGAGTGATTGAGAGGGTGTTGCTTTGTTAAATAGACCTATTTGGGGGTCTAGGACAACATTTAAGCACTAAGTTAACGGTTTTGTTTCAAAAGAGTCTCATGGGATTTTGAGGCATGTGAAAGTATGTGTTAAAGGGTGTCCAAAAAGAATGAAGGTTGGAGATATTGTTTAGAAAATTTGAAAGTTATGTCAAGAAAGGTAGGTTTGCTGACCTACTAAAGAGACTAGGTGAGAAACTGAAAAACAAGCCAAGATAGTGATTTGGGGGAAGAAAAAAGGTTGGAAGTTCTTTGTATGGTGAAAGTGGATGGAAGGCCTCCCTGTCATTACATCAATCATCCTCAGGTCTAGCAAATGCAAGACCTTTTTCAATTATCCTCCTTGCCCTTACAACAATATACAACCAATTGTAAATGCATACAATGGTGGAACTTCGAAACATTTTATTTTTCCTCAATAAATATCTTTGGTTGTGAAGCATTTTGTCATTTTCATTTGAAATGATTTTATATGCTTGAAAATTGGAGTCTAAGATAAGCAAGTGATGCTCTCACGTACATATATTATTTGGTGTGATACAGAAAGTTTCCACCATTGAGTCAATTTCTTATTTGTATTATAAATTATAACTTTCTTTTTCCTGAGTCCATTTCCTATACAAGAAATAATATTGCAAAAAGTTTACATATAAATATTTCAACGTGTTTATATGGTGATGGATCAAGAACATAACATTTCATTCTGCACTGTGAGGACTATGCTATGAAAATGTTTAAAGACTATTCAAGATAAATGCTTGTACGATAATGTTTCAAGAAGTTAACTACTTCATCTACTATGAATATTATGTTTTGCAAGTGTTGTCAAGATTATGTATCCTTTGCTTAATTGAGTTGTTCCAATCAAAGGATTAAATATAGTGAATCTTTTTATGAATCATTTCATGGAATACCAATTGAAAACATGTTTTTTGCTTTTAGATAAAGTTGTTTAGCATCAATCAATTAATATTCAAGACAAGCCATGAAGGACAACAATGATCAATGTTAGGGCTAACCAATTAATAAGTATACACATGAATAAGTCAAGCATGTACATGTGAATAAGGGAAGTAAAAGTACTCAAAAATGCATAAGCCTTGAAGTATACACATGAATACATAGTATACACAAATTAATACAAAGTATATGCATGAATACAAGGTATACACATGAAAACACGTAAGTCACAAAGTATACATTGGAATACATGTAAGTCACAAAGTATACACATAAGTTGTAAAGTATACACTTGAATACACGTAACTCATATCTACCGAACCATGGATTTATAATGCAAATATGGACACCATTGATAAAAAAGATTTGTATTAACCAAATAGCCATGTAGGCATACATCAATATATGTCAATATAAGTATAAAAAATAGGTACAAAATAGCCATATAGGCTTACAAGAATGCCATATAGGCATAGAACAAAGGGCTCTGGAATCAAAATTCATTGCTCTCCATGCTCTCAAAATAAACTCTTTCCCTTTTCTTGTCTATCAGATGGTGATATGTATGTCACTCGTTTATGCTGCAGTCGAGGAGTGCTCCTGGTGCTCCTCCTAGGATTTAGTTCTTAGTCAAGTCTTATATGTTACAATAAGAAGTAAATACATTAATATATAGAAAGTACATTATGAAAAATAATATATTTAACAAAATAATCACTTACCACCATCTAATGATCACTCTCCAAAAAGGGAAATATTCAAATGCCCATGCTGAGGCGTGTTGAAGCCCTGTATAAACCATCCAAATAGAAATTAAACTACAAATCAATAATGGTTTGATTTTTCACTAACTAACATCTATAAAAATGAATGTAGTAATTTACCTCACCCCTCCCTTGTCAGAGCCATCAAGGATTCTATAGAAGATGAAACACTGATCTCCATTACCCTCATCACATTCAGAGGTGTTTCTACTTGCAACATCTAAAAATAAAACAAAAAATTATTCAATCACAAAAATAACAATAGCGATCCACGTCATAACTTATAATGTATGAGATAATGAACAAAATTTTGAGTACTTATTAAACTATATACTTTTTACTTTCATGCTTACTATTTTCCCTATCCATATCTTGTTTCAAAAGCACATTTTTTTAGGCTTTTACCCATAGTATCAAGCCGGTGAATCATTTGATAAAATGCTTTTGTAGACATGTACAATAATTATGGTGGCATAGAGAAGGTAGTGAACTGTTTGAAAAAATGCCTCAAAGAAATGGGGTCGCGCGGTGATGGAATTGTTGGCAAAACAAGGACAAAAAACTGAGAGGAGGGGTGAATCAGTTGTTACAGAAATTTAAGCTTTTTCAACTTAACTTTAATCTCAGATCTGATGAATAAGCAATTAACACATTAGAGAGACAAAGAACACCAAATTTTTTTATGTGGAAACCCTGTTAGGGAAAAAACCACGGTGGATGTTAGTCCACAAGATTATACTCTGTTAAAAGTATAATGAGAATTAATAAGGGGAATGCACATGCATTCAGGCACACTTCCTAGAGATCATTGCTCAAATACAAAAGGGGCTCACTGCCCAATAGAATAGGATTAAAAATCTAGAGGGTGTGAACTAAGAAAATAACTTCTGCACAATCTTGATTACAGTTCCAATTAATCTCAACACTTCTTCACACTTCACACAATCTTCTTCACACCCTACTCTAAAAATGAATGATATTCACACAGGAGCACACAAGAGCACACGAAGCACACTCTTCATTGATGAAACAATCACACTTATATATCTGCTACATGAGATTTCATCACAACTTAGTTGGCCAAGAAAATAGAACATATTTGCAATGTCGGCCCAAATTTACAAATAAATTTTAATGTGAATCCACCAAGGTCAGCCACAACATAGTGGAGACCCAAATTAACATCTCTAACACAAAAATACTTTAGTTACTTTCACCATGAAGATTCACAACACACTACCACCAACATGTCGGCCAGGAACATGAAAAACCAAACATGTGCAAGAAAAGATCTTCAATCACGAGCTCATCAGTCAATATGGACGTACCAAAAAGATAGAGAATGATCTAGAGACATTTGAGAGCACCAAAAAACAATAGAGAAACATCCACAACAACTGAGATCAATAGAATCACACAATCTTCATTCAGGAACACTGACAGAGACCATAGAAACACTGTCAGATAACAACACACTCAAAACTTCACACAAACCTCTGAAACTTCCAATAGATGATCTAGATATACTCAACAATAAACCCTTTAATCCACACCAACTAATCTTTAACATAGAGAAAAAACACCTTCAAGACCTGCACAGTTCCACTGGGAACCTAGAACACTTTCTTTTACAATTTTCTCAATATCCTCGACATATACAACCTCTAGTACACCAAATGCTAATAGTGTTGACATTAATGACAACCAAATATCAGTAAAACATCCACAACATCCAACAATCTCCCCCTTTGGCATTGATGGCAACACATGATGTGAAAAATACCATCAACCCAACACACTGACTTCTTCTGCACTTCTCCTCTTGAAAGGATTTTTCACATTACACTTCTCCCCCTTTGACATCAATGGAAAAGGTAGCAATGACCTTTCAATATACATGCTCTGAACCACATATCTGCACACCTGACTACTCCCTCTGAGTAGCAGCCACAAAAACATCAATCCAAATCAGAATATAGCAATGAAGTTCATAGATTGATGCAAGAAAATGCATCTTTTAGTTCTTATCAGGAGGAGTGATTACCCCTAGCATTCCTTTGAGATAATCAAAAGTATCCTTCAAAAATGGCTTATTAAATATATCTGCAATCTGTTCTTTGGTAGTCACATACTCCAGTCTGACTTATTTCTCACTCACTTTCTCCCTCAAGAAATGAAACTTGATTGATACATTTTTAGTATTAGAGTGTAGCACTGGATTCATTGAGATATTTATTGCACTTGAGTTGTCACAGTATATGGCAATAGGCTCTTCATATATCACCTTGATATCTCTCAACATCTATTTCATCCATATCACTTGAGTACAATTATTGGCAGCAACAATGTATTCTACTTCAGTAGTAGATAGAGAAATTGAGTTTTTCTTTTTACTTAACTAGGATACTAGCTTCTTCCCTAGGAAGAAAGCACCACCACTAGTACTTTTCCTGTCATCTACATCACCAACCCAATCCGCATCAGTATATGCACACAAAGTTAAGATCATCATCCTTTGGATACCAAAGTCCAAGGTCAACAGTTCCTTTTAGATATCTGAAAATTATCTTGACAATAATTACATGTAATTCTTTTGGATCAATCTAAAATATAGCAACCATACATACAACATTCATAATGTTTGGTCTAGTGGAGTCAAGTAGAGCAATCCATCAATCATTGACCTATATCTGGTTTGATTTTCCTTAGGAGAGTCATAATTTTGTGTCAACTTACATCCAATCACCATGGGGCCACCAACAGGTTTGGAGTCATCCATTCCAAACTTCTTCAATAGTTCTTTCACATATTTGGACTGAGATATGAAGATCCCCTTGTCCAACTGTGTAACTTGCAATCCCAGAAATAACTTCATTTCTCCTATCATACTCATCTCAAATTCACTATTCATTTCATCAACAAACTTCATACATAGATTATCATCTCCTCCAAAAATGATGTCATCAACAAAAACTTCTATAATTAACTCCTTATCATTATCTAATTTGAAGTATAAGTTGTTATCAATAGTACCTTTAGTGAATCCAAGCTTTAGTAGGTATTTGTCCAATCTAGCATACTGGGCTCTGGGGGCTTACTTAAGTCCATACAGAGCTTTCTTTAGTCTGCAAACCATATCTCCTTTGTCTGTTAGCTGAAATCCATCCAACTGTTCAATGTACACTTCTTTTAGTTCTCCATTCAAAAATGTAGACTTTACATCCATTTCATAGATTTTATATTTCTTGTGTGCAACATAAGCAAGAAATAGTCTAATAACTTCAATCCTAGTGACAGGGGCAAAGGTTTCTTCAAAATCAACGCCTTCCATTTGAGAATACCCTTTACATATCAGTCTTGCTTTATTCCAAACCACTTCACCTTCTTCATTCAGCTTGTTTCTAAATACCCATTTAGTACCAATCACATTTTTGTCTTTAGGCCTCAGAACTAGTAGCCATGTGTCATTATTTTCAATCCATGTCAGCTCTTCCTTCATATCTTCCAACCAGTGTTCATCTTGACAGGCTTCAATGACATTTTTAGGTTCAATCTTGGATATCAGACAATATTCTCCTGTAATTTTTCTTCTAGTTTGCACTCCTTTACTCTTATTTCCTATGATTTTATTTTTAGAATGATTTAGCTTTACATACCTTGGAGTTTTGGGACATTCTTGAGCTTCTGACTCTTTTGATCTTTCTTCTACACTTGCATTTGTTTATGCCTCCTGATTGACTTGATTTATCGGAACAAATTTAGGTTGCTTCACCAGAACATATCGAATAATCTAAAGTAGATTATATGTCTGAGTATTCTTCCCTTGGCTTGTAATGTATTCGTCTGAATCATAACTACAATTTCTGGATGATTTGACAGAGTCCTCATCAACTCTGACATTTGCACTCTCAACCATCTTTCTTAGTCTTTTGTTATAGCACTGGTAGGCCTTTCTTTTAATGGAGTAACCTAGGAATATTCCTTCATCACTTCTTGCATCAAATTTTCCTATATCATCATCTCTCTTGATATAACACTTGCTTCCAAACATCTTAAAATACTTAATAGTAGGCTTGTGACCAAACCATAACTCATAAGGAGTCTTACTAGAGTTACCATTAACATTTACCCAGTTCAAAGTATACACAACATTGCTTATCGCTTCACTCTAGTACATCTGAGACACATTTCCTTCCATCATCATTGTTTTGGTAGCATCCAGAATTGTTCTATTCTTTCTCTCTGCAACTCCATTCTGTTGAGGGGTTCGGGGAGAAAATAACTGTCTTTTAATTCCATGCTCTTCACAATAAGAGTTGAACTCCTTTGAAATGAACTCACCACTTCTATCAGATCTCAGGCACTTAATTTTCAGACCTTTCTCATTTTCTACTATAGCCTTGAAACTTTTGAACTTCTCCAATGCTTCACTTTTTTCTCTTAAAAAGGAAACCCAAATCATTCTAGAGTAATCATCAATAACCAACATAAAATACCATTCTCCATGAATACTTCTGAATCTGGAGGGACCACAAAGGTCAGTATGTAGCAGATCCAACAAATTATTTGAATGAAACTGTTTTCTCTGAAAATAGACTCTAGTTTGTTTACCCATTTGACATTCCTTGCAGATTATATTGGTAGGCTTCACTAACCTAGGCAGATCTCTTACTACTTGAGTAGAACTTATTTGGGTAATGTTGTCAAAGTTTACATGACATAACCTCCTATACCACAACTAGCTTTCATCTACTTGAGAAATTAAACAACTTCCACTAGCAGTATTCAGATGAAAAATATTACCTTTTTTTTGTTTTCCTATTGTAATCATATTCCCAAAACTTCCACGTATCTTGCATCTTCCATCTTTGAACTGAAGATCATATCCATTGTGAACCATCTATCCAACACTCAACAAGTTGTGCTTTAGGCCTTCAACATAGAGAACATCATATGTGTTATCCTTACCACCAAGGAAAATAGATCCTCTGACATGAATCACACCAACATTGTTATCTCCAAATCTTACAACCCCATCGTCATACTTCTCAAGACTCACAAATTTGCTTTTATCACCAGTCATATGATGTGAGCATCCAATATCAATGACCCACTCATATTTTTCTTCAACTTGGGCTGCAAGAGCTTTTTCATCTTTAGTAGATTTGGTACCCACGGGATTATCTTCAATGGTAGCAATGAAAGCCCATTCATCTTCATTTCCATTATCTTTATCAGACTCATCATCAGTCACTACTTCTTCAGCAAAGTAGCATCTCTTTTGGAATTAGACTTTTTAGGCTTAGATATAGGAACTCTTTCAGGACATCTTGATGCAAAATGACCTATTTTACTGCATGAAAAACATTTAATAGGCAATACATCTTCATACTTACCTTTTCCTCTCCCTTCTTGTTTTGCAATCAGTGCTTCCAATTCTTCTACCTCCCTTTCTTTATCTTCAAGTTGTTTCAGTTCTTCATCATACTTGGATATCTTTCTAGAACTTTCTCTGGGACTATATCTTTGTCTATTACTTCCAAATATAATAGCCTTGAATGCAAATTCAGTCTTCGATGTAGATTCACCAAATTCATTTATTTCAAAAGCAGCAAGCTTCCTGATCAACGTGTCTCTTGTCATCTTGTTTATTGATCTGAACTCTTCAATATCATGAACATTCATTTCATAGCGGGGAGGAAAGGATTTGAGTACTTTAGCCACAATTTCATCCTCATCCATAGAACCACCGACACATTTAATACGCATCACTATTTCATTTACTCTTTGCATAAAAGAAGTGATATTTTCATCTTCACCCATCTTCAAATTCTCATACTTTCCTTTCAAGCTCTGTAGCTTAGCCATCTTCACCTATGCATCTCCTTCATACAAAGTTTCTAGTTTCATCCAAATCTCATGAGCTATCTGTAGACTCATCACATTAGCCATCTCCAAATCTGTCAGAGCACTCACGAAAGCTTCAATAGCCCTAATGTTATTTTCAGCATCTTTGATCTCATCAAGAGTTGAGGGACCATTATGAGGAATAGTATATGGATCTCTTGTAATCTTCCAGAAAGCTTCACCAATACACCCTTAAGTGACATCACATCCTAACTTTCCACATTGAATAATTAGTGCCATCAAATCTCAAACTGTCCTTCTTGAATGTTTCCATCCTGCATCACCTCAAGCTTTTAGAATTCTTCATAGGAACCTTCTCTGATACCAATTGTTGGAAAAACAAGGACAAAAAACTAAGAGGGGGGGTGAATCAGTTGTTACAAAAATTTAAACTTTTCCAACTTATCTTAACTTTAATCTCATATCTGATGAATAAGAAATTAATTGCAAGCAATTAACACATCAGAGAGACAAAGAAAACCAATATTTTTTTACTTGGAAACCCTGTTAGGGGAAAAACCATGGTGGATGTTAGTCCACAAGATTATACTCTGTTAAAAGTATAATGACAAATAATAAGGGGAATCCACATGCATTTAGGCACACTGCCTAGAGCTCACTACTCAAATACAAAAGGGGCTCACTACCCAACAAAATAGGATTAAAAATCCAGAGAGTATGAATTGAGAAAATAGCTTCTGCACAAGCCTTATTACAGTTCCAATTAAGCTCAACACTTCTTCACACTTCACACAATCTTCTTCACACTCTGATCTACAAACGAATGATATTCATACATAGACACACAGGAGCACACAAAGCACACTCTTCATCGATGAAACAATCACAATTATATATCCACTACATGAGATTTCATCACAACTTAGTCGGCCAAGAAAATAGAACATATTTGCAATGTCAGCCCAAATTTACAAATAAATTTTTAATGCAAATCCACCAAGGTCGGCCACAACATAGTGGAGACCCAAATTAACATCTCCAACACAAAAATACTTTAGTTACTTTCACCATGAAGATCCACAACACGCTACGACCAACATGTCGGCCATGAACATGAAAAATTGAACATGTGAAAGAAAAGATCTTCAATCACGAGCTCATCGATCAATGTGGATGTACCACAAAGATAGAGAATGATATAGAGACATTTGAGAGCACCAAGAAACAACAAAGAAACATCTGAAACAACTGAGATCAACAAAATCACATAATCTTCATTCAAGAACACTAATAGAGACCACATAAACACTCTCAGACAACAACACGCTCAAAAATTTACACGGACCTCTAAAACTTCCAGTAGATGATCTAGATATACTCAACAATAAACCCTTTAATCCACACCAACTAATCTTTAATGTGGAGAACAAAACACCTTCAAGACCTGCACAGTTCCCCTAGGAACCTAGAACAATTTCTTTTACAATTTTCTCAATATCCTCGACATATACAACCTCTAGTACACCAAATGCTAATAGTGTTGACATTAATGACAACCACATATTAGCAACACATCCACAACATCCAAAAGGAATGCCATTACAAAAAAATGCACGTCATGGCATTTCATCACCATAAGACCACATTTCTTTCAGGCCTTTTTTAAGATAGTTCATTTTCTTCTCTATGGTATTATTGCTTACTATTATGCTTTGATAGAAATTTTTCCAAGCATCCACAATTTGTTGGAAAGCACCTATTTTAGGCTTTTAGCCATAGCAGCAAGGAAGTGAGTAGTTTGATAAAATTCTTTGGTACACATGTATGGAAAATGTGGCATCATAGAAAAGGTGGTAAGTTGTTTGAAGAAATGCCTTGAAGAAATGTGGTCTCATGGTGATGGAATGGCATTCCATCACCATGAGACCGCATTTCTTTGAGGATTTTTTTCAAACTACTAATTGCCTTGTCTATGTTATTGCTTACTATTATGCTTTGATAGATTTTTCCAAGCATCCATAGTTTGTTGGAAAGCACCTTTTTCAAGATTTTAGCCATTGCAGTGAGGAAATGAACAGTTTGATAAAAAAAATTGGTAGACATGTATGGAAAATGTGGTAGCATAGAAAAGGCGGTGAGCTGTTTGAAAAAGTGCCTCAAAGAATGTGGGTCTCATGGTGATGGAAATCACCATGAGACCACATTTCTTTGAGGTATTTTTTCAAACAACTCATTGCCTTGTCTATGCTATTGCTTACTATTATTCTTTCATATATTCCTTCCAAGAATCCATAGCATAGAAAAGGTAGTGAACTATTTGAAAAGATGCTTTAGTAAAAAGTGGTCTCATGGAATGCCATGACAAGTAAATGCAAGCTGCTCCTACTTATTACTTATGCTATGTGAAGTAATTTCATCACTACTTATGTTGACTTTCTAAACAACTATATTGGAGTTGAAATTTTGTGATCTATCAACATCTAGTTATTAGTTATGGAATGTGAAGTAATTCTTTGAGTTTGAAAGATGTGCAATGCAACATAATCAACGATATGAATATAAACTGCACAAATCTATTAAGTACAATTCATTAGTTAAACTCTTTATTCTATTACCTGTGTGTAGGTTTGACTAAATCCACTGGCACTGGGAGGTGTTTCCACAAAACCTCCAATATTAGCCTATTCAACATGGAAAATCACATATTAAAATACCATTCATCAAACAATGTTATTAACATGTAATAAATTTATAATTGTTTACTAGTTACATACCTCAATGGTAGGTGTAGTGGAGAAATAATCAAGTTTGGGGCCGGTGTATCTAGTATCAACACTATGACCCTACAATTTTATTAAAATCATAAAACTATATTAGTTAATCTTGCATTTCAAAATCAAAATTTAAAAAAATTAAATCCAATCAACATGCTAAATTTTACCTGAGTATCAATGTCATAGGCCACATGCAAAATGCCAACTACCCTTTCCATCTCCATAGTTGTAGATGGATCCTGCGTAGCAGCCTCCTGAGTGTTGGTGGGGCCATATGAACAAGTCGCCCCACAAGATTGACACAAATGGGATCGAATCCCACCACTCGAAGACTCCCTTGGATGGCATTGTTGAATAGGGTTGGCATGTTGGATGACACTTTGGGTCAAAGAGTTGATGGCCTGCAAAATCTCTACATCGGCACTCTCCTTCGTGATGGAAGGGATGGCGATGTGCTCATGAGATGGCCTAGCAAGAGGTCATCTCCCTTGCCGCGTAGGATCCTATTGTGCACCAGGTCTATCTTGAGCTGACCCCCCACCTCTCCCCTAGAAGTCCCTCATATCAAAATAATTTGGGATTTTGTTCAAGATGAACTGATAGTATAGTTTCCTAAGGAAATACTGCAGGACTTCACAATTGTTGCATGGTGGGTCATCAAAAACCATGTACCACCTATCCCAAAAAAAATTCCTAACCTCTTGGTGGTGGCACCAATGAATAGGAAACCTCTTTGCATTGAGGAAGAGATTTGCATTTGACCGTGGGTCAATGAATAATACGCACAAATTACCTTTTGTAATTTTTAAATCTTTTACATCTTTATATGATAATTTATCTTGGTAATAAGCCCTAGCCACCTATCTCCTATCCTGCCAACTATTTAATTGTTTGTTGATTGAATCTACCTACTTTAAAATTTCTTTCAATGAAGTTCCTAGGGTCATTCTTTCCACAATTGAACGGTTTGGATTGTTCAACCTCTTGATTACATCCTCAAATTGTTTTTTTATTGTTCTCAATTTCCCTCATTAAGTTTTGTTGAGTTCCATGAGGATGTTGATGGATTGGTGGAGGAGATTGATGTTGTGGTTGATTGACTTGAGGATTTTTGTTGTTGTTGTGCTTGTTTAGTATTTTTTTCCTCTTGTTATTGTTGTGCTTATTGAGGATTTTGAGGAGGGTTTGCAGGTTAATTAACATCTCCTACAAATTCAAAAAATAAATATAAAAAAACAACCTAAAACTAACAAATTCAAAACAAAAAACAAGAAATCCTTACTTCTCACACCTCCTTGTTGATTTGGTGGCATCCTCGCAATGAAACAACAACTGTTGATGAATTTTTCAAAATATCTCCTCCCAAAACGCGAGCGCAGAAAATGGGGGTTTTGGTTGCGGGCAAGAGAAAAAACACAGATGCAAGAATGAATTTGTTTTTATTTTCATTTAATAGGTCATAATACAAGCCCTTTATAATGTGCTCACATTATGGGCTCATTGTGGCCAAGCCTCAGGCTCGGCACACCAAGCCATAACATGCTCGCATGATGAGTTTTCGAAAAAAATTCAAAAATTTGGCCACAAATTGGATACCTGTCTTCATGCACCCGCCCGATCATCATAGCTCCACACAAGATCTCAAAACCAATGTCATGTGAATACAAACATCCAAGAAGTAGAACAAGACCAAAGAGAGAATGTGCAAATCAAAACCTATAGCATATCCTTCTACACACACCTCTAAATGCTAACATATGATAAGTATGATATTCTCCATAAAACCCCAAAGAGAATAGCACTATCCACATATAACCATAACCAAGATGTATGCATCTCAAACCAAAGGAATATCAAACCATAACCATTCCCAATGAAGGAAATAATCCCAATAACATCTCCTAAACTCAACATCAATGAATAATCTCACAATGCATAAGGGGATAATCATGCCAACATCCCTCAAATGAACCATCTAAAACTAACATACCATAGCTCAAGATCCATATACATGAGAATATAAAGCATAAAACATAATGCATCTGAATGTAACAATGGGAAATATCTCTCAAATGATAAATTGTCAAGTAGACCAAGAGTTAGGTATGAGAATGCTCCTCCAAGATATACAAGTCATCATGACTCATCCAAGAACAATATCCTCATAGGTCCATGATAAACTCATGCCCAACCAAGGTGTAGGCTCCTAATACTTCCAATTGAACCTCATCAATGAGAAATCATCACAACACATGCCTCTAATCATAAGAGATCTCCTAGTCTCACCTATGTCTCCAAGTATTCATGAGTACCTATAACTGATCAATCCATGTCAAACTCTAAATGCAATAAAGCATCATCATGAAGCTCCCAAGCAAATGATCAATGTACCCAATACCAAGAGAACCAACCAAGATTGATGTCATATCCCAACTGCAAAATTAGGAACACAATCATGATTTCACATCTCCTCAAAAGAAGATCATGTGCTCCAATGAACTTATCATGCACTTGTATCATGCCAAAAATATAAACTAGTAATCAAGAGTACATCATGACATAATAAAAAACCATCCTATCAAAATAAGGATCACATGTCAAAAGATAAATCATGACACTTCAACCAAAAACTAAAGAGTCCTCCATGGATAAACAAGATGTTAACATCTCATACCACATTAAGATAACCATCTCCTATCAATGAAACCCAAGATGTCAAAGAACTCTCACTACATAAAAGAAACAAAATCCAAGAGTTCATCCATGACACCAACAAGCACTATAGAAGATCATCTACCATCAAATGGTGAATCCACATCATCGCCACAAGCTCCCACTAAACTACGATGCCAAGATCTCCATGGAAACATGATAACCATCCTCTAAATGAAGATCCTCCATGGCCCCAATGAAATCAAAGAACCCAACACTGAGCTCCCAAAGGGAAGAGTATAAACCACGATCTCCAAACCAAGAATATACAATGTTGTCAAACCATCACTATCATAAGCTCTCATTAAATCGTGTAACCAAGTTATCCATGACATTGTGATAATAATATCCTCAATGAAGATCAACCAAAACCATGATCCTCAAGCCAAAAAGATACATTACCACAAACAAAAATAGGAATCAATCCAACACCACCAACAAAGCACCCCAATAAACAATCATGTCATGCCAAAGTCCCTAAATCACAAGGAACATCCATGACACCATAATCACCACCAAATGTACCAAAAACACAATCCAACTGTGTCACACATGTCTGAATCACATAGTCAACTACATAGGCCCCACATCATGACTGCACTTGGTAATACAATCTCTCCTCCTCAACATGATAACCAAACTAAAAAATCAAGTGACTAAACCATGGCACCAAACTGAATCTGCATCAACACTGAGGCGTCTATGTGCATAGACAACCCACATCCAAGTCATAAATGCAATTTGTAAGTATAGACTACCTACAACATTGCACAACTTGTAGATACAATAATGTAACATACAAATCTAACAATATACTAATAACTATGTCAAATGAGAGTAATCAAAGATATACATGTGAGTATACAATGACTCCAACATAAAATCACCAAGATTTGTTTAGCCATAAGCTCACAAAATAACCATAATCAATAGAACCCATTAACAACTCAGATGAAAATAACAACAAATAAAGCATGCTAAAACATCTCCAAACTTGATCCACTATGTAGTGCTATGAAAAGGTTTTCCATCAACTATAAGAAGTAAGAAATCCAACTTCATATGCATAAGTTATGACCTCTACAAGTCTAAAAGGAACATCTGACTTCCAACAAGAAAATCACTATCAAAATAGAAAAAATTGGAAAAACCACTAATACCACAACAAAGTACATGAAACCACCTTCCCAATGAGTATAGAGATCACAAAACGGACACTCTGAGCAAAATATATGCCCCCTGGAAATAAGTTTCCCAATTTTGGTATAAGGTGCAAACAAGGTGGTGGTTGGGTAGCTAGGCGATGGACCACCAGTGGTGGCGGCCCACCAATGGTGACAACTCCACCTAGGCAACACTACCCCCTAAACTATTGAACTCGACACACTTATGAAATTTGGTTTAAATTTTTATATTCAAAAAACTTACAACAGATTTATGATTTTTATTAAGATGGATTTAATTTTTTAAACCAATGGTTTTTATTTTTTTGGTGCCCGACCTTGCCAGTAATGGGACCCATTGATTAGTAGCTAACCAACCAGCATTAGTAGTTGTTAGCATTAGTAAACTGCTAGTGCTAGTATTTGCGGGTACAGGGGCACTGCAGACCCCCCCACCCACCAAATATATATATAATTTTTATATTAAAAACCATATCGGGTTTTTCATCACTCAAGAATAATTTTTTTTTTATTATTTACTTTTCTTCTACAATTTTGATAGTCATACGGCTGATAGGCAAGGAGGGAAAAAATATATTTTTTATCTATAACCAAAATAGACCAAATTTTATGTTAATTTTCATCTCTCGAGCATCTTGAATCAATGGTGAGGTAATTTTTGTTCCAAGGGTTCATCTGTAACATTTTCCCTAAAAAACCCTCATGATGAACATAAAAAAAAAACCTTTTTTCAACAAAGATTCATAAACCTAGATTTTGCAAAAAACAACCACAAATTTGCAACCCCAAAGCCTCAAATCTACAAAAACACCTGCACAAAACCCTCATATCTTGCGAAGTCTTCATTCTTTCCATCCAAACCCTAGATTCAACTATGTACCAGATCTACTCAAGCAAGGGTCATACAAACCACAACCATAGCTCTAATAGCAAATGAAAGGAAATATGCATCGACCCAAGATAATTTTCACATAACCCAGATAGAGAAATATATGCAAACAAGTATTCAGAATCCATAAACAAAAGAATAGATAACATACCATCAATGATGACATAAGATATACCCTAGGAACATTCAAAAATTGTAAATTCAAAATTCAAAGCATACAAAACACATCAAAATCTCTAAAAAGGTCAAAACATCAAAAATCCAAAATAGTACCATGTCAAACTATGAGTCTTTGAGCTTGAACGTAGGAAAGGCCATCATTGATGTGCCCCCAAGACACCCTAGGTTAGTCCTTTAGGAGTCTGTCCAAATAAACTGGCAATCCATCAAGTTTTCATATCTCATCATCAATAAGTCAAGTCAGTCAAACTACGTGATCTTTGTGTGTATAATGTATGTAAGGTTTATCTTTGATCAGCTCCTGAGGTCCCTAGGATAGTCTTTTAGGTTAGGTTCCTAGTCAAAAAACTTAGAAAATCCCTAAAAATTCAAATATCAGAAAAGCCTTAAACATTAAAAATCTCATAAAAACCCAAAACATTTGGAAAACTCAAAAAATCCATAAACATTCAAATATCTAAAAAGCCCTAAACATCCAAATATTTGAAAAACACAAAAATAATTGAAAACAATCAAAAACCCTAAACAACCTCAAATAATCGAAAACCAAAACATTCACATAAACTTTAGAAAAGATCAAAAACAACCTCAAAAACATTTTCAAAATACCAAAAACATTAAAATATTCTAGAAAATCCAAAACCATCCATCTCATTTTGCTTTCACCCACAATAAATCTTCAACCATAATAAATCAATCATCACCTTCAACCTTTGGTAAAACAAGAAAAAAACAAGTGTTGCAATTCATAAAGTGAGAACCTAAATGTTAAAATCTAAAGTCTAGATGATAGGTAAACAAGTCAATAAATTTTGTATCAATGACTTATCACACACCTTATCCTAATAAAACTATCTGATAAACATGTCCTAGGATGCATCCTTCCTGTGATGGACATCAACATCAGAGATCACCTTAGCTAAAATTAAATTAGCAAGAGATATAGATAACACTAACTTTTTGTCTTTGATTTCTCCTATTGACCCATTTCGATGACCTCTTGATGATGTCTATCAAAAAAATTTAGAGAGAAAGGGATGGGGCATCGAGGTGATCCCACAATACTGGTTTACAATTCCATTGAGGAAGGAAAATTGTAAAAACGCTCCCATGAAAAAAATCTTGGTTTTTAGGAGTTCGCACGAATTAGGGGGTTCACTCGAACCTAAAAAAGGTTTGATTTGTGATCCTAAATGTTTATCAATCCTAAATATGCAAAAACAACAATAATTCAATGAAAGAAAACACAAAGGGACACCTCAAGATTAGCCTAAGGAATTGTTAACACAAAGAAAATAGATGAAATAATGCAATTGCTTATACCTTCTCCATGTTGATGAATCCCTTGGTTGGCCCTTGATGTCTAAGATCCTTGTGTGCTCCTTGGATGGCTAGATGCAAGATTTACAATATGACTAGATGCAAGTGCAAATGACTAAAATGGCTTGCTTAAATGAGAGAAAATGCTTGTGAATTGAGTGCTCAAAATGACAGCATAAGGATACTAAAATGACTAAGTCCTCAAATGCATTAGAAGAGGGGGTATTTATAGAGAAATTTGAATTCTCTAGAGAATTCAATGGTTGAGATTGAGCCACCAAGGTCAACATGTAGGGCTATGGTGAGTTGAGAACTCACAAGCCCTCACATCTTGACATATGGAATGTGAGATGGCCAAGGATAAGATGATGTGGAAGTGAGGTGGAAGGGAGGTACATGATGTGTAAGAAGGACATGTACCTTGGAAGTACATTGAGGGATGAGAAGAATCTTGGGTGAATATATGTGAATTAAAAATTCACATGCTTGGAAGAATCCCATGGACAAGACAAGGTTCCAAAAAGGGAAGCACTTGTTCACATGTGACTTGATGTGACAAGTCAAATATTCTAGAAGTTGCATGGGGATAAGGTAAACCTTGAAAGGATAAAATGTGAATTAAAAATTCACATGGGGAGGAGAGAGACCTGGGATGAATAAATGTGAATTTAAAATTCATATGGGAAAGAGGGTCAATGCTAAGAAAGGAAAATGAAAAGGTTGACTAAAAAGATGGGGCTAAATGTGGCTAATGACTTTGATTAAGGTTGTGCAAATACCTGATTAGGATAATTAATGAGAGATTAGAAGAAAGTGGTAAATGTAGGAGGATGTGACATTAATCCCTGATTAAGAGGATGCACATCTTAATCATGAATTAATTAAATTAATTTGGAAAAGGGATTATGGAGGATGTGACAAGGAGAGAGAAAAAGGAAGAATTTGAAATTGATTTTATTCAAAAAGGTCAAATGACTAAATTAAATAAATTGATATATTTATTTAATTTAGAGAGGAAAAGGTGTAAAGTAAAGCATTTAATTGTTAAATTAAATACTTTAGGGACCTTAGGCAGACCATGAAATATTAATTAAATGAGTGATTTAATTAATACTGACCAAGAGGATGAGGTGTATGAGTTAAAGGGATGAATAAGGAGATGAATTTGACAATATGGAAGTAGTCAAATTTGGATGTCTAAACACTCAAACCCCCTTTGAGGGAACCCTCTTTACTGATGGGACCCACTTTTTGCACGTTGTCCAAAATGAAAATAAAGGGGAATTTTAAAGGTGGGTTCACTTGAACCCACCTTCAATCAAAACCCCCTTCATTCGAAGGGTGAAGGGGGGTTTGCACAAAGGGGTGTTCAAGTAAACCCCCCTTTTTCCCCCTTCTCCCCCTCTTGCACCAAATTACTGTAAAAAATTGTCATTTGAAGCTCGAGTTGAGGATGAAAATGGAGGAGACTTCATAGACCCAACTGGATGATGGTAGTCCTCGGAACAAGCTATCCATTGAATATAATTTTAATATGTTTTGGTTTTATTATGTATTTTTTTTAGTTTGATTAAACATAGGTATTTCACCGAAAATCAAGCTCTTTGTTCTACATATGTGGAAAAATAGCAGATTGTCAAAAAAAAAATGAAAAATATCAGTGCACTAAATATTAATGTCCCCGATCCAACAAAAGAAAATAATTTCAACACAAAGAAATTTTTTTAATGTTTTAGCTAGTGAATCATGTCTAAATTGTAACTAGTTTGACTTTGAAACAAAATTAAGAAAACAATATTCAATGAAATGCTATGAAACCAATTCCATGCACTAGATATCATAGTTATAAATCTAAATTCAAAAAAAATAGAATTTTATCCTTCATAGAAAAAAATTTAAGTGTTAGCCAGTAACATCACTCTTTAAAAATGGTGTTTACTATTAAAAACTAGTTTTCGAAGGAGATGGAAAAAGAAGTGCAATCTGATTCCAAAATTTTTGAAAAAAATATATTTAGAATCTATAGATAAAATGTCACAAATCACTAGTTTGCATCACCTTCAAATTCCTCACAGTTTAGCTACTATAGGTGCTCGAAAGTGAAGATTTAGTTAAAAAAAATTAGTTTAATGTCAAGTTTGGAAAAAAATTGTAAACCAGTATTGTGGGATCACCCATCGATCACTATCTTTCATTTGTTGTGCTTGTGGATACTCTTGTCAAATAATCTTGGTGCATACTTGCTTAGTTGTGTGTAGGGAAGTTGTTTGGAGTAGATTCTTGACTATTGTGTATGCTTTGGTCCAAGATACTGTAAACTTCTAAACTACATTCTCATGAGGTTTCTATATGTCAAGGTGTGAACAAGAACTATCCTATTTGTTTGTAGAGTCAAATTCCATTACACTAGATACAATGCCATCCTGGTTATTAATACCTTGATGCATCATGTCTATGTGTTATGGGTAAGTGCATGGATCTGTGACATAATTTTGGTGCCAAATTGCAAAGAAAACCTGTAACAAGCCATATTGCACTCACCAAATTTGGTGCTCACCAAATGTCATTCATGACTTTTGGAATGTAGGATGTCAAAGTATAAGTTGGAATTTACATATGGACATTTAATTTCTTATAATTTAAGTTATATTTCATGTATATAGGTAGGATGTTTGAGAGTGGTTTCAGATCTCTAGGAGTTATAATGCAAATTCTAGTTTTTGGAAGATCTTTAAAATTTTAGTAATCAGGAGGTTAAATTTTAGTAGTTAGAAAGTTATATCATCTTTCTCTCTAACTCTCTCCTTCTCTCCACTCTCTATCTCTCCACTCCCTCTCTCTCTCCCTTCCTCCCTCTCTCCCCCCTCTCTCTCTCACCCCTCTCTCTCCTCCCTACATCTTCCTCCCTTCCTCCCCTCTCTACTTCTCTCTATCTCTTCTCTATCTCTCTACATCTCCTTCCCTCTCTACTTATCTTTATCTCCCCTCTCTCTCTCTTTACCCACCTCTCCCTCCATCACTTTGTATCTCACCTATGTCTCCCTCCCTACCTCTTTCCCTCTCTACTCTTTATCTCTCCTCTCCCTCCCTCTACCTACATCTCTCTCTCACTCTCTATCCTTCTCTTCTCCCTCTTTCTCTCTAACTCTCTCCTCTCTATCTCATAATTCTCTCTCCCTCCCTCTCACTCTCTCCTCTCTATTTCACCACTCTATCTATCTCTCTCTCTCTCTCTCTCATAGAAACCTCTATCTCCCTCCCTAACACTCCTTCCCTCTCTCCTTCCATCTCTACTTCTCTTTATCTCTCCTCTCCCTCCCTCTCTCGACCTCACCCTCCCTCCCCTTCTTTTAGTCTCTCCTCCCAACCTCTATCATTGTTGTCCCTCACTCCCTCCCCCCTCTTTCTCTCTCAATTTCTCCTTTTCTCTATCTCACCATTCTCTATCTCTCTCACTCACTCTCACACACACACACACACCTCTATCTCCCTCCATACCTCTCCCTTGCTCCCTCCCCTCTCTACTCTCTATCTCTCCTCTCTCTTTTCCTCTCTATACCTACCTCTCCCTTCATCACTCTCTCTCTCTCCATCCCTCTCTATCTCACCTATGTCTCCTTCCTCTACCTACCTCTCTCTCTATCTCTCCATCCCTCTCTTTCTCTCTCACTCTCTCCTCTCTATATCACCATTATCTCCATCCCTACCTCTCACTCCCTCCTCTCTAAATCACCATTCTCTCTTTCCATCTTTCCCTCCTTCCCTCTCACTCCCTCCTCTATAAATCACCATTCTCTCCCTATCCCACTTTCCCTCCTTCCCTCTCTCTATCTCACCTATCCCTTTCTACCTATCCCTCCCTCCAACCTCCTTCTCCCTCTTTATCTCTCTTTCTCATTCTCTCCTTACTTCTCTACTCTTTATCTCATCACTCTCTCTCCATCTCACTCTCCCTCCTTCCCTCTCTCCCTCCTATCCCTCCCTCTCTCCTTCCCTCTCTACCTACCTCTCCCTCCACTACCTACCACTCTCTCCTCTCTCTCTCCCCTCTTTCTCTCTTACTCTCTCCTTCCTCTCTACTCTCTATCTCTCCCTCCTTCCCTCTCTACTATCTTTCTCTCTCCTCATTCCTCTCTCTCCTAATTTTCTCTCCTCTCACTCTCTCTCCCTCTCACACACACTCACCTCTATCTCCTCCTTTCCTCTCCCTCCATCCCTCCACTCTCTACTTCTCTCCATCATCTCTCTCTACATCTCCTTCCCTCTTTATTTATCTTTATCTCCCCTCTCCCTCTCTTTACCCACCTCTCCCTCCATCACTCTATATCTCAACTATGTCTCCTTCCTACCTCTTTCCCTCTCTACTCTCTATCTCTCTTATCCCTCCCTCTACCTCTCCCTCCCTCCCCCCCCCTCTCTCTCTCTCTCTCGCACGCACACACACACACACACACACTCACCTCTATCTCCTCCCTACATGTCCATCCCTCCCTCTCTACTTCTCTCTATGTCTCCTTCGCTCTCTAACTATATTTATCTCCCCTCTCCCTCTTTTCACCTACCTCTCCCTTTATCACTTTGTATCTCACCTATGTTTCCCTACCTACCTAGGGTTGAGGGATTAAGGGTGATGGTTGAGAATTGATGGTTGAGGGTTTAATGTATAGCGTAGAGTGTAGAGGGTAGAGGATAGATGGTTTAAGGGTAGAGGGTTTAAGGGTTGAGGGTTGAGGGTTTAAGGTTGAGGGTAGAGGGTTGAGGGTATAGGGTTGAGGGATTAGGTTTGAGGGTCCAATGTATAGGGTAGAGGGTATAGGGGTTGATGGATTAGGGTTTAAGGGTTGA
>VDFB02105785.1:577473267-577506093 GCA_007258455.2 Sequoia sempervirens
AGAAAGGGAAGGAGAGAGGGGATATAGAGAAAATTAGAGAGGGAGGGAAGGAGAGAGAGGTGAGATAGATAGAACTAGAGAGGGAAGGAGAGAGAGAATGGTAAGATAGAGAGTAGATAGGGAAGGAGAGAGAGAGGGAAGCAGAGAGAGAGAAAGAGGGGAGAGGGAGAGAGGGAGATGGATATTAGAGAGGGAGGGAGAGAGATGGACATGTAGAGACATATTTCTTGAGCTCAAGGGAGAGAGTGTCAAATAAAGGGATGAAGATTCTGAGAGAGAGAGAGAGAGGTCTAGAGAATAAGAGATGAAAATGAGTGAGATAGAGAGAGAAAGATGAAATTTAACCTCCTGATTACTAAAATTTGACATGTTGATTACTAAAATTTGACTAAGTCTAAAAATTTTAAGATCTTCCAAAAACTAGAAATTGCATTATAACTCTTAGAGATCCAAAACCACTCTCAAACATCCTGCCCATATACATGAAATATAACTTAAAGTATAAGAAAGTAAATGTCCATATGTAAATGTCAACTTTTACTTAAATGTTTATTTAATGTATATAGTTTCGCTGGTAGAGAAAGAGAAAATCAAAGAGTTTAGAAAAATGCATGCCAAAAGTCATGAATGACATTTAGCGCTATCCAAATGAAGCAACCCATTTGGTGAGTGCCAAATTTGGCATGCACCAAATAGGTTGCATTGGGAAATAACAACCCAATGGGTTGGATTTTGCATTGGGCATCCAACCCAAAGGTTTGGACAACCATTTCATGCAAAAGACATGATTTTTTGAAAGGGTGCCAAATTTCCTCATATTTTCATCTGTGATCCCTATCTCATTTGCGCGTCTTTCAATGCAAGTTTATAAAAAAATTATGATAGCATTAACCTCTCTTAGCTATCTAAATATATAATTCTTTTTTCATTTTGATTCAGTTAAGGTTTTGATCCATAGCTTCTATTGTAAATGCCTTCATTTTTGGTCAAGAACCAACTTGTGCTAGTTTTAGGATAGATTTTTACTCATTAATTGAAATGCAAAAAAAATTACATTTTTTGAAACTAGAATCCATTCTACACATGAAAAAAATTCAATTTTTGATTAGTTTTCAAAAAAATTAGGGGGGAGCACGCTCAAATTTCAAATTTTCAGGATGTGTCCACTTTGAAAATTCATAAAATATTATATATTCATTAAAAAAATTATTTGAAAGAACGAGGACAAACTACATGGTGTTAGTTGATTTCTCACCATTTGGAAATTTGAAATTCTACAAAAAATTTAATCAAAAAGGGGGAAGCCCTCAAGTGCTTTGCTATTTTTTTTTATAAAAGAAATACCTGTTTCCCCACCCCATTTTTGAGACCCTTAATATTCACTAATTTCAGAAAGAATTAGTAACTTAGAAACTAGACTCGGAGCACTTCAAATTTTGTTTTTGCTACATCTTGAAATTTTGAGCGTAACTATCTTCATTTTCTTGTACAAATCAGATTTTGCTGATTTCAGAAAAAAGAAAAAAAGAAAAAAAAGTGGCATCTTAAGAGCCAAAATTGTGTCATAGATCCATGAAAACATAAGGAATAAAAAAAAATCCCAATCCCAAGATATGAGCGAAATCATCCATCTCTCATCACCATATCTAATAAATTCTTGATGCATCATGGACTTGTTGGACTTCTAAATCAATCTCAAAATCAATGGTCAAATCCATTATTCTTATTCTTCTATCTTTACTAACATTTCTATCCAGGTATCGAATTTTTGTGATATATCAAAATGTACATGAGGCTACCCATGGTCGATGATTGTCTATACATCATCAAATTTTTCTACATTAGACATCTGCACTTTCTAGACCTCTCTGAGCTGAACTGATCTTGTACCTATATATTACCTTTATCGAGAAATCAACCCAAAATTCAAATTTTTTTCCTGATTTCTCAAGGGGGCAAGAAACTAGCTTATACCTTCCATTGGGGCAATAGTGGGGATCCAATTTTTTTATTTATTTTTATTAGAGTAGTAGTTTTTAATCTAAAAAGCGGCAGTCTTTGAACCAACGTAATAGGTACCTCGCTTCAAAGAGGGGAAAAATGTAGACACTCAAAAATGTCTTGAATGATATCATGCACTCGAATCAAGTATACTAACACCGTTTCATCCTAAAACCCATCCTCTTTTCACTTAATTGATTAAATTTTCCTAACTATTTAATCAATTGCATCATTTGCATCTATTAATCTAATTAATCTAATTGGGTTAATTCACCCCCTTTCATGCTAACATTTTTTCTTATTAAATTAAATAAATTAAGTTATTTAATTTAAATCCCTATGTCCTCTTATTTAATTAAATAACCCAAAGTTATTTAATTAAATATCATCACTTTCCCCTTTTCATTAAATCATTTTATTTAATGAATATCATCTAATTCCCCTAATTTGCATAATTAAAACTTTATTTAATTATCAAACTACTATTAAATATAATTCTCCCACTTGCAAGGGAATATTCTTCCTTTGCACATTCCTCCAAAACGAATATTCCTTCCCCTTTTGCACATTAAAACTTTGTTTTAATTTGTTAAATATCTATTTCCCTCACCCATGAGAATATTCTCTTTCTTCACTCATTTGGAAAAGGGGAATATTCCTTTTTGAAACAAACTCTCAACAAACTCTTCAGTAAGCTTTTGAAAGTGTGTTTGTTTGGAAGAATATGAACCCTTGATCCTTTTCTTGATCCATGTGATCATTGATTTTCATCCATTGATGAAAATCCATGATCCATGCCTCCATCTTCCTTCCTTTTTGACCATTGATTAAATTTTTTAATCTTAACCCTTCATTTCTCCTTTGTCCTCCTATAAATAAGTCACTATTTGGAGACAAATGGATCCATCTTTTAAGAGAAAACTTATGTTGTTAAAATCACCTTCACTTGCACTCATATTTAGCACTTATTTAGCATCCTTTTAGTTTAATTTACTTGCATATTAGCTTAGCTTTCATTAATGCTTCCATGATAACATAAATGCATCCATTCAATATATTGTGTAATTAGGGTTTTGATCTTTTTAGCTTAAAATCCATTTAGATTAGCTTTGAATACACCCATATCAATCATCTTAGCCTACATTATGTTAAAATAGCATGAATCATGTCAATTTAGCTTTTAAATCATGTTTTCATACACATCTATCATTGGTGTTATCGATTCTCCTCAATAGAATTGATTTATCTATGGGATTGGGAAAGGGTCGCCATTCCACATCAATGCGACACCACTCCCCCAATAGGATAAGTTTTGATGGATTAGAATAGGTGTTTTTGAAGCTTTCATGATTTAATATGTTAGTTTTAATGGATTCCTAGTTTAGTTATTATTGATTGATCTAATTGGACTGATGTTTAGTGGCTTGAATACACTTTGAATCCTCATGGATCAAGTGTAGTCAACCCATATTAAGTCGTCAGTCACACATACATCACATGATATCATAAGCATGAAATAAGATAGCATAGTATAATTGCCACAACATCAATCATCTCATATATATATGTCAAAAAATGGATGTCATGATACATATCAAAGTGTGTGATATACATCAATATATACACGAGGCTATCAAAAAAGAGCCAATGAGTGAATATATATCATAAATCAGGGCTACATAAAAAATGTATATATCTCTACATGGGGATACCCTCTACTCCCCTGATCCTCCTCTCTAGGTGGTGGTTTTTTTCCACCTAAAAGACCTACTCTTGGCTGGCCAATTGAAGGTCCACCCACTGATGCGCTAGGAGTTAAAGCACTCCTATGAGAGAAATATGACCTTCATCTAAGGGGAGGAATCTGGATATGATATATCATTCTATAATAGGATTCCTCCACCATGGTCTATCTGTAAAGAGTTGCTAACACCATCTAACCTTGTCCCTAGGAGGAGGCAGACTCAAGCTGTTATCTACATGTAGTCTCTTGTACTAGTTGTAGCTCCAACTGTTGTCTCTGACCCCTCTCTTGGTCTCTCTCCACATGGGCCTAGTCTTGCTCTTTCCTAAAAGTATCATGCTCTTGTCGAGCATCATCTCTCTCTTACATAACAGTATCTCTCTCCATGCAGACTTGATCCTACTCAGTCGTCCTCTAGTATCTCTCTTGTTTCACTACCTATAGATGGGGATCGAGAACCCTCAACACTACTGCTATGTGCTAATGTGGTATGCGTGGACCATGAGGTGGTGGACCTGGAGGCTATTGTGGCACCTATCCTACCACTTTCCCTAGAATCTGAACTTGGGCGTATCCCCTACCTTTGCATCTACCTCCCCTGCCTCTTGCATCAACCTACTCCAGGTTTGTAAGTCTCATTGGTCTACATTGAGCAAGCCAAACATCATATGTTGTGGTGGTACTAGGATCATTGGCTCCACCTGCATAAACCCATGACATAGGAACCAACTACCTAAAGTCATTAATACCAATTTGGGTCACCATCTATGGCCCCCACTCTCTGATCTCCTTGTATGTCCATGCATGCATTGCCTTGTAACCATGTCTTGGAGCATCCTATTGCTCCCAAAATTGGAAAGCAACATGGTTTGGAAGATATCTCTCAATGATGTGGATGGATAAACCCATAAACCAGTGGATCTATTGACAATAGTGTAAATGTGTAGCATCATCATCCCAAGCCTGTTCCTATAGCCATGGCCTCCAACAAAACTGAGTCATGTCATCAATAATCCATCGCCAATATGCTATATCCATTGCACCAGTGTGGTGGAGGATAGTCATACCTACATACTGATCGTAAGATATCGGATCCTCCTCATCAATGTCCTTGAGTGTGATCATTGATCAGAGTACTACTATGTGCTCCCATGCCAATATGTGTAATAATGTCACTTCAATAGATATGTTGGCTCCGTCTCTATATGCCACCTAGTGCCTATCATTATATAAAGTGGCTAGAATGCATGGACCCCGAGCATAGACACAAATTTCATCCATCATCCTTTATCGTATTGTACACACCTAAATTTGGACACTTAATTTATCCAAATTTATCCCCTTTCATCTAAGCATCCCCTTAGTTGCATTAATTAAGTAATATCGCTATTATTTAATTAATATCCTTAATTATGCAAAATCCTTATGGTATTTAATTAATAAATAAATACATTATCTCTTTAATCCTCCTTTTCATCAAATGAATTAAATAAATATGACGTTTATTTAATTCCTCATATGTCACATCCTCCATCATTTTTATCTAATCCTAATCCATCTTCTAATCTTATCATTAGGGATGTGCACATGCCTAATCCTTGATTAGGATGTGTCACATCCTCCAACTTTTGCAAGTTGGTCTCTAATCTCTCTTAGCCACCTAACCCTCCTCTAATCCTTCATTAACTAGCCTAATCAACCTCTCAAGGAATTTTTAATTCATTTTATCCTTCTAAGGAATATTAAAATCCTTTTTCTCTTCTCCATGTGATCTTTGATTTGTCACATCAAGTCACATGTTAAATCTAACCCTCTTCTAATATGTCATTAATTTGTCTAATCAAGTACTTGCACAACCTTAATCACTTAATGAGGTCTCCATGTCATTTATAGAATATGTCCTAAGTTAACCCTATTAAATATTTTTTCTTTTTGGAGAAGGCACTCCATTCCCCATGTGAATTTTTAATTCACATTTAATCCCCCAATGCATTCCAAGGAATTTTAAATTATTTCTCTCATCCCCATGTGGATATTTGAGAAATTTTTAATTTCTCACATGTCCTTTCACCCACATGGGGACAAGGACCTCCTTTATGAGGAGATCTTGTCCCAATCCCAAGGTACTATGTACTACCTCCATGTCATGTACTCTTTTTCCACCTCATGTACACATTATCTTTTTCAAGCCACTTCACATGCCACATGTCAAGATGTGAGGGCTTGTGAGTTTTCAACTCACCTTAGCCCTACATCTTGATCTTGGTGTCTTAATCCCAACCATCCATTTCCCTAGAGAATTCCAAATTCTCTATAAATACCCCTTCTTTTCTCTCATTTTGGAGAGATCATTTATGCTACCCAAACTCTTACAAAAATTTCCTTGAGCCATACTTAGCCAATTTCTCACATTTGCATCCATCTTCCATTCATTTTCCATCCTCATCTCATCTCATCTCACAGTTTGCATCCCTTGCCATCCAAGGAGCATACAAACATTAAATATCGAAGGGCCAACCAATGGACAACTGAACAAGGTGAAATCTTTCATTTTGCTTAGTTAAGTTAATTATTAGGCTAATCTTGAGGTGTAGGGTGTTTTTAGTTGTTGTTTTGCACTCTTTTTGTTTGTTGTTCATTTCCTAGCAAGCTTATTTTCCCTATCACATTTCTGGCATGCCCGGTGGGACCCACAAACGGGTCTCTTTCTTTCACGTTTGTTATTTTTTGACTTTTTGTAGGTGCAGATTATAGAGGGGTGGACTCGGCCTATAGAGAGGCGGACCTAACCTGCAGAGGGGTAGACTTGACCTTCTTGGGGCAGACCCAACCTCGAGGGGTGGACCTGACCTGATAGACATGCGAACTTTCCCTCCACAGGTGGACCCGACCTTGCCCAGGGGTGGACCTACGCTCCACAGACTCAGAAACTGACTTTTTGCAAATTTTTCACAGAGGGGCAAACTTGCCCTCTAGACAGGAAAAATTTCCCTTTGGACAGTCAAAATTTCCTTCTAGGCAGGAGAACTTGCCCTCCAAATAGGCAAATATTCCCTCCAGATAGGCGAATATGCCCTCCAGACAGGCAAATTTTCCCTAGACAGTTTTTTCTAGAAGGTGAAATTTTAGTTTTCAACACTTTTTTGGTTATTTTGAGTGTTTCTAATGCCCCTAACGTGTCTTGTTTGTGTTTGTGCAAGGATTAGTTATCTATCACTTTCTATTTATTGTCTTGCATACTTTAAGCACATAGTTTAACTAGGGGTGTCAATCAATCTTGTTTGTCATGTTTGTGGGTAAACTACTTGACGTATCCAATCCCCTTGCACCATTTAGTGATCCTGGGTGATGAGAAATCATAGCTTACCAAGTCATTCAAGTCACCCTCTTTTTATTTTCTTAGTGGGACTTGCTTGAGGATTTTATCACCCTAAGGGACGATTCCAACCACGCATACCGGTGGGGTATATAAAGGGGGGAGAGCGAAAGTTGTACCTTAATCCAACCACATTGTAATCGGTGAAGCGTCGAGATGACATGAAGAGTTAGTCTGAGCCTTTAGTATCTCGCTAAGGTTCCTAACTCACACTTGTAATGAGTCGGTGTTCATAGTTTGGGCCTCACGTACCGAGTGTATATCGAGGACTCCTTAGCAACCATGTTCATCCTAGAATAGAAGACTTTATTAGCCATACCCTTTCTACTAGACTTAGGATCGTGTTGTCTGAATTGTCTTCTTTGTGCGAAACTAGTGATTGTCTGATTAATTGACTTGGCCATATCATTTTGATTGATGATTACTATGTTTTGGGTCCTTTGCTTTAATCATCTTGTCAAAAGTCAAGTTTAAACCTATCTAGGGGTGAACCCGACCTCTAAATAGGAAAACTTGACCCATCCAGGGGTGGCCTTGACCCTTGAACAAGCCTTTTCCAGCCTCTTTTGGCCAATTTTGACCAACTTTTGCTCCATAGGTGAACTTTCCCTCTAGACAGGTGAATCTTCCCTCCAGACAGGCGAATTTGACCTCTAGACAGGCGAATTTTCCCTTAGACAAGCAAATTTGACCTCTGGATAGGTGAATTTAACCTCTGGATAGGCAAATTTTCCCTCTGGACAGGCGAATTTGACCTCCAGGTAGGCAAACCTGACCTCTGGATAGGTGAACCTGACCGTCCAGGGGAAAACTTGACCTCTGAACTAGCCTTTTGAACCTGTGTTAGTCATTTTGACCACCTTTTGCTCCATAGGTGAACTTTCCCTCTAGATAGGTGAATTTATCCTCCAGATAGGCGAACCAGACTTCCAAATAGGCGAACCTGACCTCTGGATAGGTGAACTTGACCCTTGACTGGTCAACTTTATCATCTGTTTCATCATTTCACCCTCCGTTCAATCATTTTGAGCACCCGTTTTCCCATCATCAACACTATTTAGTAAGTCATCATTTTATCACCAAAATCACATAAGTGCTATTTAGAACATCATTAGAGTCCATATCCAGCATCAGATCATTCATCCCAATCACCTAGACTTCATTTCGAGAATTTTGATTTATGTGCTGAAACTTCCAGAGGCCATAACTTTTGACTCAGGTGTCCCCTTGAGCTGAAATTTTATGGGAGGTTGCATTATGAGGTGGCATGTGGATTCCTAACTAATTTTGCCACATTTTCAAGGCCTCAAACTTTCATCTTGACCCACAAAATTGCAAATTAGTGTTTTTTTTTTTCAGTTTTTGAAAAATCATTTTCACTAATAACTCAGAATGTCTGTCTGAAATTTGGGATGTTAGTTGTAAATTCATCCTATCTTAGTTTTGGGTATTTTTGGGGGAAAAAATGGACTCTCAAAAGTATGTTCGTGAAGTTTCCTAAAATGGCAAAATTTGACAATTTTTCAAAATTGCCAAATCTGGAAAAATCTGATTGTCAACACCTTACGTCATTTAAACCTCAAAACTTGGTGTAGAATCAATCCCATCACATCCTTCAATCATTCTAAGCTTCAACCCAATCCTAATCTGAGCTTTAATCTAATCCCAATATGAGCTTAACCAAAACCCTAATCTAATCTTTAGTCATTTCAACCTTTCATTCATCCCTTCCAAATAGTTGTTCTCCCTTTTCAATCATTCATTTACTTGTTTGGAGTAAACACTCATATATTTTGAACCTTCATCTATCATCTCAAACTCTGGTTTAGCCATTTCGATCATCCATTTACTCGTTCTGAGTAAACATTCATCCATTTCAAACCTCCTTTCATCATTTCAAACTCTTGTTCTGTCATTTCGATCATCCGTTTACTCATTCCGAGTAAAACATCCATCCATTTCAAACCTCCTTCAATCATTTTGAACTCTCGTTCAAAAATCTTGATCAATCGTTTACTTGTTTTGAGTATTCATTCATCCATTTTTATCATTTGTTTCTCCAATCAAATCGTCATTTTCCCCATTCAAATCCCTTGAACTTCGTCTCAAGTTATTATCCAAATTGACCTAAGTGTCTAATGTGATCATCATTATCGACATTCGTGTAGGATTGTCATCCGTCCTAAGTTAATCATTATCATCGGCCCAATCAATCCATTTTCAATCTCAAAGTGGATTTGGTGCCACAATTATCCTTTTATCCTTTAATCCGATCAACCAGTATCCTGAGTCACCTAGGGTAATCTCTTAGAAGATTTTACAGTCCCTTTCCTCATCCTATTTGATCCATCATTTGATCTTATCAATCATCAATCGATCTTATCCAATCCAATCCAAACACATCCCTATCCAATCACCTTCGACCCAATCAATCTACTTCCATCTCGAAGCAGATTCGGTGTCGTAATCATCCTTTGATAATCAAATCCGACCATCAGAATCAATCCCATCGCATCATCCAATCATCCTGATCTGAGCTTTAATCCAATCCTAATCTGAGCTTAACGTAAATCCTAAATTGAGCTTTAGTCCGTTCCCAAATCTTTGATCCATCCTCTTTATCCTTTCATCATCATGAATCCTTATCCTCCATGAATAGTAATTAGGGGAAACCCTAATTATGTCAACAACAATAACGAAAGTCTTGTCAATCAAGAAGAATATGACATAGATCCCCTTGACACTATTATTGCTAGTAAGCTTTCTCCACCCACTTTCCAAAATCCAATCACCCCTTCGAGTTATCCCGTTATGTCTTCATCCATGCATAATTATACTCCTTATGCTACTTTTGACAAGGGATACCCATCATATCCTTCATCTACATCATCCTCTTATCCAACACCCGCATCCTTTCATCCTAGTTTTCCATCACAATACCCCTATCCTAATCCCCCGTCTACATCCTCCTATCTAAATCCTTCATCCGCATGTACCCACTACCATAATCTTCCATATCAATCTACTCACCCTAATCCTACTTGCACACCTTCCTGTCACGATCCCCCATCCATGTCCCCCTATCCTAATCTTCCATACCAATCAACCCCATCAACTTACCCTAATCCAACATCCACTTCTCTCTATCCTAATCCAACATCCACGTCTTCACATCTTAGTCCACCATCCCAATACCCTTACTACAATCCACCACCCGCATCCTCGTGTCCTAATTCACCATTCCAATACCCCTATCTTAATCCTTCATCTAATCTTAATCCCCTATCTATTCGCAGTTCTACATCCAATCCCATTCCCCCATCTATTCCCAGTCCTACATCCAATCCCATTCCCCCATTTAATCCTAGTCCACCAATCCCTAGTCCTAATCCCCCATCAATCGATAATCCTTCATCCACTCCTACCATGCCATCTCAACCTAGAGTATTCAAGTTTCTCACTCCAGAAGTTCTCCAAGGACTTATAACAAAGAAGACATCTCCCACTCCACACCTTGAAGTTGTGGAATCATGCCATCCCAACCCATCATCCACAGTCATTAGTGATGAGACCCTTCTCCACCCAACACCTATCATTGATGATACCACCCCTAGCACCACTCAAACCATTGAAACCATCACATCCTTTGAATCCACTGAGCCCCCATCTCTTACCATCACATCTACTGAATCCATTGAACACCCATGTCCTACTCTGAGAATCATCCAATCCATCGACGACACCCAAATCCAATCCACTTCTTCCACTCCTAGTATCATTAAAATCCATTTCCATGAATGTTTTGAATCCTCCATCCCTCCATCTTCCCCACTTAAAGAGTCCCACCAAGACTCCATTATCATGCCTCCCACACATGATGAGTCATGCCAACACCCTAATCCAAAGCATGCCAACATATCCCCTTCTCCAGATCAAGATCCTACCATCCCATCTAGTCCACCTCAAGATCACAATCCCCCATCCATTCCATCCCATGATCCCCTTGTCATTCAAGCTTCCATCACACCATCTCCATCTCCATTGCATGAGCCCACTACCACAAATCCAAATCCTATCATATCCCCTAATCCCTCTCTTGATACCACCCATCCAAATGTTACTATCCAATCATCTTCCTCTCATGATCCCCCATCATCACCTAAAACTTCCATCCCCACACCTCTTGCATACCCCCTTGGTACTCTCACATTCTTCCATGGTGGCCTCCTTGCAGAAGAAAAAAATAGCATATATACCACCCATCATCCTCCACCTAATAATGGACTCGCATCATGTTTTCAAAATAACACAAATCCTATCATGGATCGCATGCTCAAGAAAATGAACTACCAAGGAAAAGGTCTAGGCCTTCTTGAGCAAGGTATTCTAGAGCCCATCCAAGTCAAAGAACAGATATGCATGCAAGGTCTTGGACCTATTTCCCAAGACTCACAATCTAAAGATGTTGGTACAACCTCTAGACATCCTCAACGAGCCTTTTCCAAAAGAAATTTTTGCTCTTCCCATCACTCCACTAGATCATATGCTTCCATCCCTCCTCCTCTGTCATATCGCCTCAAAACAATCGTCCATATTCCTCCTTCATCTACTCCATCCATTTTGGGTCCTTACATCCCTCCATCCACCACCTCCCATCATTCATCTACTCTATCCATCTTGGGTTCTTATGTCCCTCCACCCACTCCGTCTGCTTTGGGTCCATATATCCCAAAATCACCTCCTCCATCTCATCCTCTCATCCATCCAATACCTATCCATGTCATCCATCATAAACATCCCTCTTGCATGTCCCCTAATCAAGATCAACAAAGGCACATACCTAAAAATTATCCATCTACATGTAATCCTCATAATCCTACCTTCATCGCTCCACATCATCCATCTCCTCACACCCATCCCATTGCTAGTAAAAGCACTTTGGATGCCAAAAAAAAGTGCCTAAATCTAAAGATCCACATGAACCTAAACGACATGTTGAAGAAAAGAAAAAGAAAATCCAAAATCAAAATCAAATCCATCAGCCACAAAGGTCCACCAAAGCGAAGATCAAAACCATGTGGATCCCAAAGAAAAAAGATGCATTGCCATCAAATGAAAAATCTATAAGAACATCCAAAGTTTCTAATCCAAAAGCTAATCATACACTTCCTCCATCTCCTAAATTTGTTTTGGGTCCTTACGTCCCAAAATTCACTATCCCATCTCCTCCATTATCCCTGCATTCCCCATCCATTAATCCTCTTATCATTTCACATCCATCACTGTATGTGTCAATGTTGGTCCTAAACTCACCACCCTGTCACACACCCACCCCATCATTCCATCCATACACTTTCCAACATCCCACCCATTATCCCATGTATCTCCCCTCTCAAATCCCTCTAATTCATCCTCTTGCATAATCCATTTATCCTAATAAGATTGTACCAACATCCAATAGTCGGTTCGAATATGGGCTCTTAATACAAAACTTGATGCTTGAGTCCTTCATCCATATCCTTATCACATGTCTTCTAAATCCACTTATTTGCCTCCCTATCCTTATCCATGTCCTTCCGCATGCTATCCAAAAAGTCAAAAAATAAAATAAAATAAAATAATATATATATATATATATCTAGTAAAAAGAAATAACCCGTCCAATGGTGAAAACTTGGTAAACAAGTGCCTTGGATAAGTACCATGATGAAAACCTGGCAAACAGGCGTCATGCGTAAATCCCCATCTGCACTTGGGGACAACTTCCTGATATGCATTTCCCTCCATCCGCTATGCTTCATGCTACACACACATCTTCCTGCTATACGTCCCCTACATTCATTTCCTTCATCCTACCTATCTTACACATCCTGCTTGGAATATCTCATTTATCCCAATCCTTCCATCCTCCTTGTGATCTTGATAATGATAGGGGTAAACATATAAACATGCTTTGGACACCTCTTAACATACATTCCCCTCATCCGCGCGCTATCCTACTCCTCATTCACACTCGTCTACCTTCCTTATCCACCCATCATGCTACCCTCAATCTCCCTTCCTTATCCATGCATCCTATCTTCATCCATCTCACTCCTTTATTTTCCTATCCTTCTCTATTACACCCTTCATGCCTCCTCACACATGACATATCTAGAGTGGGGGAATCTATCTTCCTTTGTGATATATTCCTTGGGGACATCATTCATTCCACCAGAGCAATCCCTTCCCTTTCCTATCCTCATCTCCTTATCGTTATATCCATCTCCCTATCCTTATCTTACTATCCTTGCATCATAGCATCCATTTTCATCTATCCATCTGGTAACCTTTTCCTCATCCAAATCCTTATCTTCCTATCCATCAATCCAACCAATCCTTTTCATCTCCCCATCCTCATCTCCTCTATCCTCATCCCATCTCATAATCCCTTGTCATTGGTATCTAGCTATAGGCTACTCCCCACGTAATTCAATGCCATCTATCTTATCGTCATCACTTCTGCTTCTTTTACACATCTTTTCAATCTCCTATCCTTTCTCATCATTCATCTCTCCATCATATCATCCTCCCAATTCATCTTTTGATGATTTGAATAACTATCGCATCCCTGAGCTTTGTGATCACCATCATCCTATCCAATCCAATAGGTCTATCTTGTCTCATCATATCGGTCCCATCCTTTTATCCCCTTATCTAGGGTTATCTCATCATCCTTTATCCATCGTTTGTCTTTGGTCATTTTTTCGAACTACGTTGCCCCTGCACTTTCATGTAGACAAGGTCGATCATTTGATCTGCCCCCAAGGTTCCTTTATTCACTCCTTTATCATCTATCATCAGTCTTTTAGCTCTATCCATTCATTCCTTTATCGCCTATCATCAGTCTTTCTACTTTGTCCATCTACTCTTTTATCGTTTATCATCATTCTTCATTGTCCACTTTGCTCCTTTTCTCCATCCTATCTTTATCATCCATCGAAATCTCCATCATGCTATGTCGTCGGCCTTTTATCGAACTATGAGGGCTCTACGCTTCCACATAGGCAAGGCTAATCTTTGATCGGCCCCCGAGCCCCTAGGTCTTTAGGGTATGTCAGTCTTGTGTCATGTCTCTTGTGTTGTGTCATCGAGCTATGCCCTTATCTAGCTGGTTCTTAACAAAATAGATCCACTTGTATCAACAGATCCAATAGGTTTTGAATATCCTATGTCATATCCAATTGATCTTTTAGTCTAGTATCCATCATCAGTCTCAACAGGATGCATCCTTCCTAACAAACCTCATCAATCCCATCCATCCCCTTGATCCTATGGCAAAGGACGTTTGAAATTGATTGCGATTTTTTGATGCTTTTGGCTTTTGTTTATCGTTTGAGCTCCCTATCATCACTTGTCATGGTCGCCTTGATCCATCATATCATGGTGTGCTTTGACTAGTCAACATAGGGGCATATCTTGATCTTTTTGTCTATTTTTGTCTTCTTGGTTGTCCCACGTAGTACTCACCAAGATCCCCAAGGTCTTGTGTTATGCTGGGGCATTCTTTTGTACTTGTGGTTATCCCAATACCTGGCCCGACCAAGGTCATCGCTACTTTGGGGTGTTGGGATAGCCTTCTTGTTTGATGTGTTTTTTTCATGCATTAGACACTAATCTGCCTTGGTCCTTTATACCTTGGTGTATCGTGTCTTCTGCTATAGCAAAAATTAGTGCTCCTAACGATGGAAAATTGCATTTGGATTGCATTTCATCTCCATCCTCTCATCTATCAAAATCCCCCCCATCCATTCATCACTCTCCCCTCCCAATCTCATATCGCCTTTCCATCCTTCATATCCATCCCTTTGCATCATCTTCCTCATCTCCCATTTCATCGTCTCATCCATTCGAGAGCACGCCTGTGTTCTCTTGAACCGGCATGTCCTCTCGAGGGGGCATCCTTCATCCCTGATTTTCATCATTTTTTTTTTTCCCTTCCTAGTCACTCCTTTGAATGACTGGGGCATCTTTCCCAATCTAACCATCTTTTTCTAGGTTGTATGTTTTAATATTCTTTGAAATGATGCTATTTTGTAACACCATCTCAAAGAGGGGAAAAATAGACACCTAAATTTGGACACTTAATTTATCCAAATTTATCCCCTTTCTCTAAGCATCCCCTTATTTGCATTAATTAAGTAATATCGCTATTGTTTAATTAATATCCTTAATTCTGCCAAATCCCTATGGTATTTAATTAATAAATAAATACCTTATCTTTTTAATCCTCCTTTTCATCAAATGAATTAAATAAATATGACGTTTATTTAATTCCTCATATGTCACATCCTCCATCATTTTTATCTAATCCTAATCCATCTTCTAATCTTATCATTAGGGATGTGCACATGCCTAATCCTTGATTAGGATGTGTCACATCCTCCAACTTTTGCAAGTTGGCCTCTAATCTCTCTTAGCCACCTAACCCTCCTCTAATCCTTCATTAACTAGCCTAATCAACCTCTCAAGGAATTTTTAATTCATTTTATCCTTCTAAGGAATATTAAAATCCTTTTTCTCTTCCCCATGTGATCTTTGACTTGTCACATCAAGTCACATGTGAAATCTAACCATCTTCTAATATGTCATTAATTTGTCTAATCAAATACTTGCACAACCTTAATCACTTAATTAGGTCTCCATGTCATTTATGAAATATGTCCTAAGTCAACCCTATTAAATTTTTTTTTTCTTTTTGGAGAAGGCACTCCATTCCCCATGTGAATTTTTAATTCACATTTAATCCCCCAATGCATTCCAAGGAATTTTAAATTATTTCTCTCATCCCCATGTGGATATTTGAGAAATTTTTAATTTCTCACATGTCCTTTCACCCACATGGGGACAAGGACCTCCTTTATGAGGAGATCTTGTCCCAATCCCAAGGTACTATGTACTACCTCCATGTCATGTACTTTTTTTCCACCTCATGTACACATTATTTTTTTCAAGCCACTTCACATGCCACATGTCAAGATGTGAGGGCTTGTGAATTTCAATTCACCTTAGCCCTACATCTTGATCTTGGTGGCTTAGTCCCAACCATCCATTTCCCTAGAGAATTCCAAATTCTCTATAAATACCCCTTCTTTTCTCTCATTTTGGAGAGATCATTTATGCTACCCAAACTCTTACAAAAAATTTCCTTGAGCCATACTTAGCCAATTTATCACATTTGCATCCATCTTCCATTCATTTTCCATCCTCATCTCATCTCACAGTTTGCATCCCTTGCCATCCAAGGAGCATACAAACATTAAAGATCGAAGGGCCAACCAATTGACAACTCAACAAGGTGAAATCTTTCATTTTGCTTAGTTAAGTTAATTATTAGGCTAATCTTGAGGTGTAGGGTGTTTTTAGTTGTTGTTTTGCACTCTTTTTGTTTGTTTTTAATTTCCTAGCAAGCTTATTCACCCTATCACGCGTACAACACCCCATCTTGGGGGAAATAATCATGATCTCCTGTCAGGCATGAGAAATCCCATTATAAGCCTCACAATAATAAGTGTAAGATCACTAGATTAGCTAATGAAGTGTCATAGGTCAATTTATCCTCTTATCAGTTGAAGATCCTCCATGCCTAGTATGTTAAACATGGCATCAATCCCTAGGAATACATCGCATATGATCCTCTCCTCGTAGATCAACATTTGCAAGATCCTCCACACGTCCTCTAGGGTCATTGTTGCCTCGCCTGTTGGAAGGTAGAACAATGAGGTCTTAGAGTGCCGCTGCTCTACAAGTGTGATCATCAAAGATAAGTGTGTCTGAATCTCTGACATATATGCAATGTGGTAGAGTCCAACCACTCCCAAAAAAAAAACGTAAAACTCACTCAATCTAACCATCTACTCCAAAATCTAAGGCCTTCTCTCTCATGAAAGCAATGGGTGGAAGGCCTCCTACATGCATAACACGCACGTCAATTTGCTAAAAATTTGGAAAAATTCTAAGTCATAACCCTAAAAGTGCAAAAGCAAGCCTTTAATGCAAAGCAATCACACTGTTGTATTGACAAAAGCATTGTTACTTGGAAAAAGCATTTCCAAATGAAAATGCTTCACTCTAATGCAAACATGAGCCTATAAAACTATTAAAAAGTGCCACAATATTCTATGTGAACATGCTGGAGAAAGGGAAAGGCGTCGCTTTGTGTTTCAAAAGCATTGGAAAAAATCTAATGCCTTTTTTTTCCCTAATCTATCCTACATTTTGCTACCGAGAAAAGCATGAATGAGAATTTTTTTGGGGTACATATGAGTGGTCCTACGACTATTGGCCACTGGAACTCATGGACTCAATTTGTGTGGTGTGGGGGAAGTACACATCATGCCATCTCACCAAGTTCTCTAGAGGGACTCTATATAGAACCATAGGATCTCTCTGAATTCTCAAAAGCCAAGGGTGCAAATGAGGTTGAAAGTGACCTAATTTCACATATATGCATTTCCAAACCTAGGGTTTTAGCCCTGTATCTCCATTTTCTCACTTTGTAACCTGTTATGATCACTTCGTTAGGGTCTTAGAACTTGTTTTTCATCCTCATCGCAGTCAAACGACTCTCGTAATCTTATCGTGAGCTCAACTTGAAAGTCAAATTTTCTGCTCACTCTCTCAAGGGGGCAACATACTAGCATTCTATCATCTGCTGGGGCACAATCGAACATCAGGGAAAGTCATAAAAATTTTAAATTTTGATCTAAGTAGTATTAGTTCTTTGAAACAATGCAATAGGTACCTCACTTCAAAGAGGGGCAAACTTTATACACTTAAAAAATTTCTTGATCATATCACACACTGAGATTTTAATTATTAATACCATTTCTCTCTTGATTCATCTATTTCATCTACTTAATTAAATAATGTCAATTATTTAATTAAATTCATTATTTTCCTCTATTAATTAAATAATGTCAATTATTTGATTAATTCATCCTTCACACTAATGTTCTTCTCATTTGATTAAATAATGTAAATTATTTACTTAAATATCATAATTTCCACTTTGATTAAATAATTCCTTATTGTTTAATAAAAGTCTCTAATTCCCTCCACTTGCACAATTGGTTAATTTCCTCCAATCATTCAATGAATATTCTCATGGGATGTTCCTCCAATTGAAATTCAAATTTCCCTCCACATGGAAATATCTCCCACATGCTCCTAAAATTAAGGGATTTATTATTGTCTCAAGCAATTTGAACCCTTGATTAACATATTTGATCCATATCATTAAGCAATCCCAGTCCTTGATTTGATCATTGATCCATGCCATCTTCTCTCCTTCAATTTCATCCATTGATTAGCCAATTTGATTCTAACCATTGATTCATTCTAAAAATGTATAAATAGTTCTCATTTTACATGAGAATGCTATTCACAATCACTTGAGAAAAGTTACTCTACTCATTTTCATACTCACTCTTGTGCTATTGAGATCTTTTGTGAATCACCATTGCCATCAATTCATCAACCTTTTGAAGTTTTACATCATCAACCATTTATTAGGCTTGAAGTTAAGCATTCTACATCAAACTCAACACTAATCCCCCAATGGGATAAGGTTTGCATTTGTTAATTATACTTTTGAATTGAACTATCCTTGATATTTCATGTTCCATCAAGTTTTGCTAAGTATTTGCAAGAATCTCATTGGAATATGGCTTAGTTAGATCAATTGTCTTGTTTCTTAGTTGATTCCTATACTATTTGATCTGATTAATCTTCCATGTTCACAACAACACACCATTAATCCTTTTTATTCTACCATCAGGAAACCTGATTCTAACTTTACCACAACCAACAATATTTAAATGAGAATCATAACCCCAAGTGCACCTTTCCTCTATCAAATTCTTCATATTCAAAAAATCAATCTCTATTAAAGGTCATATGGAAAGATGCATCTAAGTCAATTAACCATGCATCATTACTTACACAAGTTGCCAAAGTTGCAATGAATGCATCACCATCTTTCTTTTTAGACTCAGAATCATAATCAAATCTCTTCTTTTTCTTCTTCTTTTCTTCTTTGCATTCCTTAAAAATATGTCTAGGCTTACCACAGTTCCAACAAATAACTTTGGAATTTTTAGGAGATTTGTATCTCCCCTTGGACTTTGATTTATCATGCTTCTCATTAGATTCTTACCTTTTTATTTAGGTCTTCATGAACATTTAGGGCCTCCATGGCACTAATGGATACCTTCCTCCTCGTCTCTTCAGAAAGAAAAGAAACCACCACATCTTCAGTCTTCAAGATAACAAAAGTACTCTCAATAGAAATAACAAGAGAATCCCACAAGTCAGACACAAAACAAAGAAACATCTAACATTTCTCCTCCTCATCCATTTTGCCACCAACTGATGCCAATTGAGCCACCAACATATTGAATGCTTTCAGGTGGTTTGTAATTTGTCCACCCTCTTCCATTATCAAGAAATACAATTTCTTCCTCAAGAAAATATTGTTCATAAAATATTTGGCTTGATACATCTCACCAAGTTTCTTTCATAGTTTTTATGCAGAGGTCTCCTCATGGACATTAATTAAAATAGAGTTTTCCAAGCATAATCTGATTAGACCCTTGGCTTTATGGCCCATAAGATCATATTGAGTAGCCAAATTAGTATAAGCAGACCTTGAAAACATTCTCATTAACAATATCCCACAGATCTAAATCTATCATCAGATCCTCTGTCTTCAGCTTCCACATTTCAAAATTATTTCCAAAAAAATTATCCACCTCTATTCTCCCTAATGAACTTTCCATCTAAAAATTCTTGCAACAAGATCACAAAGTATATTCTGCACAAGTTCCCACTCAAATCTGGAAATTAGTTCAAAAAACCCAACAACCCACAACTGAAACCAAAGGTGATCAGGCTCTAATACCATTTGTAAGGAAGCTAAGGTAGCAAAACAACTTCCTACACTAATCTTGAGAGGAGAATAATGCAAAATATTGATATTTTCAATAGTTACAGAAAATTAAATAGAAATAAACATAAATATCATGCATATCACAACACAGTGATTTACGTGGGGAAAACCCTTTTGGAAGAAAAACCCCACACTCCAAAATCTATCGAATATATTATATAGAAATCATAAAGATTACAATATACTTGTAGAGCAATCTTCTCACGCGAGTATCACCAACCAGAGATCCAAAGACAACACAACCACTATCAGACTCTTAAAATACATCATAATACACAATTGTAATACAACACCCTTATAAAATAGGGTTACCTTCTAGGGAAAGACAATCCAACAAAATATCTACCGTTAGATTTGAGACCTAATGATGAACAATCCAGATTAAATAGAATATATCATTAATTTAATGTATGTCGATAGTTTAATATATTTTAAATTATTTTTGTTAACCATTTTTTGTTAAAACACATTTTACTCCACCTCGTGTTGTCACTATAGGTTACACCTAATAGTGTAACTAGCATAGATATCTCAAATATATCGTATCAACAATAAACCTTATATAATTGCAGGTTTGAGACACATTTTCCCAGCATGTTGCATATTCTATAAAAATAATTTTTAAATGAAAAGTGTTTACAATGTGGTGGGTTAATTGTTTGTGGGCTAAAATAAAATGGAATGATATTTTTAAATTTCTTCTAGGTATAATTTTTACCATGTTTCATGTTGGAAAGATTAATATTTTGGGCTTTGAATTTCAGAATAATGTTGTTGCAAATTTTATGAAACATAATACTTTTATTAGTATATGGAAAAGTGGATGATTATTAGTGTTTTCGAAGACTAGTATTCACCAAAAAGCTAAAATGCTAAAGTTGTACTCTAATATCATTTTCCAAACTATTTCCTAATGTTCTCAACTACAATGGTTTCCCAAAGAGCATGTGAAGATCGACAACCACCTAGATAAGATAAAATTTCATATTTTATAGCTCCATGAGAAAGATACTTTGTGTTCCAAACAATTGCAATGTATGCTAAAGTTTAAAGTTTAAAACTGCACTTTTGTAAAGAGGTTTTTGAATTTTCTCTAGTGGCTATGGGGTGTTATTCTTCTTGCCTCATGTTTGTTATGGGTTGTATTAGGTTAATTGTAGTGTTATAACCTCTTTTATTTTCTTAGCAATATATTGGTTGCCTTATCCTATGTACTTTTCTTGCATTGTTATAAATTTTGATGAACACACAAGGATTGGTACATGGAGTAAAGTATTAAGAATATTTTTAGGTTTATACACTTTTAAAAATATTTTATAAAGTATTGTGATTATAAATTAACATTTTAAAATTGTTATACATCACTCTACTATAACTCTTGGTTCTATCTTACAAGAGGAGATAAAAAAGACATGAAAATATAGATCCTAGTTCTAGCCAACAGAGAAGCGGAATATCTTTAAATTCCTCATGGAGGATTGAGAAAAGCTCCCCAAGTAGGGTGTTCCTTTTATTGTTAGTCTTTAATTTCATAATGTTACTCTGCTAAGACTTTGTTGTAAGTTTATTGTCATTGTTCTATTTATGACCTTGACTCTGGTTTCCTTTTGTTTTAACTTTCTACCCTTGAGACTTTTTGTGCTTGAATACAAGTGTCCTTGTAAATGCTATTTTATCAAAAAACATTTTAAAAATGTGTAAATTTTATTTATATAATACATTAATAAATATTTATAATATAATTATAATTCTATTATATTATTTGGATTATAAAAAAAATATTATAAAAATAACTATATAATATATATTTAGTTATGTTTATATAATATTAAAATATATTAAAATTCTAAAATATCTACTAATATTTATAAATTAATATATGATTAATATTAATTGTTTTTAAAATTGAAATTATTACAATATGATAAACCAAAATAAATTTTGTTATAATTTTTTATTATAAAATAAAATAATTTATCATAATTTAAAGTAATAAAAATAATTTTGAAATAAATAAAATAACTGTTAAGCAAATAAAAATAATTATTGAAGAAAAATAAAACAAACAATATAAATAAAATAAAATAATTTTAAAGTAAAATGAAATTAATAGAGTATCTTAAATACATTTATCAATATTAAAAAAAAAACTTAATATTTTTTTGTTTTATTCATATTATTTATTTTATTTTATGTAAATAGCTTTAATTATTAATGAAAAATTATTTTAAATAAATAATAAATTATTTGTAAATAAAAATAATGAAATAAACTTATTATTAGATATTTAATAATTTTAAACTAAAATAAAATATCTATTTTATTTAAGATATTTATATTATTATATTATAATTGATAAACTAATCATATAATAATAATAATAATAATAATAATCAAATTATTAAATATCATAAAATAAAATAAAATATTTACAAAATAGAATTTATTGTTATAATATTTTTAAAACACCATATTATTGTATTATAATTGATATACTAATCAATATAATGATATTATAATTATAAATAAAAAATTCAAATAATTAAATATTATAAAATAAAATAAAAAATTATCACAAAATAGATTTTATTATTATAATATTAGAAAAACACCATATTATTATATAACACCTCTATAAAAATATAGAAAGTTATTGAAAAAACAATCCCTAAACCATCATATTCTAGACGTGAAAGGAATATTAGTTAAAATTAATATATTAAAGACATTAGATGTGCCTTGTCTAATGTCAAAAAGGTTGAGGGCAAAAAGATAATTCATTTAACAAAGGTTACGTCAAAAGAAAAAGAAAAAAGCTTTAACATTTATAGTAGAAATAATTATTAAATAATTTTTAATTAATGTTCTATGTCAAGAAAATTCTATTTGGAGAATTGTCATTTGAAAGTCTTTTCAAGCTATCATTCTCAAATTTTTGAGTATTTTATATTTATATTATTTTTTATTATATTTTGTTTAATTTAACTTATATGTTAATCTTTATATAATATTAAAATTGATTTATGTAATTAAAAGATAATATATAAAGTAGAAGTAAAGGTTATCTTTTAAGAACAAACAAAAAAATATGAATAATTTAATAAAAGAAAATATGATTTAAAGATGATTTTTGTTGGTTTATATAGTATTTTTGACATTTAAGGTTGTAAAAAAGTGTGTGATGAGCATTAAGTCATGGGGTATCTTCAAACATATTCAAAAATAATAATATAAGAATTTTAAATGCAATAGCCAAATAAACACATTATATCTAAATATCTTCACTCCTTCCAAAAACATATAAAGCTTAATTAACAAGTCATAAATTATATCTAATGTGATCTTTTTAGGATCATAAATTTAGAAATATTAAAAAATAATAATGATGATGTGGAAGTAAAATAAGTCACAAAGAAGGAAGGGAAGTTTAAATAGTGTTGATAATAAAAGAGGGAGAGGAGGGACAATGATAGAAACAGAGAGGGGAAGAGAAAGAGGCAAATAGAGTAAGAGAGAAGGTAGAGATAGATAGAGAGAGAGGGGATGGGTGGGGGTTGGAGGGGACAATAGAAGAAGAGAGAGATGTTTAGGACAACATGTCATTTACTTAAGAACCTAATAATTTATCTTTAAGACCTCTTACATGCCATAATATAATTATTAAATAATATTTTGAATAAAATATATTTAAAATATCTATACTAATTTATGTAAAATTGTAGATGTGCATCAATAGACCCTTCATCTATTGGTGAAGTTGAATGGTGCCTTGACATCATAATGAATGAGGTTGGGATCGTGCCCACCAGAGATAAAACCTAGTTGAATGCAAAACCTTGGCAAAGGCTATGCAGGTGACAATTTGCACCCGCATGGATGCATGCCCCATGGATAGCTGTTGCCAGTATTAAATGCACGTACCATCATTTTCAGAGCTTGGTTTTGGAAACTGCATAGTTGTACATTGGTGGCAGACATCCTTCTCCGTCACTGCAATGACTCGTTATAAATAAAAGTATAAAAGTTAAAATTTAAAAAGTATAATTTATGATTTTTTTGTTTTCAAATTTCATTATTAACTTTAATGTTTTTATTTGATAATTTATAATATAAAAAAAATATATAATAAATATAATAATAATATTTTAAAAATTAAATTTACATTATATAAAATATTAAAAAATAAATTGACATTATATAAATATAATATATAATAAATAATTTTAAATATTTTGAAGATAAAATACAAAATAAAATTTAAAATATTATTAAAAAAAAATTATATATTAAGTTTTTTGGTAATAATTACTATATGTATTAATGCATAGATGCCATGTGCATCTATTTAGTTTCTTAGGTAAATGTTGAAACTAAAATATTTATTTTTATAGTAATTAGGTAGTTCTTAGGTAATAATTACATAAGTTCTTAGGTAAATGTTAAAACTAAAATATTTAGTTTTATAGTAATTAGGTAGTTCCTAGGTAATAATTACTATATGTATTATCCATGTATGATGCATGGATGGCTCTAAAAATAAATATTTTAGTTTTAACATTTAGCTAAGAACTAAATAGATGCACAGGGCATCTATGCATTAATACATATAGTAATTATTACCAAAAAACTTATTTTAGATAAAATACATAATATAATTTTATATAATGCAAATCAAATTAATATATAAATATAATGCAAAAAAATAATAATAACATTTTAAAAATTTAATATAATTATATTAAATACTAAAAAATAATTTGACATTATATAAATATAATCTATGATAAATACATTTATTTTTTTAAAATATAAATGCAATCATATTTTTCATCAATTATATAAAATATGTATTATATAGTAATTATGTGTTGCATTATATTTACATGTTAAATTAATTTGTATTATATAAAAATGTCTTAGTTATTAATTCTAATAATTTAATATTTGTATTTAATAATTTTTACTATAAAAAAATATATATATAATATATATTTTATATTTTTTGATACGTATAATATATATTTTACATTAAGTATATATTACATTATATTTTTATTTGATAATTTATAATATAAAAAATAATATATAGTAAATATAATAATAATATTTTAAAAATTAAATTTACATTATATAAAATATTAAAAAATAAATCGACATTATATAAATATAATATATAATAAATACATTTTAAATATTTTGAAGATAAATACAAAATAAAATTTAAAATATTATTAAAAAAATTATTATCACAAAAATTTAACAATCCAATTAATATATAATTTTTTTTAATAATATTTTAAATTTTATTTTGTATTTATCTTCAAAATATTTAAAATTATTTATTATATATTATATTTATATAATGTCAATTTATTTTTTAATATTTTATATATAAATTTAATTTTTAAAATATTATTATTATATTTATTATATATTGTTTTTTATATTATAAATTATCAAATAAAAACATTAAAAGTTAATAATGAAATTTGAAAACAAAAAAATCATAAGTTATACTTTTTAAATTTTAACTCTTATACTTTCATTTATTTATAACAAGTCATTGCAGTGAGAGTATGCAGCACGGAGAAGGATGTCTGCCACTAATGTACAACTACGCAGTTTCCAAAACCAGATTCTGAAAACGATGGTACGTGCATTTAATATTGGCAGCAGCTATCCATGGGGCATGCATCCATGCGGGTGCAAATTGTCACCTGCATAGCCTTTGCCCAAAATCTTGACATCATAATAGATGAGGTTGGGATTATACCCCAATGAATTTGATGGAATCCTCTTCCATATTTTAACTTTCAAAAAAAAAACCTAAAAACTCGTTCTCCAAGAAAAGTCATATCAATCATGGAGTCATTAGTCATTTCAATCATGGAGTCATTATAAGAAAAAGGAAATCGACCGACTCCAGAAAACCTCGCTATTGTGGGGCCTGGCGCAATCGCTCCCTTCACACCGCCCGGGTACAGAACAGATTTTGTTGGCGTGCGTAAAGCAAAGGCCCCCAATCAATCAATGTGTATATATTAGGACAGACGACCGCTGTCAGTAGTCAGCCTTTGAAATTGGGAGAACTTTCGGCTTCCGAGTATGGTTAAGAAAGAATTAAGGCCCACACTCTGAAATTTGGCGTAGATTACATCGGATGAATAATATTGTTTATTTCTATAACTCTAACCAGGAAGGTGGCGGATGGATCCGACAAAAGAAACAACATTATTAATCTGTGAATGTTCTTAGCTCTATATTCCCATAATGAAAGGAGAATGATGATATGTCAAATCTAATGTTACATGCCATTATAAAAATGGCCTGACGTACTTAATGAAAGTAGTGCCAAACAAGGTAAGAACGCGGACTCTATGTAAAACCTTGTAATTGTTTCCTTTCTTAATCCAAAAAAAAACGCGGATTCAAGGACAGTACGTAGATAATAATAATAAAAGATACAGTCTACAGAAAGAATACATGCTTTTAAAATAAAGGTACAGATCTAAATTTATTTTTAAAATCTAATATCCGACTACTAGTTTTTAAATATGTTAATAATATTCAATAAGTTTTGGACAATAAAAATCAACATTATAATATCTTAAATTCTAAAGTCAACATTATTTGTCAAATAATTTTTTAATGATTATTATTTATTTAAAACTGTCCTTCGAATATTAAGTTAGTTATTTTAAAAAAATGTATTAAAAGATCGCTTGATTTGTTAATTGGTTTATATATTAGTATTTTCCATACATTAAATTCAACTAACTGCTGGAATAGGTTCTTAAGGAGTAGTACCTAGTACAGATGGAACAAGTTAACCGTCTAGCAAACCCACGAACTTTGAACCAGACAATTTCACGCTCATATGCTCTTTTTATTACGGCCCAATGCCCACATGGTTTGTACTTGCTGAGTTTCTTATAAAAGGAACTAGATTTGCATGGACAAGAAATCAAGTGGCAGTAAGCTTGAAATATGACAACAATAGACTTTGGGTTTGATTGACAGGTCTGAAATGGTCGATGAGTCCACGTACTCTCATGATGCTACTGTTCCTGCCAGGTCTCTGTTTTATGTGGGGTTGGAGAAATGTATTTAGATTTGGTGTTTTTGTTCCACAGCTGGGGTGCCTGTTGTTGGTGTGCAATGTATGTGAGCGGTGGGAAAACAATTCTCACATTCAATCTCGACAATAATCCTCAAATTGAAGGTAAAATGGTGGTTCCCTCAATTTCTTTTTTGTTTCTAAACTGCCTTTACCAGAGAGAAGACCGGCCTATTTCAATTTTTTTAGGTCATCATAACTGTTAAGATTTAGGGACTGTTGCTCTGTATGTGAGGTATTCCCTCTTATTTGTTTATGTCTTGTTTTTGGGTGGCCTATTCCATGGATATCATAAAAATTCAATTATTTATCTACTCGAGAGTTATTTTTTGGTTGCATATATTGTCTGAACTGTTTTTTTTCAGAAATCATGCAGGCCTGGATATTCTAGTCTAAGTTCTCAAATGATTCCAGGCACTCTCTTGATGATAATTTTCCTAAAATGTCTCAGTTGAATGTGGGTCTGGAGAAATGTACTGACGATATGAAGGGGCTTTTGCTCAGTAAGGTGGCGTCGTTGGTGTGCATTGTATGCGAGGTGGTGGGAAATCAACTCTCACAATGAATCTCTACAATGGTCCTCAAAGTAAAGGTGAAACGATGGTTCCCTCAATTTCTTTTTGTTTCTAAGTTGTCTTTACCAGAGAGAAGTTTATCCTGTTTCAAATTTTTAGGTCATCGTAACTGTCAAGATTAAGGGGTCTGTTCCTCTGTATGTCAGGTCTTCCTTCTTATTTATTTATGACTTACTTTTGTGTGGCCTATCCCATGGATGGCGTATAAATGCAATCATTTATCTGCTCCAGACTTATTTTCTGGTTGCACCTATTGTCTGAACTGGTTTTGTTCAGACATCACGGCTATGTGAATACTCTGGTTTAAGTTCTGAAATGGTGGATGATTCCATGCACTCTCATGATGCTAATGTTCCTGGGAAGTCTCAGATTTATGTGGAGTTGGGGAATTATATCGCGGACTTGAAGAGGCCTTGGTTCCACAGTGAGGTGTCAGTTGTTTGTACTTTGTATGCAGTGTATGGGGGTGGTGTGAAAACAACTCTTATATTGAATCTCTACGATGGTCATCAAATTAAAGGTGAATGATAGTTCTCTCAACTCTTATCTTTTTGTTTTAATGTCGTCTTTACCAGAGACAACGCCCTGTTTCAAACTTGTAGGTCCTCATAACTGTCGAGATTAAGGGGGCTGTTCTTCTGTATGTGAGGTAATCCCTCTAATTTGTTTGTCTTGCTTTTGGGTGTCCTGCCACATGGATAACTTAGAAAATCAATCATTTATCAATTCAGAGTTATTTTTTGGTTCATTTACCGTCTGAATTGGTTTTGTTCAGGAATCATGCAGGCGTGAATACTCTCTTCTAAGTTTTGAAATGCTGGATGATTCCATGCACTTTTATGATGATAATTTTCCTGGAAAGTCTCAGTTTTATGTTGGGCTGGAGACATATTGGGAATTTGAAGGGACTGCTGATCCACAGCGAGGTGTCAGTCAATGGAGTTCAGTGTATGGGGGTTCGTGGTAAACAACTCTCACATTGAATCTCTATAATGATCCTCAAATTAAAGGTGAAATGATGGTTCCCTCAAATACTTTGTTTTATTTTGAAGTTGTCTTTACCGAGGAGAAGGCCACACTGTTTCAAATTTCTTGGCCCTCATAACTGTCATGGATAAGGAAACTATTCCTCTGTATGAACTATAATCTCCATCTGTCTTGTTTTTGGGTGGCTTACATGGATATTATATAAATTTAATCATTAATCTACTCCAGAGTTGTTATTTAGTTGCATATATCGTCTGGACTGTTTTTGTTCTGAAACCACGGAGGCATAAATATTTTAGTCTAAGTTCTAAAATCGTGGATGATTCCATGCACTCTTATGATGATAACTTTCCTGGAAACTCTCAGTTTTATGTGGGGTTAGAGAAATGTATTTGGATTTTAAGATGTTTTTGTTCCACAGCAAGGTGTGAGTTGTAGGTGTGCAATGTATGTGAAGTGATGTGAAAACAACTCTCACATTCAATCTTGTCAATGATCCTCAAATCAAAGGCAAAATGGTGGTTCCCTCAATTTTATTTTGTTTCTAAATTGTCTTTACCAGACAGAAGGCCACCCTGTTTCAAATTTTTAGGTCCTCATACTGTCAAGATTAAGGGGCTGTTCCTCTTTCTGTGAGGTATTCTCTCTTATTTGTTTGTCTTGTTTTTCGGTGGCCTATCTTATGGATGTCATATAAATTCAATTATTTATCTGCTCCAGAGTTGTTTTTTGGTTGCATATATTGTCTGAACTGTTTTTGTTCAGAAAACATGCAGGCATGAATACTCTAGTCTAAGTTCTGAAATGATTCCACACGCTCTCATGATGATAAAGTTCCTGGAAAGTCTCATTTCTATGTGGGACTGGAGAAATGTATTGAGAATTTGAAGGGGCTTTTGTTCCACGGTGAGGTGTCAGTCGGTGGTGTGCATTGTATGGGAGGTGGTGGGAAAACAACTCTCACATCAAATCTCTACAATGATCCTCAAACCAAAGGTGGGATGGTGGTTCCTTAAAAAAAATATTGTTTCTAAGCTGTCTTTACCAAAAGAGAAGGCCACCATGTTTCAAATGGTTAGGTTCTCGTGACTGTCAAGATTAAGGAGTCTGTTCCTCCATATGTGAGGTATTCTCTTTTATTTGTTATGTCTTGTTTTTTGGTGGCGTATCCCATGGACATCATTGGAATTCAATCAATTATCTGTTCCAGAGTTGTTTCTTGGTTTCATCAAATGTCCAAATTGATTTTGTTTATAAATCGTGCAGGCACGAATACTTTAGTCTAGGTTCTGAAATGGTGGATGATTCCACACATTTTCATGGTGACAATGTTCCTAGAAAGTTTCAGTTTTGCGTGGAGTTGGAGAAATGTATTAGGTATTTGAAGGGGCTTTTGTTTGACAGTGAAGTGTTGGTCGTTGGTGTGCAAATGTATTGCAGGTGGTGGGAAAACAACTCACTTTGAATCTCTGCAAAGATCCTCAAATTAAAAGTGAAATGGTGGTTACCTCAAATTTTTTTGTTCCTAAGTTGTCTTTACCAGATATAAGGTCACCCTGTTTAAATTTTTAGGTCATCATATCTGTCAAGATTAAGGGCCTGTTCCTCTCCATGTGAGATATTTCCTCTTATTTGTTTCTGACTTGTTTTCAGTTGGCCTATCCCATGGTTATCATATAAATTCAATCATTATCTGCCTCAGAGTTATTTTTTGGTCACACCTATCCTCTAAACTGGTTTTGTTTAGAAATCACACATGAGTGAATACTCTAGCCTATGTTCTGAAATGGTGGATGATTCCATGCACTCTCATGATGATAATGTTCCTGGAAAGTTTCAGATTTATGTGGAGTTGGGGGAGTATATTGTGGATTTGAAGAGGCCTTGGTTCCACAGTAAGGTGTCAGTCGTTGGTATGCAGTGTATGGGGGTTGGCATGAACACAATTCTTGCACTGAATCTCTATAATGAACCTCAAATTAAAGGTGAAATGGTGGTTCTCTCAAATTTTCTTTTTTTGATTTAAGTTGTCTTTACCAGAGAGGATATCTTGTTTCAAATTTTTAGGTCCTCATAACTGTTGAGGTTAAGGGGGTTGTTCCTCTGTATATGAGGTATTCCTTCTTATTTGTGTGTCTTGCTTTTGGGTGTCATGTCCCATGGATATCATGTAAATTCAATCATTTATCGCTCCAGAGATGTTTTTGGTTCCTTAATCATCTGAACTGGTTTTGTTCAAAAATCATGCAGGCATGAGCATGAATACTCTCGTCTAAGTTTTGAAATGCTGGATGATTCCATGCACTGTCATGGTGATAATTTTTCTGGAAAGTCTCAGTTTATGTTGAGCTGGAGAAATATGTTGGGATTTTGAAGGGACTTTTGAACCACAGAAAGGTGTCAGTCAATGGTGTGCAGTGTATGGGGGGTCGTGGAAAACAATTCTCACATTGAATCTCTACAATGATCCTCAAATTAAAGGTGGCATTGCGGTTCCTTCAATCTTTTTGTTTTGTTTTGAAGTTGTCTTTGCCAAGGAGAAGGTCACCCTGTTTCAAAAATTTTGGCCCTCATAACTGTCAAGGTTAATGGGACTATTCCTCTGTATGTAAGGCATTCCCTCTTATTTGTCTCTGTCTTGTTTTTGGGTGGCCTATCACATGGATATTATATAAATTCAATCATTAATCTGCTCCAGAGTTGATTTTTGGTTGCATCTATCATCTGGACTGTTTTTGTTCAGAAATCATGCAGGTAAGAATATTCCAGTCTAAGTTCTAAAATGGTAGATGATTCCATGCACTCTTATGATGATAATGTTCCTGGAAAGTGGCAGTTTTATGTGGGGTTGGAGAAATGTATTGGGGATTTGAAGGGGTTTTGGTTCCACAGCAAGGTGTCAATGTCAGAGGTGTGCAGTCTATTGGGGTTGGTGTGAAAACATCTCTTGCATTGAATCTCTATGAAAAACCTCAAGTAAAGGTGAAATGATTGTTCTTTTAATTTTTTTTGTTTTATTTTAAGTTGTCTTTATAGAGAGAAGGCCACCATGTTTCAAATTTTTAGGTCCTCATAGCAGTCAAGACTAAGGAGGTTGTTCTTCTGTATGTGAGGTATTCCCTCTTATTTGTTTGCCTTATTTTGGGTGGCCTGTCCCAAAATATATATATATATATATATATATTTTATATTCAATCATTTTATCTGCTCCAGAGCTGTTTTTGGGTTGCAATTATCATCTGAATTGGTTTTGTTCAGAAATCATGCATGCACGAATATTGTAGTGTAAATTCTGACATACTGGATAATTCCATGTACTGTCATGATGATAATGATCCTAGAAAGTCTCAGTTCTATATGAGGTTGGAGAAAAGTATTGAAGATTTGAAGGGGCTTTAGTTCCACAATGAGATGTCAGTCAATGGTATGCAGTGTATGGGGGGTTAATCGGAAAACAACTCTCACATTGAATCTCTATAATGATCCTCAAATTAAAGGTGAAATGGCGGTTCACTCAATTTTTATTTCCTTTTGTTTGTAAGTTGTCTTTACCAGAGAGAAGGCCACCCTGTTTCAAATTTTCAGGTCCTCTTAACTGTTAAGTTTAAGGGAACTATTCTTCTGTATATGAGGCATTCACTGTCTTGATTTTGGGTGGGCTGTCCCATGGCTATCATACAAATTCAATCATTTGTCTGCTCCAGAGTTGTTTGCTGGTTGCTTCTGTCATCTGAACTGTATTTGTTCAGAAATCATGCAGGCATGAAAGTTCTAGTCTAAGTTATGCAATGGTGGATAATTATATGCACTTTTATTATGATGATATTTCTGGAAAGTCTCAGTTTTATGTGGGGTTGGAGAAATGTATTGGGAATTTGAAGGGGCTTCAGTTCCTTCACAAGGTGTCAGTCGTTGGTGTGCAGTGTATGAGGGATTTGTTTGAAAGAAGCTCACACATGATCCTCAAATTAAAGGTAAAATGGTGTTTCTCTCTATTTTTTATTTTTATTTTTTAAGTTGTCTTTACCAGAGAGGACA
>VDFB02105785.1:577506193-577531123 GCA_007258455.2 Sequoia sempervirens
CTAATTCGGCAGTGTGAAACGTTTATATAGTGGTGAATGAGGAAGATGGAAACGAAGGGGTCAAAGGGTTCGGAATAAAGAACGCGGCCAATAATTACAAACTAAAAGCCGCCGTCAGTAGACAGCCTTTTAAATTGGGAGAAATTCAGGTTTTGACAACAAATAAGAATTTAAGATCCAGACGCTTGAATTTGCCGTAGATTACATGGGACGAATAATGTTGTTTGGTTCCATAGCTCTAACCAGGAAGGTGCCGAATCGGACAACCGAAAACAACAGACAATAGGAATTCGTCACGTAAGATGACGTGGCCAAGCCTCGAAGCAAGATTCAAGAATGTACGTCTGTTTAATTCAGTAATGAATGGAGAATGATGTTGTTGTTGAATTTAATGTTAGATGCTACTTAAAAGTGGTAGTCGTACCTACTTAGATTTTGTCGTGCCAAACAAGATAGGAACGCGGATTCAAGGACGTTAGACAATACTCTTAACAGGGCTTAAATTTGACGGTCGACATAGCCTGTCAACAAATTTTTTAATGACGGTTATCTATTCAAAGGTGCCCTTAAAACATTAAGATATACCTTAGTGTAAGTAAAATTATATATAAATAAAATATATATGTCATTATAATTCTATATAAATTTTGACAATCTATCCAAAATCTCTCCTTTCATCTAATACAATCTTCTTAAAATTTTGATTGTATTTTAAGACAAAAATCTCTAAATACGGTCATACGGCCATCAAATTTAAGCCCTCTTTACGGACACAAGTACATATGCTTTTATGATGAAGGTTGAGATCTAAATTTATTTTTAAAATCTAATATTTGACTTGTTTTTAAATATTATAATAATATTTTTTTATTATAAATAACTGTATTAAATGTTTTTTAAATTTTTTTATTTTTAATTAATTTATCAATTAAATAATTACTATAAAAGGCATTCTATTATACTATAAGGGGTGGCATATTATGGTAGTGAGCATGTTAATAAAAACTTCACATGTCAAAATACTGTCTCATATCTTTTATATTAAAGTATGTTTGCAATTGAAATCTTTAATTATGAGAAAATGTTAATTTGGAATCTTTTTCTATTTTAATAGAGCATCAATTACATATTGTCATGGTTCCACAAATGTATTTCCTTTCTTTTTAACATTTCCCTTCAATTTTGATTTTTAAAAAAAATTTAACTATACCAATTGTTATCAATACTATTAATACAAATTTAAGATGATTGCTTCAAGGTAAGCAAAAGTTAAATATTCATGAGGCACCAATTCACAAATAATTCTTAAATAAATTATACAATGGTTGTTGGTCAAAATAAGCTAATGATGTATTTTAATAAAAAAAACAACATATAAGAGTAAAGACATTAGATTTTCACAATCCATATTGATGAAGTTTGTTTTTTTCTAGATTTAACTGCATGTATTTTGATAGCATAACCTTTCCAATCGCACTCCATGATCCATCATAGGATGAGAAAGAGTTGTAGGATGTCTGTCTTATCCTAATGGTGGATCATAAAGTGTGATCTGAAACATTATGCAAACAAAATACAATAGTTAAATTTAGCGGAAAAAAAAAACACTTTAATATATAACATTTATGTCTTCATGTATTAACTTAAATAAAATAATTCTAAACTAAATTAAAATTACTTATAAACAATAACAATATTTTAGATAGATATATTTAAGATATCTATATTAATCATATAAATAAATATTAATGAATTCACAAATAAAAATAAATATAAAACAAAAAATCTTAATACAAAATTGAATTATTTATATATATAAATTTTATTATTAAAACTTAAGCTTGAAAATTAATACTGTTTGTCAAATAATTTAATGATAATTATTTGTTTAAAACTGTCCTTCAAATGCTAAACTTACTTTATTCTAAATATCTATACAAATAATTGTATATATTTTGACAGCCTGCCTGAAACCTCCCTCTCTAGAATACAATCTTCTTAAAAAAAAATTAATTGTATTTTAAATAAATAGAAGCATTGTCTGCAATGGGTACCAAGAGGGTGAAAGGTCAATTAGGAAAAAATTGGTTTATTTTTTGCACACATTTGTATAGTAAATAAGATTAATTGATAGGGGAGAGGGGCCCATAGTGGAGCACCCTAACTTCGCTTCTCTCAAAATTCTATGTGGAAATTTTAAATCACTCCCAATTTTGTAAAACAATTTATTTGACAACTCATGTGCTTATATATTTCGTTTTAGGGCTACATCATCAAGTATGATGCCACATCAACATGCTTTTTGTTGAGATATCCAAAAAGGCCCCAAAAAAAGTTGAGACCGATAGTGGTGCACTAAGTCATGTTTTAGAAAATGATTTTAATATGATTATTAAATATTTTTTATATTATTAAATGTATTGATTTACATTTTTATAATTTATATAAAATTTATAATTGATATTATTAATTTATTGATTTTAATATTATTATTAATTTATATAATTTATTTTTATATTATTGTTAATTTATTTTTATATTTTTATTAATTTATTAATTAATTAACTATTAATTAATTTACTGATTTTAATATTATTATTAATTTATATAATATATTAATTATATAATTAAATATTTCTTTACACATAAAAGACTATTAGTTGAAATGTTAATCTCGAAGAGACACAAATTGACCCACTTTAAGACGGACGGTTTGAAATATGAGTAAAAGTCCAATAAGATAAAGAAACGTTTTTACATATGGGTTCACAATATTTTACAGCGTGACAAGTGTAAAGAAACGTTTTTTTATTGTGATAAATGTTTTACAGCGTGTTATTTCATATAGACGTTCCAACCACTTCAACGATATTGAGAAGGTAGAACACTACACCATACGGTTAGGGTAATAAAGGGAAACACAATGGCGTTAGTTCACGTTACCGTCAAAAGACACGACAAGGGCTATAATAGAATGGCGTTAGTTGCACTGGCAGCGACAGGGATTGAGGTGACAGTCTTGGCAGGTAGCCGCTGCCAACAAACCATCGTTGCAGAGGCTCTCTCCACTCCTCAGCTTACACGTGCCTGGTTGCTGCGGTCAGTGGGTAGACGAAGGCTGCAGACTCCACTCGCGGGCATTTTGACGGAGACGTATTAAATGCAAAGCTTAAGGCTGCTTTAAACGATCAACAGTTGGCAATGGAGGATTTGTCAACCATGCCTTCTAATTCCTTTTGAACCGTCGAAGGGCAAAATGAGCTTCAAAAGCTCATATAGGACACGCCTTCGGCGTAAATATCGCACGACCATCACATTTAAGCTCCGTTCACCATCACAATTCCCCTATTACAAAATCATGAAAAGAATATAAAAGATCGCTTGATTTTTAAATTGGTTTTTATATTGATATGTTCCATATATTAGATTCAACAAACCGCTGGAATGGTTTCTTAAGGAATACAGATGGAACAAGTTAACCGTCTAGCAAACCCACGAACTTCGAACCGGGCAATTTCATTGACGTATATTCTTTTTATTACTGCCCAGTGCCCACACGGTTTGTACTTGCTGTCAGTTTCTTATAAAAATAAATGTACAGTAGCTTTGCAAGGACAAGAAATCAGTAGCAGTGAGCTTAAAATACGTCGCAATTGACTTTGGGTTTTATTGACAGGTGTGAGATGGTCGATGTGTACACGTTCTCTCATGATGCTAATGTTCCCGCAAAGTCTCTGTTTATGTGGGGTTGGAGGAATGTATTTTGATTGGAAGGTGTTTTTCTCGGTTTTATGTGGGGAAGGAGAAATGTATTTGGATTTTGTTTTTTTGTTCAACAGAGAGGTTATCCGTTGTTGGCGTGCAATGTTTGTGAAGTGATGGGAAAATATTTCTCACATTCAATCTCGACAATGATCCTCAAATTAAAGGAAAAATGGTGGTTCCCTCAGTTTCTGTTTTGTTTCTAAATTGCCTTTACCATAGAGAAAGCCAACCTGTTCCAAATTTTTAGGTCCTCATAACTGTCAAGATTGAGGGACTGTTCCTCTGTATGTGAGGTATTCCCTCTTATTTGTTTCGGTTTTCTTTTAGGGTGGCGTGTCCCATAGATATCATATAAATCCAATTTTTTATCTCCTCCAGAATTGTTTTCTGGTTGCATATATTGTCTGAACTGGTTTTTTCCCGAAATCATGCAAGCCTGGATATTGTAGTCTAAGTTCTCAAATGATACCATGCACTCTCATGATGATAATTTTCCTGGAAAGTCTCAGTTTTATGTGGGTCCGGAGAAATGTACTGAGGATATTAAGGGGCATTTGTTCCACACTCACAGTGAGGTGTCGTGTTGGTGTGCATTGTACGGGAGGTGGTGGGAAATCAATTCTCAGATTGAATCTCTACAATGACCTCAAATTAAAGGTGAAATGGCGTTTCCCTCCATTTCCTTTTGTTTCTAAGTTGTCTTTACCAGATAGAAGTTCACCCTGTTTCAAATTTTTAAGTCATCATAATTGTCAAGATTAAGGGGTCTGTTCCTCTGTATGTGAAGTATTCCTCCTTATTTATCTCTGACTTACTTTTGGGTTGCGTATCCCATGGATGTCATATAAATTCAATCATTTATCTGCTCCAGACTTATTTTTTGGTTGCACCTATTGTCTGAACTGGTTTTGTTCAGAAATCACGGCTATGTGAATACTCTGGTTTAAGTTCTGAAATGGTGGATGATTCCATGCACTCTAATGATGCTAATGTTCCTGGAAAGTCTCAGATTTATGTGGAGTTGGGTAATCATATGGTGGATTTGAAGAGGCCTTGGTTCCACAGTGATATGTTGGTCGTTTGTATGCAGTGTATGGAGGTGGTGTGAAAACAACTCTTGCATTGAATCTCTACAATGATCATCAAATTAATGGTGAAATGGTGGTTCTCTCAAATTTTCTATTTTTGTTTTTAAGTTGTCTCTACCAGAGAGAACGCCCTGTTTCAAACTTGTAGGTCCTCATAACTGTTGAGATTAAGAGGGCTGTTCTTCTGTATGTGAGGTATTCCCTCAAATTTGTTTGCCTTGCTTTTGGGTGTCCTGCCCCATGGATATCATAGAAAATCAATAATTTATCAATCCAGAGTTGTTTTTGGGTTCATTTACTGTCTGAACTGGTTTTGTTCAGGAATCATGCAGGCATGAATACTTTCTTTTAAGTTCTGAAATGTTGGATGATTCCATGCATTTTCATGATGGTAAATTTTCTGCAAAGTCTCAGTTTTATGTTGGGCTGGAGAAATATTGGGGATTTGAAGGGACTTCTGATTGACAGCAAGGTGTCAGTCAATGGTGTTATGTGTATGGGGTATTGGGGGGTCGTGGGAAAACAACTCTCACATTGAATCTCTACAATGATCCTCAAATCAAAGGTGAAATGGTGGTTCCCTCAATTTTTTAGTTTTGAAGTTGTCTTTACCGAGGAGAAGGCCACACTGTTTCAAATTTCTTGGCCCTCATAACTGTCAAGATTAAGGGAACTGTTCCTCTGTCTGGGAGGCATTCCCTCTTATTTGTGTCTGTCTTGTTTTTGTGTGCCTTACATGGATATTATATAAATTCAATCATTAACCTACTGCAGAGTTGTTTTTTATTTGCATCTATTGTCTGAACTGTTTTTGTTCAGAAATCATGTAGGCATAAATATTCTAGTCTCAGTTTTAAAATGGTGGATGATTCCATGCACTCTTATGATGATAGCGTTCCTGGAAAGTCTCAATTTTATGTGGGGTTGGAGAAATGTATTTGGATTTGAAGGTGTTTTTGTTCCACAGCGAGGTGTTGATCATAGGTGTGCAATGTATGTGAAGTGATGGGAGAACAACTCTCACATTCAGTCTTGACAATGATCCTCAAATCAAAGGTAAAATGGTGGTTCCCTCAATTTGTTTTTGTTTCTAAATTTGCTTTACCAGACAGAACACCACCCTATTTCAAATTTTTAGGCCCTGTAACTATCAAGATTAAGGGGCTGTTCCTCTGTATGTGAGGTATTCCCTCTTATTTGTTTGTCTTGATTTTGGGCGGCCTATCTTATGGATGTCATATAAATTCAATTATTTATCTGCTCCAGAGTTGTTTTTTGGTTGCATACATTGTCTGAACTGATTTTGTTCAGAAATCATGCAGGCGTGAATATTCTACTCTAAGTTCTCAAATGATTCCACACACACTCATGATGATAAGGTTCCTGGAATGTCTCGTTTCTATGTAGGGCTGGAGAAATGTATTGAGGATTTGAAGGGGCTTTTGTTCCACAGTGAGGTGTCAGTCGTTGGTGTGCATTATATGGGAGGTGGTGGGAAAACAGCTCTCACATCAAATCTCCACAATGATCCTCAAACCAAAGGTGGGATAGTGGTTCCCTCAATTTGTTTTTTGTTTCTAAGTTGTCTTTACCCAAAGAGAAGGAAACCATGTTTCAAATATTTAGGTCCTCGTGACTGTCAAGATTAAGGGGTCTATTCCTCCATATGTGAGGGATTTCCTCTTATTTGTTTCTGTCTTGTTTTTGGGTGGCCTCTCCCATGGACATCATTTGAATTCAATCAAATATCTGTTCCCGAGTTGTTTCTTGGTTTCATCAATTATCCAACCTGGTTTTGTTTAGAAATCTTGCAGTTGTGAATATTCTAGTCTAAGTTCTGAAATGATGGATGATTCCACACATTTTCATGGTGACAATGTTCCTGGAAAGTTTCAATTTTGCGTGGAGTTGGAGAAATGTTTTGGGTATTTGAAGGGGCATATGTTTGACAGTGAAGTGTTAGTCATTGGTGGGCAATGTATTGCAGGTGGTGGGAAAACAACTCACATTGAATCTCTACAAAGATCCTCAAATTAAAAGTGAAATGGTGGTCCCTCAATTTATTTTTGTTCCTAAGTTGTCTTTACCAGAGATAAGGTCACCCTGTTTCAAATTTTTAGGTCATCATATCTGTCAAGATTAAGGGGCTGTTCCTCTCCATGTGAGATATTCCCTCTTATTTGTTTCTGACTTGTTTTTAGGTGGCCTATCCCATGGATATCATATAAATTCAATCATTTATCTGCCTCAGAGTTATGTTTTGGTCACACCTATCCTCCAAACTGGTTTTGTTCAGAAATCACACGAGTGAAACTCTAGCCTATGTTCTGAAATGGTGGATGATTCCATGCACTCTCATGATGATAATGTTCCTGGAAAGTCTCAGATTAATGTGGAGTTGGGGAAGTACATTGCGGATTTGAAGAGGCCTTTTGTCACACAGTGTTGTGTCAGTTGTTGGTAAGTAGTGTATGGGGGTTGGGGTGAACACAACTCTTGCACGTAATCTCTATAATGAACCTTGAATTAAAGGTGAAATGGTGGTTCTCTCAAATTTTCTCTTTTTGATTTTAAGTTGTCTTTACCAGAGAGGATACCCTGTTTCAAATTTTTTAGGTCCTCATAACTGTTGAGGTTAAGGGGGCTGTTCCTCTGTATATGAGGTGTTCCTTCTTATTTGTTTGTCTTTATTTTCAGTGTCTTGTCCCATGGATATCATATAAATTCAATAATTTATCACTCCAGGGTTGTCTTTTAGTTCATTTATCATCTGAACTGGTTTTGCTCAGAAATCATGCAGGCGTGAATACTCTCATCTAAGTTCTGAAATGTTGGATGATTCCATGCACTGTCATGGTGATAATTTTCCTGGCAAGTCTCAGTTTTATGTTGGGCTGGAGAAATGTATTGAGGTTTTGAAGGGACTTTTGAACCACGGCGAGGTTTCAGTCGATGATGTGCAGTTTATGGGGGCTCGTGGGAGAACAATTCTCACATTGAATCTCTAGAATGATCCTCAAATTAAAGGTGACATGGTGGTTCCATCAATTTTTTTGGTTTTGTTTTGAAGTTGTCTTTACCAAGGAGAAGGCAACCCTATTTCAAAAGTTGTGGCCCTCATAACTGTCAAGGTTAAGGGAAGTATTCCTCTGTATGGAAGGCATTCCCTCGTATTTGTCTCTGGCTTGTATTTGGGTGGCCTATCACATGGATACTATATAAGTTGAATCATTATTCTGCTCCAGAGTTGATTTTTGGCTCCATCTATTGTCTGGACTGTTCTTCTTCAGAAATCATGCAGGCATGAATATTCCAGTCTAAGTTCTAAAATGGTGGATGATTCTATGCACTCTTATGATGATAATGTTCCTCAAAAGTCTCAGTTTTATGTGGGGTTGGAGAAATGTATTGGGGATTTGAAGGGGCTTTGGTTCCACAGCGAGGTGTCAGTGTCAGAGGTGTGCAGCCTATGGGGGTTGGTGTGAAAACATCTCTTGCATTGAGTCTACAAAAATCCTCAAGTAAAGGTGAAATGGTTGTTCTCTCATTATTTTTGTTTTGTTTTTAAGTTGTCCTTACTAGAGAGAAGGCCACCATATTTCAAATTTGTAAGTCCTCTTAGCTGTCAAGATTAAGGAGGTTGTTCCTCTGTATGTCAGGTATTCCCTCTTATTTGTTTGCCTTGTTTTGTGTCGCCTGTCCCATGGATATTTATATAAATTCAATCATATGTCTGCTCCAGAGCTGTTTTTTGGTTGCAATTATCATCTGAATTGGTTTTGTTCAGAAATCATGTAGGTGTGAATACTCTAGAGTAAATTCTGAAATGCTGAATGATTCCATGCACTGTCATGATGATAATGATCCTAGAAAGTCTCAGTTCTATATAGGGTTTGAGAAAATTATTGAGGATTTGAAGGGGGCTTTTGTTCCACAATGAGATGTCAGTCAATGGTATGCAGTCTATTGGGGTTCAAGGGAAAACAACTCACATTGAATCTCTATAATGATCCTCAAATTAAAGGTGAAATGACGGTTCCCTCAATTTCTTTTTGTTTTGTTTTTTAAATTGTCTTTACCAGCGAGAAGCCTACCCTGTTTCAAATTTTCAGGTCCTCATAACTGATAAGTTTAAGGGAACTGTTCTTCTGTATGTGAGGCATTCCCTCTTATTTGTTTGTCTTGATTTTGGCTGGGCTGTCCCATGGATATCATATAAATTCAATCATTTGTCTATTCTGGAGTTGTCCGTTGGTTGCTTCTGTCATCTGAACTGTTTTTGTTCAGATATCATGCAGGCATGAAAATTCTAGTCTATGATAATGTTTCTAGAAAATATCAGTTTTATGTGGGGTTGCAGAAATGTATTGGGAATTTGAAGGGGCTTTGTTTCCATGGTGAGGTGTCAGTTGTTGGTGTGCAGTGTATGGGGGGTTGGTTGAAAACATCTCACATTGAATGTTGACAATGATCCTCAAATTAAAGGTGAAATGGTGGTTCTCTCAATTTTTTATTTTAATTATTTAAGTTGTCTTTACTAGAGAGGACACACTGTTTTAAATTTTTAGGTCCTCACAACACTCAACAGTCAAGATTAAGGGGGCTATTCCTCTGTATTTTTGGTATTTCCTCTTATTTGTTTATCTTGTTTATAGGTGGCCTATCCCATGGATATTATATAAATTCAATCATTTATGTGCTCCAGAGTTGCTTTTTGGTTGATTTTTTTGTCTGAACTGGTTTCGTCCAGAAATCATGCAGGTTCAAATACTCTGGTCTAAGTTCTGAAATGGTGGATGATCCAATGTATTCTCATGATGACAATGTTTCTGGAAAGTCTCGGTTTTATGTTTGGTTGGAGAAATGTATTGGGGATTTGAAGGGGCTTTTGTTCCGTAGGAAGGTGTTGTCAGTTAGTGTGCATTGTACGGGAGGTGATGGGAAGACTACTCTCACATCTCTCAATGCAATGATCCAAATTAAAGGTGATACTACTGTAAATTATGTTGATGTTATTCTCAATGCTTTAAGCCTTTATTTAAAAAAGCCATTCTATTTTAAATTTCTGGCTTTTCTTCCCATGACAAGATTTTAGGTATGTGTATAGAAAGAGATAAGCTAGCACATAAAACCTGTGTTCTTCTGGTATTGTGTGGTTGATTCGAAGTGCTATTTTTAGTGCTTGATCTTTTAAAAAATCAGTTTTGAGTAGTATAAGAACAGGATGGGATATCTCTTCCTATAAGGCCAATATAATTGACAAAGTTATTTTGCCTCAGGAGGCATGGACTCAATTTTTGTTTGATATTTCTTGATTTACCTTCTATAAGCAATGCCACTTTGTGCCTGTCATCAACTCCCTTAGGCTGAAATGGGGTTTATCTCCTTGCATCTTGATTCCATGAAAATAATTAGTTATCAAACAGTTCAACATTCAAGAGTAAATTTTTGCTAATAAAAATAAGACAATATTATGATGAGGAATCAAATTGCGTTTTCAAGTAGAGCAGCCATAACTGTACTATATACCATAATGGTTTTAGTTGCCCTAATCATCTAAACTATCTTCATGTAGAAGACACCTTGAAAACACACCCAAGAAGACATTGTTTTCAAGCATCTCCAATATAAATGTATCAGAGTTTCTTCTTTGCTGCATTACATACATTTATAATCTGTCATGGGGTTCACTATGCTACCCTGTATTAGATTAAGTGGCATATTTTCATGCATGTTAGGGTATTCAGTCTATAAAACACACTTGCCTTTCCATAAATTCCAGATTATTTTGACAACAGTGTGATATTGCTGTCTCCCAGTCACCAAACCTGAAAGGAACATTAAAGACTATGTGGGAGAAGATAGCTGGAAGGTAAAAACCAGAGTTTAAGGATGTGGAAGATGCACACATAGAGCTCTAGCAATTGATTTTGAGTCAATCCAAGCTAACACTATTTATTTTGGATGATATTTGGTCTCGAAAACGTTTGGAAGAAATGTTTTTAGAAGGTCCAGAACAAAAGACTGTGATGTCTATCAGAGGCAATTCCACCGTACCCACAAACCCCTTTACACAGCTCTATCTATTACCATTGTTGGACGCAAAGGATGCTCTGTCACTTCTGCTTATGGGCCTTTGGACAAATGTAATTCCAAGTGATACAGATGCAAATCTAATAAAGGAGGTATGGATTATTTTGAAATAATTGTTGTTTTGTGAGTCTAATATACAATTATTTATTTATTTATTAGATTACCTTGTCCTACAAGGTTTGCTTATAAATTTTCTTTACATTTTATGAATTGCAGATGCAAGTAGAATGTCATGGTCTGCCACTAACTTGCTCTGATGATGACTGGAAGCTCTTTGCATGGAGAACCCCACAAGGTTAGGAAGAGAGCGAGGAACATGATTTCTAGAGAAGAATACATCTCAGATTATCATAGAAAAGGGTTATTTATATTGCTGCAGACCAGTATTGAGTCCTTAACTACATTACCAGAAATGTGGCAGGAAGAACTAGTTGAACATTTTAATGGCAGAAAGGGATTTTCCGTTTTTAACAACTGCTTTTATGTTTCCTATGCATCCTTTTCTGCATGCAACGTTTCTGTTAAAAATAAACAGGTTGGTAGAATTTTAGTCCAAAGTTTTTCAGCGAGTTGATTTTTTTGTCATTTTCTAATTGATTTGGGAAAGTTTTAGTGGGTAGATTTTTATTTGAATAAATATTATTTCAATGTGTAATAAATTTTATTAAATAAATACATCTATTATTTTCTAATTATTTAAGTAATATATTTAGTATTGAAATTTTTGACTAGTAAAATTATAATTATTTTAAAAAATTAATGTAAACTTATCCATTTCTTATGTATAGCCTTCTAAAATCTCATTTATTTTCACGTTGTTGTTGCCATTTCTGTTTCTCGTTGCTCATAACATAGCTCCCCAGACAATATATAGCAAAGGAGTGTTTCTCAGAGGTAAGGTTATTTCCAGAGGACAGAAAAACATTTGGTGATGCGCTATTGGACAATTGGGTTTATGTCCAAAAGCTACAAAGGCATGATGCTTTTGCTCTCCTATCAGAACTTGCAAGCAGAACTAGTAATTAAAAGTAATTGTCTTTCCTTATATGTATTGAATCAACGGATATCATGTTTTTCAACATTGAGCTGACATGCTTGCACTGAACAGGGTAAGTACAATAATCCAATATGGAAATGCTCAGTTATTACACTTTTCTCAGCTTGATGTAATGCAAGATTTGAGAAAGATAATGTAGTCTACAGCAAGAGGTTGGTCATAACATGGAGGGGGTGTAGTTTGCTAGGTGCAGGGTGGTCACTTAAGGATATTGCATTTGATATCAAAATTCTCTCAATTCTCACCAATGAGTTATTCATAAACTCTTATACATGCAATTTGGTCCAAAACAATTTTTTTTGAATTACTAACAATTATTTTTAATGTTCACCTTTAATGTCAAGTTGTAGAACAAAATTGAATTTCAAACATGAATTTCTGCATATTATAAGGTTTACATCACTGCTCTAAGAAAACCCAACAGCCTGTTGTAAGGCTTGGATTTTCTAATCACTTATTCAGTGGGTACACTCAACATCCCATGTAAACTATTCAGAATATGCATATTTTGTGGATGCTCTAAATGTCCTACGCCCTAATAAGTAACGATATGCAATGATGCTCTTTTCAATTCTCAACTTTTTCATGGTGTAACATTAACCACCCTTTTTGTCTGCATCACAAATACAAGCACTCTTTTCCCTTTACACATGTTTTCAGTATGATGAGAATATAACCTATATAATTAGTCGTCATGACTCATAACTATGCAAAATGTTCTAATTGGATTTCCTTTGTGATTTATACATGCAGAACCTATGGAAGAAGATCACTGGCATAATATGCAGAAAATCCAGAGGAAAGTTGAAAGAAAATAAGACAACCTCAACTCAACTCCTTCAATTTCTTGAGTTGTGTCCTATTTCCGTTGAAAATCATATCAAGTTTTCATATCAAATGCATAAAATTTCTGATGGTTTACATCACTGCTCTAAGAAAATTTCAGTATGCGATGGCTTGACAGAACTTCCAAAGGAAATAGGACAACTCAAGAAATTGAGTGATTGATATGAGACAGAGTTTTGAATTGACGAGGCTAACTACAACAATTTGTGAACTAAGATCCCTGAAGCTTGTTGTACGAGATAGAAGATTGGGAAGCAGTGGTTGCTGGTCAAGAGCATTTCTATTCCAGATCTTAGAGTTGAAATTATGGAAAGACACTTTAGTTTGGATTCTTTTCTTATCTCATCCTGAAGCACAAGATCCAAGCATCTTGACATTTTCAATACATTTTCATACTCACTTAGTACAAATCAATAGAAGGTCCTCTATATTTTCAGCCTATGATTGTGATTAATTATTTTGTCATGTTCAATGCAATAAACATTCTTTGGTTTGTACATTCATAATGATTGGTGGATTAATCCAAATGCACATTAGTTTTCACTATACTCAGTGGTTTAGGCTCTAGCTATTTCTGTAAACTAGGATTAATCCAAATGCTCATAATTCTATGTACAAATTTTGTACAATTCATCATCACAAATTATCTTCTTGTATTTGCGTATTGTAATGTTTACGAGCTTGAGCTTGTGTATAGGGTGATATTGGTTCCATGCCCCCAATTTAGAACTTCTAAGACGGGCTATTAATTTGCTGGAATTAAATTTTGTGGACCAAACAGCCATTGACCTACTTAAGTGGGCATAGCATTCTAAAGAGGACGTGGCATTGGCCATTTGATATCAAGAACCATATTCCTCTCACACATTCCTTTAAAAAAATTCGAAAACTCAAAAATACTTGGACAATAAAAAAAAAACCATGTTTGAACTCAATTGTTAACAACGCATTATTAAGAAATATATTCCTTTCATAAATTCTTAGAAATGTTTTGAAAATGTAGTATTTGAGGATAAAAAGCCTTCAAAGCAAGCTTCAATGATTGAGATCAATTCAGTATTGGTTGTTCAATTTAAACATAACACATGTTTGAATTCAATTGTTAACATATTATGTTTTTTTTTATTCAATATAAATCCATCGAATCTAAATAGAAATTGTTGAAAACATACTCCATAGGTAACAATGAATTAATATAAGTAGATGTGATGTAGCATTTTAGATTTGTTTATAGTCAGCATACTTTATACCCCACTAACGTGCATGACACTTGAATTGGGCATTATTTGGCAGCCCTAGGAGTGAAGAACCACCTTCACCCAACTACATCCCATTGAGGCTTTGTGCAAAGGCTAACTACCACATAATGTAATCCTTGTGTCATTATTGTCACCAATCACACATCCTTCACTTGTGACAATTTTGTAGGAGTTAATGGTGACTCCTAGCACCCCCATGAATAATTGCTAGACCAAAATATTTTCCACAAGAAAGAAAATGGCAAAAACAACTTGCTATGATTATGGATGCAAGATTGATACAAATGTACATGAGAGGCCTTGCTCATAAAGGCAAGGTGAGGGATGAAATTAGACAAGATTGTGACATGTATCTTAATCCTTTGTTATGAGACAACAACCTTGACAACAATTAATGACCTAGGTAACCAATATTAAATAAAAGTCAAAAAGATAAGATATGATAAGATCTTATCTAGACAATTAAGACTTCTAGAAGGACACCTAGGACCTGAGTAAACTTAACATGTGAATAGGTCCCGGTACTAGAAATTAGTTAGGTACAAGACATTTATTTACACCAACATCTCCCCTTAAGTGCGACTTAGGGAGTAGATTATTATGCAAAGATGCAAAACATGAAAATGATGAGTCATGGCTACAAGGCCATGTTAGGTACCCATGTACAATGTAATCGCTCACAAATAGAGAAATGAGAAAACCTAGTGGGACAAAACTCCTCTTTGAAAGATAAAAGAAAACAAAAAGCATGATGTATGGAGGACTCAATGATACCCCCAAGGACTACATCCATCATGTATATACAATCAATGACCCCCCCATAAGAGGGAAACAAAGAGACAAGATATCCCCCCCATAATGAAGAATCTCCAATGGTGATGAAGAATGCTTGAAAACAAAAGATGATCCAATTCCTACAAGCAATACATCTTTCCTTAGGAAGAAACAAATCCATAGGCTAATGAAGAAGCCACTTCATATCCAATTGAAAGGAGGAAGGATGAAGCCTCAAAAGTATCTCTGAAAATTGATCAGAGTCTCCAAGCTTGAATAAGCCACAACATAATCATGGTCAAACTCAACCAAGAAACATGACAAATCAAGGGAATAAGGAAACTCATGAATGCCAATCTCCAAAGAAAAATAAGATGGAATAACAGTTGTGTTGAAACTATCGTCAAAGAGAGAAACCCCCTCAAGTATGTCCTCCAAATCTACAATATGAGACTCCATAAACAAGTTAAAAATCCCTATGAAATATCCATCCCACAAAGCAAGATCTGAAGAACTATGAACATCCTGCTAAATAGAAGCACTGAAAATTGAAGAAGCATGAGGTGGAGAAGTGGAAAACTCAGCACTAGTCTCTAGAATACCAAGGTTTAGATGACCAAACTTCTCCTCACAAATATGATTCACACTTGATGAATGAGTGTGAATATCAGTCAATGAAATATTATCATCAACAAAAGTAAAATGGGAAAAGGAATACAAATGAGATGAATGGTCAACCATCTCCGTGGAAATGATCTCTCTAGTCTCCAAGTCCCTTAAGTATACTTTATCAAGAGTGAACTCACTATTTTACCTTGTCCACTATGGGTGATTTGATAAAGATAAAGGATATTAGATGACAAGGAAGGATCACAAAGAACATCATTAAAGGTGCCTTCTCTCATGTTAATAGAATCCTTCCCACACACCTTCATATATGTATTGTTACCCATCAAAATATTAGGTGAGTTACAAGGCTCAAAAGAAGAGAACATTCCCATAGATGATGCCATATGATGAGATGCCCTTGAATCAAGAAGCCATCTTCTAGATTTATGATTTATAGAGGCCAAGAGTACCTATCCTTTCATTTTGTGTAGTCCAGTTGTAACTCATGTGTTCCTTGATTGAGATGATGAAGTTGTTGTGGATTGAGACGAACAAGAAGAAGAAGAAATTGATGAGGGCAGCAAAATGTTGTTCTTCTAAAGAAGGTGTGTTAGTTCATCAATCTTCTTATCATAACATCTATTCTCATCATGTCCTAGCCTTTTAAAATATGCACATTTCAACTTCTTTTTAGATGATTCCTCTTTAGAAAAGGGAGTGGACTCAGGAGTGCTTTGTGAAATTGAATCATTACCTTTCTCATTAGAATTGAGGTCCATATTCTTCCTCTTTCCTTTTCCACTTGAAGCCTTTGGATCTTTTGCAAGAAGAGTATGAGATTTGAAGACTTCAATTTTCCCTTGTGTGCTAACTTGGCTTGTTCCCTTGTGAGTTGAGCTACAAATCCTCAAGAGAAGACATTTTTGTATGGACTATCTAAGGCATCCCTTGTAGCATAAAATTTAGAAACAAACAATTGAATAATTAGCTTAGCAAGAATAGAAAGAACCAAACGTCCATCCTCTTTGGTGACCCCACAATTAGACAATTGCAGTCTAGAAGAGAATTGAGTTTAGTGAAGAAATCCTAGATATTATCAAAATATGAAGGATTAGGACTCATAAGTTCATTCTCCAACTTAAATTTCCTCATTTTATTTGGCTTGCCAAAGAGACCCTCTAAGGTAATCCAAACATCATTAGGATGAGTACAAGATGCAACATGATATCTAAGATCTAGAGAAATGGACAAAATTAGAGTACTAGGGGCTTCATCCCTTCTATCAAACCATTGTCTTTGTTTTTTGTAGCTCCTATGGGTTATGGATTTGTGCCAAATGTGATTATTTGCAACTTCAATTTTAACTATAAAACTTTCGTTTGAGATCTCCATTTGTGATAGTTATATGGAGTTAGAAGTACAAATTTTAGCAAATCCATGATAAAATCATAAAGTACAAGAACAATAAATTACCCCTCACAATACAAGGAAATAACCCCTTTGTGCCAAAGAAAATGCCACTTTTTGCAAATTTACAAGTTATGTCAAAGTACCAATCTGGCTTCAAACTGAAAATTTGAAATTCTAACAAAAGATCTACAAAAAGTGCATGTATAAACTTGTATTGCTCCTGAATAGTTTCCCGATGCCACAAGAATCAGGAAAACTGAAGTCTAAAGCAAAAATTTATGAGCATGGAGGCTGAAAAACAAGATCTAACCTCAAGCTGGAGAAACAGGCATCAAACAACAAAATTTTGAAAAATAACCTACATCGTTATAAAATTCACAGAGCCATTTTTTGAGTGATATCTCATTTTCAAAAAATGGCCTCCTATATTGCAAGTTATGATAATTTGAAAAAAAATGCTCTATTAGGGTTATGAGGGAAAAAAATTAAGCCCTTAGGTGCCAATATGACTGTGCACTATAGTTTTGTAAAAAGAAAACCATTTATTGGGTAGTAGTGGGATGGAACCTTGGTGGCAAGTCAAGCTACATCGCCCCTCCCCCACTCAAAGGTAAGACCCCCCACTCAAAGGTAATACCCCCGCTCGGGCGCTAGGCGTGAGGGTTTAAACTTGCATCCAAGGGCTAAGTCTGGTGGGTGAGATTTAAACAAAATAATTGGAGATTAAAAAATTAAAACAAATATTTCTTTATTAAAAAAACACCAAAATTAAACCCAATTCATACCCTTGTCAGATTAATGTGGCATACGACAAAATAGGAGGAAGATGGCGTAGAAGATTATGCCACCGCTTATGTAGATAATATGTCAATATATTTAGTGGAATATTCTACCTAGATGCCAACCATTGTAGATCACTGATGTCGTATAGATCTTGTATGGTAAGAATTTGTACTGTATAGATTTTTCAACAATGACTGCAAAAAAACCTATAATGCCCTCGAGACAAAAGTGTTTATTTTTTATGGTTTCATAGTCGATCTTTAGGTTTTTAGGTCTTTCGAATGCGATGAAAGGGTCATATTTAGCCCAAAGTGCCTCAAAAATTTAGCTACCTCTTGGATCTGGCAACTTTCATCGTACTTGAAACCCTTATAGATTCGACAAAAAATAGCAAAATTTGACAAAACAAAAGGAAAAACTGACTTTCTTTGATGCCCTAGATTCAACTATGAGGTCCTTGAAACCAAAAAATGCACCCAACAAAATCTTCAGTCCAAGATGAAACCCTCAAATTTGGGAAGAAATCTACAACACTAGAGCATTGATACCATGTAGGAGTTAATAATGACTCCCAACACCCCTAGGAATAGCTGTTCTACCAAAATATCTTCCAGAAGAAAGAAAATGATAAGAATAATTTGCTATGATTATGGATGCAAGATTGATACAAATGTACATGATAAGCCTTGCTTATAAAGGCAAGGTGAGGGATTGGATTAGACAAGATTGTGACATGTGTCTTAATCCTATGTTATGAAACAACAACCTTGACAACTATTAAATGACCTAGGTAGCCAATATTAAATAAAATTAAAAAAAAATCAGATATGATAAGATCTTATATAGAGGTAGCCAACAAAGCTCAAGGAGCTTCAATGAAAGCATAATGAGACCTAAAATGAGAGAATAATTATATTCTATCAAAGCATACAAATAAATGACTTGATATTAGATTCTAAATTGAATTAGATTGCTTATATAAGAGCTACAAGTAGGAATTAATAAGATATACTACAAAGAGATGTGAATTTATAACCAATGTTGGATAATAGGAGATGGAGTCACATGTGTGCACATCTCCACCAAACTAGGAGAGTACAAATCACATGATGCAAATACAACCTACCTATGCAAGTTTATTCTATCTTAGGTGCATAAGATGTAATAAAGTAATAAATTAAATACAAAAATAAAATAATGTGCCAACACTCCCTCATAAGTGTAGCTTTAAATTTGGGTAGGAAAGATAAACAGATGAAACTTGACAAATGGTCGCTATGTTAAGTAGTCATGTATGAAATGTATCCCTCGAGAATGAAATAAAATTTGCAACAATAAATACCATCTCTGCATAACTCTCATCAAGAAAAATATGAAAAATACTTAAGTATTTGAAATCCACATTGAAAAATAATAACAAAGAGACCACAAGATAACATCAAATGTAGCATAAAATCCCTCTTAAGGAAAAAATTGAACTTCCAATCGAAAATCACACACAACTCAATATATTATCTGAATATTACAATATAATTGTAAAGTATCTATGCAAGGCTTCTTAAACATCAAGCACCCTAGTTGCATTACTCCATGTGAAAAAGGAAATGAGAACCATGTAGCCACACATTCCAATCCATGTTTGATCTACTAACATATGCAACCTACAAAATATACTCAACCCAACCTTAGCTAGCAAGTCAAATATTACATAAGTCAACCTCAACAATTACTCATGTGCTCACTTTTACAGAAACATGCTTGCACAAAACCACTAAGTCGTATTACATAAACCATGTGCCTTAAAACCATGAGCTCACTAAATAATAACCCAAAATTAAATATTTGATACTGAGATTTTACAATATTGAATAATTTTCTAATGTTTAACTCATTAAAGATTTATCCCAATGTCACATACATGATACAAGTAGCCCCAAGAATGTCGTACCTGTGATATCTACAACTCTAGAATGCACCACAGTTAAATATTTATTTTATGTTATCAACATTATTATGCTTATTATGTGAGGTGTACAATGCACCTTTCATAAAAAAGAAACTAGGAAAGATAAAACTTCATGTAAGGGGAAACTCCTAGAAAGAAGCACCCCCCACGCTCCACTCTTTCACCCTCATCCAACAAAAGAGAGAGAATCCTCCTCAAATAGAGAGACAAGGAGAAAGGACATGAATGCTAATGATAATCTATGAACATCAAACATCATTTCTACCCTTAGAAAGAAACAAAAATAAATGTGTATGTAGGATATTTTTCCTTTCTTAAAAAGAATAAGGGAAGAAAGATAAGAATATGATGTATTTGTAATTTAATTTGTTTAAGTGTCACCATGTTAGTGTTAAGAGGTGCCACAATCAAATTAGGAGTCCCAAGCCTAAGTGAACAAAGTGACAATATAGAATTTTGTGGAAATGGATGTACAACAAGAGCCAACATCGAATATGTGAAGACAATACCCATTATGGAACTATCATCAAAGAGGGTAGGAATATCCTCAAAAGTGTCCTCCAAATTCACAAGAAGTTATTCACAAAATAAACCTTTTAAGACCTACCAAGTAATCATTATAAGAAGTTATTTTTAGAAAATTAAGATTATGATTATACTATGATGAATTACCAATTTCCTAATCAGAAGCAATGCTAAAATAAAAAGGAGTTGAAAGAGATTAAATATTATCACTTCTCTAAAATATTGGTCTATGAAATAATTTGAAGGTTCAAATGACCATATTTAATATCTTAAAAGGTTTACACAATAGATGCTTGAGTGTGGATAATGGTTTCTACAAGATCCTTAAGATTAGATCCTACAAAATGAAAAGAGAAGTCTTGTAATAAATCATCCTTATAAAGTTAATCCTATAATCATGAGTTGGCCTATTAAAAGGAATTTGAAATGTCTTATAAACTAGATAACATTGTTGTCAAAACATCAATAGAGGACTCATGACAACACATGCATGCTTGAAATTCCTAGAAATAATCACAACTACCAAGTATGGATGATGATTATTATCTCTAAACAACTACCAAATTATGGTCCTTATGAGGAATAAATAAGTTCAATACCAATTATTGGGAAACTCAATCTCTACCCAAATATGACTTCAATGGATGAGATTCAAGGATTGGACTACAACAACATGAAAATATAAAACTTATATGCAAATATAAAAATTAAAATGCCTTAATATGGAAATAACATGATTAGATCCATCTTTATTATGCCAAAAATCAGCCAAAATAACATGTGTCTTAACACCATCTTATGTGAACTGATAACAACAATATATAAAGAATAACATCACCATAAGAAAGCAGCAATGAGGCACAAATCAAAAACACAATATCATCACATAACATAGGATTTATGTGGAGAAACCCTTGTGGAAAAAAAAACTCCACCAAGAAGAGAGGCCAAGTATGCATTATCTTCAAACAAATGAGATCACAATACAATCACTTTCATTCTTTTGTTTTCCTCCACTATGGTAGCACCTTCACACCTATGAACAACCATTTTAAATGCCTCAACCTATCCTTGTACATACAATTAAACTCTACATTCAACTGTTGCTCAAATTTTCTACATCCAAGAGGTTGAATTTATAGATAAATGTGAAGACATCTTAAGCCCAAAACAAGGCTGGCAAAGATGACCCCTCATTCCAAACATTCCCAACCCTTGGAATTCCTCCTTAGAATGTGAAAGAACACCGATTTTGGCTCCAATACTTTCCCTCCAACTTGGGCATCCAAACATGGAAGATAAACATTACATTAAATGCAATAAATGATAGAATACCAAGAGACACCTATTGCCTCTTTCCAATATCCCACTTGGAGAATCCCAATAGTCACTCATTTATCCAAGTTCATTATCTTTTATTATCCCATTGTAGACATCTACATGCAAGGAAAACAATATTAAATGTTTATGTCCACAACTCACCTTTACTGTTGCTAGTGGACCCATCACCCCTTCTGAATATATTATTAAAATAAATAAAAAGGGCATCCTAGGTCCAAAGTGTAAAGAACCTAGGATGGAAAGGAGGCATTTTTATAAATTTCATTAGGGTGTCGATCACAAGGTGAAAAGATTGACTCAGCCCTAATGGTGAGCCAATCATACTTGAATTTACATCTAATTGAGGGTTGGGATGGATTGGATATGATTTTAGAATGATTAAACTAATGATCCTATATGCCATAATACATAAAATGCAACATCCTAATAATTGAAAAATAGAAACATTGTGTGCAAGTGGATCTGGGAAGTGCAGAGGACAACAAACCTCAGAAAAATTGGTTTTGATGTGCTTACAAGAACTCATTCTCCCAATGGAAAATGGGTCTTTGTATAGGGGTGCTAATCAACTCTTTGGGTCCTCTGGTGTTGAATCTAAGCTTTTGTTTTCCACCTAAAAATTTTTCAGAACATCGGAAATGAATTCTACAACTTAGTTTTTGTAGGTTGACAAGAATGATGACAACAAATGCAACAATGCAAAATTGTTCTTCAAGATCTCTTCAGTCCTTCTTCAACCTATAACCTACACATTCAAAGGGGGAGAAAATGTTGGGCCATTTTAGGGTTTTTCCTAAGTCAAACCCCATGAATAGTGTTTCCACTTTCACAATGGTAATGCCAATGATAGAAAAAACCTTAAATGGGAAGGAAGGAAATGATGAATGAAAAATTATTGCAACTCACCACCCTTCAATAGCTTCCTTGAAGGAGTGAATACATACACATCACTTTAAGGGAATTGTATCTTGATTGCTTGATTTTCTTGAATGCTTGGATGCATGAAGACCTACAACACTTGTTAGCCTTCACAAGACAACATGAACACAATTGAACTTTAACCTGATGTTAGTATCTTGACTGATGTTGTAAATGACTAATAATGTTGCTCTTGAATGCTCTTGACAATAATATCTTCTCTTAAATTCTCTTGACAATAATATTTTTTCTTGAATGCGAGAAGGTGTGTGTTAGATTTCAAATGAAAAAAATACTAGGTATTTATAGGTGTTTATCCATTTTTTTGAAAATTAAATTCCAAAATTCGACACTTACAATTTGAATTCTAATCATTAAAATGTCATCAACAATATATTTTAATTTAGGTCCTAGCTCATAAAGGGGACCCATTCGCCCATGGGAAAATGGGTCCTAGCCTATATCTCCAAGACACACATGATTCAAGGCAATTTAATTATTAAATTCATTTATTTAATGTTGGTTCCCCTTTCAGAAAATTGTAAGAATAAGGCTTTGGAATGCATAATTTGGTAAATTAGAAGCTTAATTAAGTACAATAATTTAAGGGAATCAAACATAGTGTGAAATTATAAAGGTATACAATTTTCTACACTATAATTACAAACAATTGTGAGAATTAATATTACAAAATATTTTCCCAATACACACTAAGTGCCTAGAGGCACTTTCTAAGGATGTTGAAACCATGACATAGGATTTACAAGGTGGATGACACTTAATCCTAAAATTCTCCCACTTGACATCAATATTGTAAATACATCCACAAGAATCACAAATAAGGGAAAAACATCCCTTAGCCAATCATGTACCATTTGAATCTTCACCATTAACTTATGCTCCAACAGGATACCTACAAAAGCAACCATGATAACCACCATCAAGCAAGAAACTATTTCACATCCTCTAAAATACCACTTATGGAAGAAAAGGGAACATGCCAAGGTAAAACATATCAACTATCACTGAAACCTTATTTAATATTTACATGAACAGAAGCATCAAATTCAAATGATAACAAAGGCTTTAAGTACCTACCTTTCCCATACCACCTAGAGTAGCAACCATAAAAAATTGAAACTCATACAAGAAAACCATACCTCAAACTAAGGTATAAAAAACATAGATAGAACTTCATGCCATCAACATACCAACCCAAAATCTGCAATGAAGTCTCTATATATCCATCCTCTTATCTTAATGCAACATGTCAATGCACAAAACCTGCTAGGAAAATCCTTTTAAATAACAAAGTCTCCAGATAATAGCATTTTCAAATGCAATGTCATTAAGAAATATTTTAACAATTGTAAGGTGCAACATGTATATAGGGAAGGAAATAAAGCTGTGGATTGTGTCGCCAACATGGCGCTGAGTTGTATGGGATGGACATGATGGACTAGTGGTAACATGCCGAAGTCTTTAAGGGACTTAATTCTAAGCGAAAAATTTGAGAATGAATATCATTTGCAAAAATGAAAGGTTGGTTTTATGCAGAAAAAATGAGTACCGAGTGGTGCCTTTTGGCTTTTTGTGTAATGATGGCATTTGGAGTATGGGTTTGTATAGGAAGATCTCGGTAGGAGGTAATCTTAATAATTCTCCTTTCAAGAAGGTGACCAAAAATCACATAAAATTAATGAATTTGCTAAGGGTAGTCATTTCTATGCGTGTCGAAATACATTGTGTCAGCAATCCCCATATCTCTAAAATGGGGAAAGATATGAAATTTAATAGGGATTTAAATTCTTGTAAGAAAATGATGAGACTAGTGTACTGGGAAATGTGCAGCTAGCTTTCTCAATAAGAAACTTCTCGATTCACCACTCTGTATTGGCTTTGTGTGTAATTTGGTGTAAGAGTGTTTGTTGTATTCTGAGAAAGAAGTAGATTGTGTGTGATTATGAAGAAAATATTGTCACAACAAAAGAATTTGTAGAAGAGTAAAATGGGAGGACCAAGGAAGAGAACATAGCCTCCAAATTGTCAAGCCTTGAAACAAAATGTAGATTTATGGAGAATGTTTGAGAGTGCTAGTATGGTTCTGTTCTTCAAATCCCTGAAAGGATATAATGAAAACCTAATGACTAAGTTTACAAACTCCTGGAAGAAGGGTAGTGTCACCATTGGAGCGATGAAATTCGAGGTTACCACTAGATTCATTGCTAAAGCAATGGGTCTACATAATAATGGGCTTAAAGTGGCAAAGAAAAGTGGGGTGGATTATCAGAAATTTGTTGACAAATTCTTGCATGATGGGGAGAATCTCAAGAGATTTCAGAACGGGTATGCAAGATTGGAACTCCTTCCTCCTTTTGCTTTAGTTAGCTTGTTTGTTATGAGATACTTTACTCTTAAGGGTAGGTATATGTCGGTACATGCATACCATTTCCCTTTGCTAAACCATAACTGCCATGGTGAGAGAATCAATCTTCC
>VDFB02105785.1:577531223-577563945 GCA_007258455.2 Sequoia sempervirens
AAAAATCAGATATGATAAGATCTTATATAGAGGTAGCCAACAAAGCTCAAGGAGCTTCAATGAAAGCATAATGAGACCTAAAATGAGAGAATAATTATATTCTATCAAAGCATACAAATAAATGACTTGATATTAGATTCTAAATTGAATTAGATTGCTTATATAAGAGCTACAAGTAGGAATTAATAAGATATACTACAAAGAGATGTGAATTTATAACCAATGTTGGATAATAGGAGATGGAGTCACATGTGTGCACATCTCCACCAAACTAGGAGAGTACAAATCACATGATGCAAATACAACCTACCTATGCAAGTTTATTCTATCTTAGGTGCATAAGATGTAATAAAGTAATAAATTAAATACAAAAATAAAATAATGTGCCAACACTCCCTCATAAGTGTAGCTTTAAATTTGGGTAGGAAAGATAAACAGATGAAACTTGACAAATGGTCGCTATGTTAAGTAGTCATGTATGAAATGTATCCCTCGAGAATGAAATAAAATTTGCAACAATAAATACCATCTCTGCATAACTCTCATCAAGAAAAATATGAAAAATACTTAAGTATTTGAAATCCACATTGAAAAATAATAACAAAGAGACCACAAGATAACATCAAATGTAGCATAAAATCCCTCTTAAGGAAAAAATTGAACTTCCAATCGAAAATCACACACAACTCAATATATTATCTGAATATTACAATATAATTGTAAAGTATCTATGCAAGGCTTCTTAAACATCAAGCACCCTAGTTGCATTACTCCATGTGAAAAAGGAAATGAGAACCATGTAGCCACACATTCCAATCCATGTTTGATCTACTAACATATGCAACCTACAAAATATACTCAACCCAACCTTAGCTAGCAAGTCAAATATTACATAAGTCAACCTCAACAATTACTCATGTGCTCACTTTTACAGAAACATGCTTGCACAAAACCACTAAGTCGTATTACATAAACCATGTGCCTTAAAACCATGAGCTCACTAAATAATAACCCAAAATTAAATATTTGATACTGAGATTTTACAATATTGAATAATTTTCTAATGTTTAACTCATTAAAGATTTATCCCAATGTCACATACATGATACAAGTAGCCCCAAGAATGTCGTACCTGTGATATCTACAACTCTAGAATGCACCACAGTTAAATATTTATTTTATGTTATCAACATTATTATGCTTATTATGTGAGGTGTACAATGCACCTTTCATAAAAAAGAAACTAGGAAAGATAAAACTTCATGTAAGGGGAAACTCCTAGAAAGAAGCACCCCCCACGCTCCACTCTTTCACCCTCATCCAACAAAAGAGAGAGAATCCTCCTCAAATAGAGAGACAAGGAGAAAGGACATGAATGCTAATGATAATCTATGAACATCAAACATCATTTCTACCCTTAGAAAGAAACAAAAATAAATGTGTATGTAGGATATTTTTCCTTTCTTAAAAAGAATAAGGGAAGAAAGATAAGAATATGATGTATTTGTAATTTAATTTGTTTAAGTGTCACCATGTTAGTGTTAAGAGGTGCCACAATCAAATTAGGAGTCCCAAGCCTAAGTGAACAAAGTGACAATATAGAATTTTGTGGAAATGGATGTACAACAAGAGCCAACATCGAATATGTGAAGACAATACCCATTATGGAACTATCATCAAAGAGGGTAGGAATATCCTCAAAAGTGTCCTCCAAATTCACAAGAAGTTATTCACAAAATAAACCTTTTAAGACCTACCAAGTAATCATTATAAGAAGTTATTTTTAGAAAATTAAGATTATGATTATACTATGATGAATTACCAATTTCCTAATCAGAAGCAATGCTAAAATAAAAAGGAGTTGAAAGAGATTAAATATTATCACTTCTCTAAAATATTGGTCTATGAAATAATTTGAAGGTTCAAATGACCATATTTAATATCTTAAAAGGTTTACACAATAGATGCTTGAGTGTGGATAATGGTTTCTACAAGATCCTTAAGATTAGATCCTACAAAATGAAAAGAGAAGTCTTGTAATAAATCATCCTTATAAAGTTAATCCTATAATCATGAGTTGGCCTATTAAAAGGAATTTGAAATGTCTTATAAACTAGATAACATTGTTGTCAAAACATCAATAGAGGACTCATGACAACACATGCATGCTTGAAATTCCTAGAAATAATCACAACTACCAAGTATGGATGATGATTATTATCTCTAAACAACTACCAAATTATGGTCCTTATGAGGAATAAATAAGTTCAATACCAATTATTGGGAAACTCAATCTCTACCCAAATATGACTTCAATGGATGAGATTCAAGGATTGGACTACAACAACATGAAAATATAAAACTTATATGCAAATATAAAAATTAAAATGCCTTAATATGGAAATAACATGATTAGATCCATCTTTATTATGCCAAAAATCAGCCAAAATAACATGTGTCTTAACACCATCTTATGTGAACTGATAACAACAATATATAAAGAATAACATCACCATAAGAAAGCAGCAATGAGGCACAAATCAAAAACACAATATCATCACATAACATAGGATTTATGTGGAGAAACCCTTGTGGAAAAAAAAACTCCACCAAGAAGAGAGGCCAAGTATGCATTATCTTCAAACAAATGAGATCACAATACAATCACTTTCATTCTTTTGTTTTCCTCCACTATGGTAGCACCTTCACACCTATGAACAACCATTTTAAATGCCTCAACCTATCCTTGTACATACAATTAAACTCTACATTCAACTGTTGCTCAAATTTTCTACATCCAAGAGGTTGAATTTATAGATAAATGTGAAGACATCTTAAGCCCAAAACAAGGCTGGCAAAGATGACCCCTCATTCCAAACATTCCCAACCCTTGGAATTCCTCCTTAGAATGTGAAAGAACACCGATTTTGGCTCCAATACTTTCCCTCCAACTTGGGCATCCAAACATGGAAGATAAACATTACATTAAATGCAATAAATGATAGAATACCAAGAGACACCTATTGCCTCTTTCCAATATCCCACTTGGAGAATCCCAATAGTCACTCATTTATCCAAGTTCATTATCTTTTATTATCCCATTGTAGACATCTACATGCAAGGAAAACAATATTAAATGTTTATGTCCACAACTCACCTTTACTGTTGCTAGTGGACCCATCACCCCTTCTGAATATATTATTAAAATAAATAAAAAGGGCATCCTAGGTCCAAAGTGTAAAGAACCTAGGATGGAAAGGAGGCATTTTTATAAATTTCATTAGGGTGTCGATCACAAGGTGAAAAGATTGACTCAGCCCTAATGGTGAGCCAATCATACTTGAATTTACATCTAATTGAGGGTTGGGATGGATTGGATATGATTTTAGAATGATTAAACTAATGATCCTATATGCCATAATACATAAAATGCAACATCCTAATAATTGAAAAATAGAAACATTGTGTGCAAGTGGATCTGGGAAGTGCAGAGGACAACAAACCTCAGAAAAATTGGTTTTGATGTGCTTACAAGAACTCATTCTCCCAATGGAAAATGGGTCTTTGTATAGGGGTGCTAATCAACTCTTTGGGTCCTCTGGTGTTGAATCTAAGCTTTTGTTTTCCACCTAAAAATTTTTCAGAACATCGGAAATGAATTCTACAACTTAGTTTTTGTAGGTTGACAAGAATGATGACAACAAATGCAACAATGCAAAATTGTTCTTCAAGATCTCTTCAGTCCTTCTTCAACCTATAACCTACACATTCAAAGGGGGAGAAAATGTTGGGCCATTTTAGGGTTTTTCCTAAGTCAAACCCCATGAATAGTGTTTCCACTTTCACAATGGTAATGCCAATGATAGAAAAAACCTTAAATGGGAAGGAAGGAAATGATGAATGAAAAATTATTGCAACTCACCACCCTTCAATAGCTTCCTTGAAGGAGTGAATACATACACATCACTTTAAGGGAATTGTATCTTGATTGCTTGATTTTCTTGAATGCTTGGATGCATGAAGACCTACAACACTTGTTAGCCTTCACAAGACAACATGAACACAATTGAACTTTAACCTGATGTTAGTATCTTGACTGATGTTGTAAATGACTAATAATGTTGCTCTTGAATGCTCTTGACAATAATATCTTCTCTTAAATTCTCTTGACAATAATATTTTTTCTTGAATGCGAGAAGGTGTGTGTTAGATTTCAAATGAAAAAAATACTAGGTATTTATAGGTGTTTATCCATTTTTTTGAAAATTAAATTCCAAAATTCGACACTTACAATTTGAATTCTAATCATTAAAATGTCATCAACAATATATTTTAATTTAGGTCCTAGCTCATAAAGGGGACCCATTCGCCCATGGGAAAATGGGTCCTAGCCTATATCTCCAAGACACACATGATTCAAGGCAATTTAATTATTAAATTCATTTATTTAATGTTGGTTCCCCTTTCAGAAAATTGTAAGAATAAGGCTTTGGAATGCATAATTTGGTAAATTAGAAGCTTAATTAAGTACAATAATTTAAGGGAATCAAACATAGTGTGAAATTATAAAGGTATACAATTTTCTACACTATAATTACAAACAATTGTGAGAATTAATATTACAAAATATTTTCCCAATACACACTAAGTGCCTAGAGGCACTTTCTAAGGATGTTGAAACCATGACATAGGATTTACAAGGTGGATGACACTTAATCCTAAAATTCTCCCACTTGACATCAATATTGTAAATACATCCACAAGAATCACAAATAAGGGAAAAACATCCCTTAGCCAATCATGTACCATTTGAATCTTCACCATTAACTTATGCTCCAACAGGATACCTACAAAAGCAACCATGATAACCACCATCAAGCAAGAAACTATTTCACATCCTCTAAAATACCACTTATGGAAGAAAAGGGAACATGCCAAGGTAAAACATATCAACTATCACTGAAACCTTATTTAATATTTACATGAACAGAAGCATCAAATTCAAATGATAACAAAGGCTTTAAGTACCTACCTTTCCCATACCACCTAGAGTAGCAACCATAAAAAATTGAAACTCATACAAGAAAACCATACCTCAAACTAAGGTATAAAAAACATAGATAGAACTTCATGCCATCAACATACCAACCCAAAATCTGCAATGAAGTCTCTATATATCCATCCTCTTATCTTAATGCAACATACCAACACACAAATGATCATAGGAAAAGCCAAATAACAATGTTTGCATAAACACTAAAATAATCTCATGGATATAGACAACTTGCATTCGAGTCACACCAATAAAACCAATAGTTTGTACACACCTACAAATTACATAGCTTGTAGATCCTAATGTAATGAAGCATGCAAACTCATCATCACATCAATAATTAACAAACCAATATATCAAAGAGGATAACTAGACATATATTGAGAAACTCCCACTATATGAGTAATGTAAAATCAAAAAATAGATCAAGGAATTCCAAGTCTACCTATAGAACTTCACATAGAGGATGTGACCATTTCCTCTATTACATAGTGTCAAGGAAACATACAATGATATTCAAATCTGAAAACAAATATACTACAATATCTCTCACCACTAGTCTCCATAGCTCTCCCAAGTTCTTCACACTCAACAATGTGAAACCAAAAATATAGGAAGAATACCAAGACCAGAGAGAGAACTTGCAAATCAAACCTTATCCTCATTTCACACTAACATGTACCAATCTATGTAATATAAGATATCCTTCACTATTCCCATACTAAAAGAGATATCAACATCTTAACATTCAAATCAAATGAAAAACATGACAAGAATAGATGTAAACCCTCTCATATCAAAGGTAGATAAAACCAACCAATCATGTTCCCAAAACAAAGGGAATATTCCAAAATCCACAAACTATTTCCTATACCTCTCCAAACAAGTCCTATGAACTAGATCCATATCTCAAGTCCAAAACAAGGAGAACACCAAAAATCTGTAAACCATGCATCTTCTTCTTAATAAGTCATCAAATATTTATGTTCAAGACTAACTCATATGAGAAGACAAGATACAAAATAAAGAATGCATTTGATAATTAGGTGGGAAATACCTCTCAAATCATTCACCTGTCGAGTAGACCGAGAGTGGGATACAATATTGTCCTATACACACAAACCAAGAAATCAAAATCTTCTCTTCATGTCCATAATAGATTCACATCCATAACCAGGTGTAGGCTTCTCAATCTTTTTGTTGAAATCCTCATCAAAGAGTAACCGTTTCAACATACTATCCCATAAATAAGAGATCTCTTAGCCTCACACAAGTCTCTCTAGTCTCCATGAGCATCCACCAATCAATCCACGCCAACTTCAAATGCAACCATGTAATCATGAAGCTCCAAGAAAATTATTAAGACTCAAAACCAAAGAGAACCAAACAAGACCATTGTCAAAATTCCAATTATAGAATCAGAAACATATCATGACATCATGATCTAACATCCCATCCTAAGAGATAAATAACCATCCATCATCAAATGATGAATCAACATCACTGCCAAAGCTCCCACTGAACCATGTAACCAAGCTCTTAGGCATTGTGATGACCATCTCCTAATTGAAAATCCTCCATGGACCCAACACAATAATAAAACTCAACACCATGAGCTCCCAAAAGGTAAAGTACAACCATAATCTCCAAACTAGGAAGATATGAAATGCACACATCCTTTTTCAATAGAACCAAGGATGCCATCAAAATATCATTGCTATCTAAACATAGAATCCAAAAAATCCTCATGACACTAAACAACTATTGCAAAAGACCATCCATATTTTAATTAAAGATTATCCTTGACTCACAGCTACACACTGCAACAAAAAATTAGAACCAAAATCTTGAAACAAAAAAGATAGAACATATTATGTAGCTACATAAAGCTCCCACTAAAAGTAATACCAAGTTATAATTGGAATCATGATCAATATCATTGTCAAAATTCTATTTAAAAGTGAACATAGCTTATCATGCAACATAAATAATTGTTATAGATTCAAATGAAAAACTGTATCAGGTACTCCCAATAACCATCTCTCATTGTAATAATCATATTAATGTAATAATGATGACCATGCATATGTCCTACCAAAAATAATCCACATCAAATAATTTTATAAGATCTATATATATGCAACATCTCAAAGGAGAAATACATAATCAATGCTCCAATCCCAAATAATTGAAAAATAGATTCAACCACACATCAGTATCATGCACAATAGATATATTCAGGTATAACATGTGGATTTATGAGACTCAAACACCAGAACCAACACTAGATCTGATTTTCCAAACAAACCCACATAGGAGTAACCATAGATCAATAAGAATCCTCTAATAAACCATGCAAGTTTATAATTTTCTTCATCTAGAACACCTTGAATACAGTCTCATCATAGATCTACATACCACATATTTTAGTTAACATGTTAAACATGCAAATCCATCTTTGTAAATCTGAAATCCATTTAAACATCCAAACCTTCACATCAAACATGCCATTTGAATAATGGAATGAGCACAAATCTACAAACCTACAACTAAAAACAAGAGTAAATTACAACCCAATAGCAAAACTATGTTGTACAAGAGCTTATAACATATGAAACATATTAGCTCCACAACTCACAAAGAGGTTAGTGACTTACCTTCCAGTGCTTTCATGTAACCAAGGGCTAAAACTATGAAGCCAACATAAAAACCCCATTATGTAGTCTAAATTGAGGATGTTTCTTCGTGTAATTAGGATGTCTCTACCTTCCAACATGAACACCTTCTCATTCAACATAACCACAAGGTAGAGGAACAAAACCACCAAACAAGAGGATACACACATATTGTCAAACAAGAGCTCCAAGTTACCAAAACATAACCAACTCCATAAAGATCCATAATCATGAGCTTACAATGCCCAACATAGATCACATTTGCAATATTCATGTCTTCTAATCTCACAAATCTACAAAACAAAGTTATCTCATAGAACACTCATTATAGCCTCAAAAGCCTTCCAACAACCTCTAATTCCTTCTAAACAAATTCCCTCAAGCTTTCCAAGCTAAAAAATCAGAAAGAAGGAATACCTAGAAGTTATTTCATCTTAAGCTCTAATACCAAATGACAAGAAATAAATAGGTTCAATACCAATTTTTAGAAAATTCAATCTCTATCCAAATATGACTTTAATGGATGAGATAAAAGGCTTGGACTACAACAACATGAAAATATGAAACATATGCAAATATGAAAATTAAATTGCCTTAATATGGAATACCATGATTAGGTCAATCTTTTTTATGATGCCAAAAATAAACTAATATAACATGCTTATTAACATCATATTATGTGAACTTATAACAAAAATAACAAAGAATAACATCACCATAAGATAGCAACAATGAGGTACAAATCAACGACACAATATCATCACATAACACAAAATTTACATGGAGAAACCATTACAAAAAAACTCCACCGAGAAGAGAGGTCAAGTATGCGTTACCTTCAAACAAATGAAATTACAATACAATCACTTTCATTATCCTCTTTGCCTCCAAAATGGTAGCACCTATGCACTTGTGAACAACCTCCTTATGCCTCAACCTATCTTTGTACATGCAATGAAACTCTACATTCAGTTGTTGCTCATATTTTCTACATCCAAGAGGCTAAATTTATAGACTTTTGAAGACATCTTAAGCCCCAAACAAGGATCCTAAAGATAAAATTCATTCCAAACGTCCCCAACCCTTGGAATACCTCCTCAAAATGCAAAAAGGACATTGGTTTTGGCTCCAATACTTTCCCTCCAACTTGGGCACCCAAACATGGAAGATAAACTACATTAAATGCAATAAATGATGGAATACCAAGAGACACATGTTGCCACTTTCCAAGCTCCCACTTGGAGAATCCTAATAGTCACTCATTTATCCTTTCTTTATCTTTTATTATCCCATTTTAAGCATCGACATGTGGGGAAAAGAATATTAAATATTTATGTCCACAACTCACTTTTACTGCTACTAGTGGACCCATCACCCATTATGAATATATTACAAACTGTATACACCTAAAATCGGTCAAAACAATTAATTAATTAAATACCAGTTATTTAATTAATGAACCTCATAATTCGTCTACTTATAAATAAATTCCAACTTTATTTATATAGTTCATACTCTTCTAATTCTTCAATCTAATTTAATTAAATAAACAAATTCACATAGTTTTTTTTATTTAATTAATAATTTTTTCAGTAAATTTAAATCCCAAATTTAAATTTAAGTACATGTGTACAACTTTTCCTCTTGCCACCTCATTAAGTGTCACATGAATTTACATATGTCTAATATTTAAATTCCTAATTTGAATTTAGGCACATGCTGGACACTTGACAATCTCACACACTTTATTCTCTCATACATTTGGCATGTTGCCTTTGGTCAAGGGAACATCCTCCATGATTCTTCCATCTCCACCATTCATCTCTCATGTTTAAATCTTGATCGTTGATTGCTTCCACATCATAAGATGCTTTGGAAATCCTATAAATACAACCTCTTACTACAACATTTTACATCCCATCTTTGAGTAAATTTATTATGCAGGAATAACATTGGAGCATTTAGAATATTTTAACATTTAGCAAGTTGCATTATAGTAGCATTTTAACTTAGAATCATGTCTAAGCTTATATTTGCATTTTCATTATCATCTTAGATTTTATACAACATTTACATCATAATCTCTAACATCATTATCCATTGTCAATATCACCATTATCATTTGCACCATGCAATATCATATAGGAACTTAGATTTTTGAATTCAATAGCATTTCATTTCTCAAGTTGTCATTCTAACAATCATAGTGCACACATAAAATCTGAGAGCCAATATGATTTAATGAATTCTTGATAATAGAGAACAATGGAACGATTTTAGAGATTTGTTTTGTTTTAACTTGGTTAATTCTATTATTCAAATATTTAATGTAATACATCTCATTGATGTTTGTGTGTTTTATTATTGATTTACTAACTCTCACAATTTCACACATAACATAAATTGGCACCCACCGAGGGGCCTAACCCCTTTTTATTAACGTTTTCTGGAAGTTGTGTTACAAATTCTGGACGTGAATTTCTTTTAGCGTGATTGTGAGTTATTTTAGCGCAAACAAAAACTCTTCTAGCACATCCAATCCCTATTATGGCGCATTCATAGTATCTTCTAGTGCATCCAACTCATACTTTAGCACATACAGGGGGTCTTTTAGCTTATTTGACTAATCTTTTAACGCATTTGATGACTGTTTTAGTGCATCTGACTGATCTTTTAGCACATCTGATGACTGTTTTAGCACATATGATTGATCTTTTAGTGCATCTAATGACTATTTTAGCGCATCCATGAAGTCTTCGGGCGCATCCATGCTTTTAGCGCATTGGGTCATTGTTTTAGTGTTTTTATAGTCAATCTTAAAATGACCATATCTTGGTCATACAAAGGTCTTTTTCGAAGCTTTTTTTTTTGAAATGGGGTAGAATTTCATAAGCTATGGAATGGTGTAGGTGTTTCTCATTTTTTGTGGAGTTAAAAATTTTCAATTTTACACCTAAATTCAAATCACATTGTAACTTGGTCTAAGTTTTAAGGGTTTTATGCTTAATCATTCATCTAACCCTTAAATCTTCTTATTTCTTGATCTCATCTAATATTTTGAGCATTTATTGCAAGTTTTAAGAGGAAAATTGAGCATTGAAGTGAAAGAAAAAGCATTTGATATCCATTGTACTAAACATGCTTGTCAAAGACATTTGTTGAAACTACTAATGGTGTTTGTAGGGTTGGAAATATTATTGCTTTCTTTTGATTAAGATAGGAATATAGCTTAATTGAATCCCTTGTCTTTCGTGCTTGAAGTGATAGTACTATGCTCTCCCCTTTACTAGGTGATCAAAATGTTAGACTCACTATTTATGTTTTGCTAACACGTTTAGAAGGCCTGTCGTAGTGGGAAAAACTACTCACCCTATGGGAATGACCTAAGTGGGAACAACTAAAGCCAAGTTTTCCAACCCACTATAATCAAAACCGAATTCGAGGAAAGTCTATAATTCAATGGTAGTGTGCAAGAAAACCATCCCCAAAGCCTTTGTTCTAAAGGTTGGGAGGTCTCCTGAGGGAGTTTATCTATTTCCGCACTGAACATAAACCCTTATTACGAACCTTAGTGTAAAACCCAGCCAAGTCAGTTTCTGAACACTTTCTATATCACGGTGCAAGGGCAGGGAAGAATCTTCCCCCAAGACACTCACCATATAACTATCAGAGATCCTTGGCCAAAAGTGGAGGATTCAACTTTGGTTAAAACTCAAGAAAGGCAAAAACATGGGCGCCCTCTAGGGGTGACATGACTATGTGAGTTGACATAGTTTCAAGATGTGGGTTGTGGTATTTTAAGTGACCCTTGAGAATAGAAAAGTGCTTAAATTATCTTCTCTTGTGTTATACTTGTGGAAATCAAAGGAATTAGCCTAGATTCTTGAATACACACTCAATGTCTAGTTCCTAGGCTTGACACAACTGTTTGACAACTTGTTGTTGTGTTTGAAGTCATAATTCAAGAAAATCATCCATTTAAAGCACTAAATTCACATAATTTGCAAAATGGAAACCAAACAAAATTCATTGTTCAACAGATTACTCCCTAGAAACACTTAGATTCAAAGAAAAACAACTAGATAGACTACCAAAAATACTAAAAAAATCTAGTTAACGCATTCAGTCTCTGTTCTAGTGGATCCATTGCTTTGTCTAGCACATCACTGGGTTTTTCCAGTGCATCCGGTCCATTTGCTAGCACATATAGGTCATCTTCCAACACATTTGTTCCATATTTTAGCACATTCACCTATAGGATACCCAATCAAAATCATCATACTTAGGGGCAATCTAGCGCATCTCTGGCATATTTTAGTGCATTTAACCCATTGTCTAGTGCATATGAGTTATCCTCTAGCACATTGAGTCCAACTTTTAGCGCATCCAGTGCTTTCTCTAACACATTTGTGCCATTTTTTAGCGCATTGAATTTGTTTTATAGCACATCCAAGGAATATTCTAACGCATCCAAGTCATTTTATGGTGCATCCATTCCATCTTTTAGCACATCCATCCCCTATTTTAGTGCATCCAACAAATCAAAAACCAAAGAGTTAAATTCATCCCCTGTTTGACAGTTTGAACCAAAATTTAGAATCTTTTCCAAAATAGAAGCATTCCTCAATCATAACAGAGTCTTAAACTTGTTGAAACTAACATTTACAAGTGCAATTCTTCAAACTAAACCAAGATCTAACACCTTAAAGTGCCTAAACATCAAACCTATCACACCTCTGATTGTTAAGCTGAGTTTCATCATTAGGATCTGTCATCCTTCATCAAGAAGTTACAAAAGTTGTATAATCAGATTAAACTTAGTTTCATCATTCTATTTGACTTAGTTTTTATCCTTGGCACTACTCCAAATGAAGATCAATGTTTAGTGAAAACTATAACAGTTGTATGCCCATTTTAACCAGATCCCAAAAAGCATAAACTCAAAGAATAGGAAATTGAAACTCAAACCGCCATGGCTAAAATAGATGAGGATCAATTGAATGCTTTAACTTAGCAGATGCAAAACCTTTAACAACAACTCCAAGTCATACAAAGAGAAACCATAGGAAGATATATACTTCCAGACATCTACCCATATCCTCTTGACCAAACAATGAACGCGAGACCTTCACCAAAAACTACATCATCCAAGTTCAATTTCTTTGAATTTTTGCAAAATTTCAATAAGCCCAAATCTAAGTCCTCAAACAAAAATGATATTGACCAATCCTATCATTTCATGCATTTATCTTCATCTCCCATAGGCCAAAATAAATCTTAGGATTCTTTCACCCAAGTCAACGATTCCATCCAACCACCTTCTTTTATCATACCTTATGCATCCAATAATTCATGTCAATCTCTTATTCTAAAACATGTTATCATAGACTCCTCCACACATCAAGATCAAATTATTCTTTGCACTTCATCCGATGATACCAAAATTCCACAAGTTCTTCCAATCTTTGACCAAGATCCCATCTCTCAAGAATCTTATGATGATCCCCTTCTTTCACTTTTCATCCAAGATAATTCATTTCCATCTCAAGAGAAAAGTATCCTTCCAAGTTCTTCTTCCACCCCATCTAATGAATCCATACCATCTCATGATTCCATTGCATCCCATGCACATTATAGTTCTTCCATCCTATCTAATGATATCCTATCATCTGATGATAAAGATATGTTTTCTATAAAATCTCATGATTCCTTTCCTCATCAAGATCAAGATATACCTTTCACACCACTACATGATGATTCCATACCTAATACAGAGCAAGCTATTCCATCTCCTACACCTCATGATCCTTTTCCAAGTCAAGATCAAAGTACCCCATCATCCCCATGTCAAGAGCCTTTCACACCTATACAAGCTATCCATAAATCGCACACCTACAAATTGGGATCCTCCACCTTCATCTACTTCGGTTTAATTCCAACATCGATCCTTTCATCCATATCATATCCTACCCAAAATGGACTTGCATCTTGTTTCACAAACAATACATATCCCATTGGTAAACAAATGTGTCAAAGTATGAACTACAAAGGAAAAGGATTAGGCCTTCATGAACAAGGTATCCTAGAACCCCTTTTTGCTCAAGAAAACCCATATTTCCATGGCCTTGGTTATACACCTAAGTGTCCTAGTCCATCAAACCTACCATATATCTTAGGTCCTCATCCTAATTCATCAAACCTTCCATCTATCCTAGGTCATCATCCTAGTTCATCAAACCTTCCATCTACCCTAGGTCCATATCCTATTCCTCAAGAACAACAAAGGCACACTTCCTTGATGCCCTTTCAAAATTATACCTCCAGTAACTCATCCTTGATACCTCCATACCATTCATCTCAATCCAACTCTCCTATTGCTCTTGGAAGCAATTTGGGTGCCAAATGTCAAAATCTTCCATATCAAAATCCACATGTATCAAAGGATCAACATGTCTCCTCGAAGAGACATGCAAAAATAAAAGAAAATTTGATCCAAAATCAAAAGAAAAATAAAAAAGGCCACAAAGGCCCATCAAAGCAAAAAGAAACATTTCAAAATTCCACAAAGGCCCATCAAAGCAAAAGGAAAAATTTCTAAGACCACAAAGGTCCATAAAGAAAAAAGAAAAATCTCAAAGGCCACAAAGGCCCACAAAGCAAATATCAAAGTCAAAAACCATGTGGATTCCTAAAAGTATCATAGAAGCAATAAAATCTAAATTGGCATCCAAATTTGCTGATCCAAAAGCTTCCTCCAATCTTCCATTTAAAAACCTCCCACCTTGCAAATCCAGTTTTCCTCCACTCCACCACCCTTCAAGGTGTGTGCCAATGTTGATCTTTCCATCCTTTCCATCTATCCATCAACAAACCTTTCAACCTCCTATCCATTATTCGATCATACACTAAATCTGCCAACATTTAGGAGTCTAATTTTCCTTTTCCATGGTTTATTAGAGCATTTATTAGAGGGATATTTGGTTGTGAAACTTGATGCTTAAGTCCTTCCATCTTCCTATCATGCCTATATTATCTTCCACCTTTCCACCTTTGATCTTGACAAGGTTAAGGATCTCCTTGAACATCATATATCTTATCTTATATGCTTTATCCATATCTTTCACATCATATCCTTTGCCTTATCCATATTCCATCGCTCTTTCGAAATACATCATTTCTTCCTTTCCTTGGTCTTGACGAGGAATAGGGGAAAAATACTTGGGCCTTGTTTCTATATCTTATCTAGTTGATCTTGATCATCCCATTCATTATTCTTATCTTTGCATTTTCTTCCATTCCATATCTTCTAGCTTATCAAAATCCATGTCTGATTTTCTTCCTTTTTTCTTGACGAGATTAGGAGAAAGTTTGGCCATCTCATTCCATCTTAAATGTCCTTCAAAAATCCAAAAAAATCAAAAGGAGATAAAAAATCCAAAAAAGAGAGAGTGAAAAATTAAAAAAATCATAGAATCTTTAAAAGTGCAATAAAAATTAGTGAAAAATTGGTAACAGGCAATAAACTTTGAGTTTAAACCAATAGACAAACAACAGTAGGGAAACACAACAAACACAATGATCATAGTGCGACCCAACATTGAACATCAATCACAATCAGTAACACATCCACTATCCACATCAAATAGCCAAATCATTCAAATCAAAGTGAACTTTAAATGGATTTTGTTCCTTCTGAATGATGGCTTATCACTTTGGCATGTCTATTCAACTGGTGTACTTCAATTTTTGTCATCATATCTTTGGAGCACCTCGATGATGTATTTGAACTAGATGAGCTAGGAAAGAGTATGATTTTTCTTTGTCTTTTGTCTATGAGTTGATCATTACTACTGTGCAAATTGTTGTGAGACATGGTCTACAAAGTACCACTGATGACATTCACAATTTGCATAGGAAAATGGTTAACTCTTGTCTGTTTACGTGAGGAATGCTCAGGTCATCTCGGTTCAATTATACCTAGATGCTTGTGTTAAATTGCAATATCAAAAATCAAGGAAGTAGTACTCAGGTCATCATGGTCTAATTATACCATCAATGTGTGTACTCACTTTCAAAAATTTAAAGGCTCAAAGATGATAAAAAGCATGACAAGTCGACTGTTACAATGACAACACTTGCATATTAGATCTGCATGTTTAATGTAGATTGCATTCATATCAGTGTTGCATATGTAGTTATGGGATTTCCAAGGCTGAAACAATTTCACAAGGATGATATCTCTAGCATTAATGGATTGAGTACATTTGACATTAACAAAAACACATCATTCTCATATAGTTGCACATCATTTGCATACATTAGAAACAAGTACCACATGATATATACATTATCACATCATTCATCCATCTATGCATCACATCATAATATCCACATTAGAAAACATAAAAAGAAGTGCATTGCATCTCACTTGCATAATCACAATCATTTCATCAATTATTAATGGATTAAGAAATTGATCCATTTAGAAGATTGAAAGACATATCCAATAGAGTAAGACTTCCATGAAGAAAAAGTTGTTGAAGCACATGACATGGTATAAGAAGATTGAAAGACATCCAACAGAGTAAGATTCCCAAGAAGAAAAAGTTGTAGAACATAATGCCATTGTTATGAACATCTAAAACCAGTAGTGAAGATAGACTTGTCAGGATGCATGAATTTGTTATTACTCAAATCCAAGAATGACAAAGGACAAATTGGATCAACATAATCATCACATAGAACATCTCATATCATTTGCATAATTAAATTCATCTCACATAGCATAAAATATCATCCATAAAGCATATAGAATCATCAATCATACATTATCATATCATCATTTCATACATCATATCATCATTACATAATCATCATAATCATCATGATCATCATTATATAAACATCATAAACACATAGAACTATGCACCATCATTCATCCATTCATTGCATCATCTATTTGCATTACATTAGAACAAAAACATAAAATGCATCACATTTCATTGGCATAATAAGATCCATCACATGTATCATATAAACATCATAAAATCATAACACATCAGTTGCATCATCATTTGCATCCATATCATATCATACCATCATCATGTAGAACATCACATAACTATCATAAAGCAGAAATAAAATGCATCCATCATAGGCATTCATCATAAATCATATAAACACATAGATCCATAATCATCACCGCATATCATATAACCTCAAAATCATAATGACAAAGTGTACAAGGATATCCAAAGGTATAAAGAGATACATCAATATAAAAAATGGCAGTATATCAATATGTCCCAACTGAATCCAAAAGTATATATCAATGTCAAAAATCTGTCATCACATCGGAGCTATGTCATGCTCCCCCTAGATGGTGTCAACATCACTGGACTAGTGCCTCCCCCACCAAATGGACCTACACTAGGATCTCTCGAATCTCTCATAAGTGGCTACGTAACACCTCTGCTAGTGGTCCAAGACTAGGACCTACCTAATTTGGACTATGCATAGCTCTCTCGGCGCTCTATATGAACATCCCAAATGATGGCCTATAGACCTTAGAATGTTGCAACTGCTGCATCATATGACAAAATAGGTCTCCACTCTGTCACATCCATCCATTGCTATGCATAATGGGCCACTCTCTGGGGCATGCCCTGCACTTTGTCATATTGCCTCAGTACCCTCAACAACAAGAATCTCTCAATGATGAATAAGGTCGGCCCAATCAAATACATAGACTGACACAAAAATGACATCTCAATGTCATCCTCCGACGACTACTCACAATCAAGATAGGGTCGCCATGTCACTGACTCTAAATCATCAAGAACCCTCCTCCAGTATTCTAGTTTTCCCAACCTAGGTTGAGCAACCAGACCTACGTATGCATGAACATATGGTCTCATAGCAGGATGTTGTCTCTCTCCAACTGGATGGGTGACCGCTATATGCTCCCATGACTAGATCTGAAGCAATGTAACTCCTACTGACAAATTGCCCCTGTGAAGATAGACAACTTGATGTAAATCAAGGTACAAATGGGAAAGCATGTAACAACCCTAGGCATATCTGGCACCCTGAGCAATTATGCTCTCAAGAATCCTACCCCATCCAACTGAAAGTCCCTTTGACCTATGATCAGGATAAAGGAAGCCTCCAATGAAACTAGCTAGCATAGACGATAGTGTGGCATAAGCGTCAACCATCTCTCTCTAAGGAATCTCGTAACCACATATCCGATCATCCTGAAAGACTCTATGAAGTGCATCAGTCCCAACCTACTTAGTAGAATCATATAAGACCATCTCCCCAACAACAGGTATCTGTAGAATATGATAGATGTCCTCTAGGGTCACTGTCATCTCGCAGGTGGGTAAGTGAAAGGTGTTATAATCACTATGCCACCTCTCTGCTAAAGTTGTCAAGAGACCCCTGTTAATCCTAATTTGGGGCATATCTATCCAAGAGGATAGTCCACATTGTCCAATAATGACCACCTCCACCTGCACCAGGTGGGGTATCAAATCCCACGTCCTAGGAAAATGCTCTCAAATCTATAGACTCGTCAAAGACTCCTATCATCACAAAAATCACAAATCAGCCAATCAATCAATTGACATCAATCAACCTACCAATCAATCAAAATAAATTAGCCTATCAATCTAATCAGCTCTAGTGAGACTTTGATCAAATCTCGTGTGCATCAATCTATGATTAAACCTCGCCTATCATGAGGTCAACAATCAATCAATCTCTCCTATCATGAGGTCAATCAATCAATCAAACTATCATTGATCCTCACTTATCATGAGGTCAATTATCATCATCCTATCATTGAATCTCACCTATCATGAGATCAATGGACATCTAATCTATCAACATCATCAATCATCATCAAATCAAAGGCTGACGCAATCAAACATCATCAAAATCAAGGAATCTAATAAAAAAATCATCAATCTAGTCTAACTTTCATCAATGTGCTAGAACAGTGCTTCAATGCATTGAAAAACTCTATGCGCCAGAAAAATTCATGAATGTGTTGGAATAGGGATTCAATGCACCAAAACCATGAATGCACCACAAAATTATTTCAATGCGCTATAACATAATTTCTATGTGTCGAATCATCTTATGTGCTACATCATTTGCTCAATGTGCTAAACCCCTCCCTCAATGCACTAAATATACCTATGCGCTATTTTGGTACTTCTATGCGCTGATTCAAGTAATCTATGCACTAGAACAGTCATTCAATGTGCTAGATGACTAACCCTATGCGCTAGGATAGTTAATCTATGTGCTACATCGGGCTTCAAATGTGCCAAAACATTTTAAACCGAATTAAAATGTGGAAAAAGAGCGAAAAAATGAATTGCACAATTTATGAGGAAGTTTTTCAAGGTACATACCGAAGGTCCATACGCTGTTGGGTGGTTATGTTGTTGCACGTGCTTGAATCGGTGTGTGTGGTAAGGGATCACCATTTTGCTCGAAATTGCTAGATTGCTCAATCACTCTTAAAGTTTTCAAAATACAAATACTCAAATGAACTTCTAATCACTCTTTTTAACCTTTTAAAGGTTAATTAAGTGGGATTTTCATGGGGTTGATTTATTTTATTTTCAAAGGGGCTTTAATTCATCAAATCATCACCTAGTGACTTATACATCATTTTTTGAGAAATAAATCGTTTATGAATCATAAAATTTTGAAATCCTCATTAAATCATCAAAATTTTCAAAAAATCCTAAAATTCAAAAATTCATCGATTTATCTCCCGAGGGGGCATATATCTGTCATCACCTGAAAATTAACATCTAGGGCATCGAAATTTTTTTTTGTCAATATCAGCAGCAAATTTTTCTTTGAAGCAACATGTAAACACATTACTTCAAAAAGGGGCAAAATGTGTACACCTAAAATTGCTCAAGACAATTAATTAATTAAATACCAGTTATTTAATTAATGAACCACTTAATTTGTCTACTTATAAATAAAATTTATTTATATAGTTCACACTCTTCTAATTCTTCAATCTAATTTAATTAAATAAACAAATTCACATAGTTTGTTTTATTTAATTAATAATCTTTTCATTAAATTTAAATCCCAAATTAAAATTTAATCACATGTCTACAACTTTTCCTCTTGCCACCTCATTAAGTGTCACATGAATTTAAATATGTCTAATAGAGTGATCCCACAATAGTGGTTTACAATTTTTGGCCAAACTGGACACTAAAATTATTATTTTTAACTAAATCTTCACATTTGGGCACCTATAGCGGCTAAACCGTGAGGAATTTGAAGATGATGCAAACTAGAGTCTCATCACATTTTGTCTGTAGATTCTAAAAATATTTTTTTCAAATTTTTTGGAATTAGAATGCACTTCTTTTTCCATCTCCCACGAAAAATGGTTTTTTCATAAAACAACATTTTTAAAAAGTGACGCACATCGTATAACACATAACTTTTTTTCCATGAAGGATAAAATTATAATTCTTTCGAATTTAGATTTGTAACTCCAATATTTAGTGTTTCCACCTGGTTAGATAACTTTTTATTGAATATTTGTTCTTTAATCAAGTTTCAAAGTCAAACCAATTACAATTCAGACATAGCACAACCATATAACGTGTAACTTTTTTTTGTATATATTGAAATTCAATTTTTTTTGTTTGTTGGATCGAGGACTTCAATATCTAGTGCACTCATATTTTTCAATTTTTTGTTTTGATAATTTGCTATTTTTCCACGTGTAGAACAAAGACCTTCATTTTTGATGAAAAATCTATGTTTAATAAAACTAAAAAAATATATGCATAATAAAACTAAAACATATTAAAATTATATTTGTTGGATAGATCATTCTGAGGACTACCTGATTCCAGTTGGGTTTGTGAAGATTCCTCCATTTTCATCCTCAACCCGAGCTTCGAAGTGCCAAAATTTAGGTTTTTTTTGTGTCTCAGGGGGGGATGAGGGATAAGGGGGGTTCGAGCGAACCCCTTCAAAGGGATTCGCTGAAACCCCTTCCCAATGCATTTTCTTGTTTTTTTGGAGACCCAGATTCAAAGGGGTTTGCTCAAACCAGTAGATTTGTATGAACCCCCAAAATCATATTTTTTGCCTTGGGGTTGTTTCTTGTGAGTTTTCCTTCCTCACTTGAATTGTAAACCACTATTGTGGCTTCACCCAATATTTAAATTCCTAATATGAATTTAGGCACATGTTGGACACTTGACAATATCACACACTTTATTCTCTCATACATTTGGCATGTTTCCCTTGGTCAAGGGAACATCCTCCATGATTCTTCCATCTCCACCATTCATCTCTCATGTTTAAATCTTGACCATTGATTTCTACCACATCACAAGATGCTTTGGAAATCCTATAAATACAACCTCTTGCTACAACATTTTACATCCCATCTTTGAGTAAACTTATTATGCAAGAATAAAATTGGAGAATTTAGAATATTTTAACATTTAGCAAGTTGCATTATAGTAGCATTTTAACTTAGAATCATGCATGTCTTAGTTTAATATTTGCATTTCCATTTTCATCTTAGCTTTTTGCATCACAATCTCTAGCATCATTATCCATTGTCAATATCACCATTATCATTTGCACCATGCAATATCATGTAGGAACTTAGATTCTTGCATTCAATAGCATCTCGTTTCTCAAGTTGTCATTCTAACAATCATAGTGCACACATAAAATATGAGAGCCAATATATGATTTAATGAATCATTGAGAATAGAGAACAATGGAATGATTTCTAATATTTGTTTTGTTTTAACTTGGTTAATTTTTTTATTCAAGTCTTTAATGTAATACGTCTCATTGATGTTTGTGTGTTTTATTATTGATTTACTAACTCTCACAATTTCACACATAACACAAACAATAGTGAGAATTAATATGAAATAATATTTTCTCAATACACTCTAAGTTCTTAGAGATACTTTCCAAGGATGTTGGAACCATGACATAAGATTTACAATGTGGATGGAACCTTAATCCTAATAGGTCCAAGTAGTATAAAGACAATTTGCTTGATTTTATGTCTCAAATATCTAGGAACAGTAAGAAAAATAACTTTATATACTTTATTATTGTCACCATGCTATTTATATTTTTTTCTAAAACCTATTGGTTCATAGATCATGTGTAATGTCACAAGCCAACACACCTAAGATATTACCCAAATGAACAAAAATAAATAAAACGACAAAAATAGAAAGTAAGATGCAACAACATGTTGCACTTGCACAACAACACACAATTGTCATGAAACACAATAACATAAGGGAAAAAATAACATGAATAACCTCACCATTGCTACAAGCAAGGTGGCACCAGTAGAAGACTTACCAATAGTGGGGAAAAAATATCCATCACGAAACTATGAGAGGGAACACCACTCGAATGATGATCAAGTACTAACTCATGATCATATTCTATCACAAACACAACACCAAGGTAGGATGAGGGAAGCATCTACTTCATCCACACCAAGAAATTCTCATAAACTCCACAATACCACAAAAACCTACATATATGGTGAAATGACTAGGAGTTGACATCCCTTGAATAGAAAAATCGATCATCAATTTTCAGAAGAGGGAGTAGGATGAGGGTAACAAACACCTCCATTCCACTCAAAAGATACCTAAAAAAAACCTAAACTAAGGGACACGCCTACATAATAGGCTATCTTACTAGGAAGCACAAGCCCATTGGAACAACAATAGGTCATTTCCAAGCAATGGCATGCTTCCCAAGAAAAGCAGGTGCCATAAAACTTAAGGTATGACACTTGGTGACAAAATAACATGGGAAGACTCTCTAAGCCAAGGGACAAAAAAGGAAGACCCAAAAAATGAAGATAAAAACACCAAAGGACATTAGCACCCAAGAAGGACATTAGTGCAAGTACACAAATGTCCACGTCTGGTGGTGGGGTCCTATTCTAGCAGTGGAGTCCTTGCTAGGTGGTGTAGTCCTTTCTAGCACTATAGTATTAGTGTCCTAACTAGTGAGAAAACCTAAGCTCAATTTTGGTCCCAAATACAAGAACAACCCTTCGGTACTACAAGGAAGAATCCTTGAAAAAAAACAAACTCTAAAACAATGAAAACAATTAGAGAACCAAAAAGGTCATATGGTCCTAGTCCGACCTCATTTATCCCATGAAGGAGATATCTCCTTATTGGTTAACAATTTTTTCACTTGTTTATTCTAGCTCTGTAACGCCCTTTTCTTAAGAAACAAATGCACCAACAATTGGACACGTTATTCTTTTCTCCTTATAACTTTCCTTTGAATTTTTGAGATACAACTCCCTCTTATGATGAGAATTAAAAACCTTTTAGGTTATGCTTCTAACCAAAAAGCAAGATAGGAAAACTTAAGACTAAATTAATTTAAAAAAAACAAAAATAATAAATCATAGATAGTTATTACAAAAGATTAAGTAGATGTGTTTGATTATCAGGAATCCCTCCTAGAATAGTTTTAGCACACATAACAATTCACTATTTCTAGAACGAGAATCATAATTTCATATATATGATAATTACCAATGAAGGCAATGACAAAGAACCTAAAATAGCTACCATTTTCACAAGAAAAGATAACATAGAATCATAGTAGTATGCAAACTTCAAGATTCTTTATTTCAAAATACTCAAAATTGTAGTTCATAGACTTATAATCCTTCGTCAAAAAATTATATATTAAAAAGATCCCCACAAATAATATTTGTGTCCTTAATTACATATATATAATTGAAAGAGTAATTGAAGCTTTTTAGAATAAAAATGTTTATAGAATATGAAAAGAACCCACAAAAATTTTGGGAGCTTTTGATGTTCAATATTTTAAGAAAATTAAACATTTGATTGAGATGGAACATCATTAGCATCAAAACTATCCTTAGTCTTATGCAGTGACTAGAGAGTTTGCATACCATTCCTTTCTTTATACACTTGAAATGACTTTATGATAGGCCATAATTCATTATGCTTTGAAATGATTACATTGTCAGTCTATAGCCTCCAAAAAGCTTTATTGCCAAGCTGATTTTTTCTAGTTTGGTTCGATGGGTTGCAAGGTAACCTATACCTTTGTTAAGTGCCACATTGATTTCACTTAACTTCTCCAAGTTGTCAATGCAAAAATATTGTGTATTAATTATTTCTTTAATCTTTTCCTTTATCCCATCTATGCTTTCTTGTGCTTTTGTAATCTTAGGAGTCGATTGGTTGTTCAAATTGATGGATAAAAGGCTCCCTTGGATGTCCACCTTGACTTGTTCACACTCTTTCATCAAATTATTATGCTCCTAGATATTTTTCCTGAGAGATATTATCTTCCACTCAATGATTTTCTTCCAAATGATTTACCTATTATCACTTGAATTGGTTATAATTTGCTTGAAAACCAATTTGTTTGTTCCTAGGTCTATCATTTCTTTCAAATTATTGCAAACCTTAAGCCAATTTGATTCCTAGGATTTATAATCCAAGATATTGTCATCATTCTCTTGCCTTCTATCTTCCATGTTATTTATCATTTTATTGGCTTCCTCAAGAAATTTAACCACTTTATTTGAAATTCTAGTGGCCCAATCTTTAATTGCTTGGTTGTAGCATTTATGTTTTTTGCACTTTTTCAATTACAATCTTACCACTAACATAACATGGATTGAAAGATGAATCGATTTTCCCTATAGGCTACGCCAAAGTATCATAATAGATTTCAAATAGGCGATTAGGAGTTTCACCTATTGTTTGAGCTCCACTTTGTATTTATATCATTTTTAGTTCATTCTACAAGTCTAACATCCAACACCTAAAAGTTGTGCACATCACCATCTCGAGAAGAGGGCTCCAAGTAAACTTTGGTGATGTTTAAATCCTTCTCTATTGCTTGGTTGTCCTTTTATGCAGAGGGGTGTGCAATTTTTGTATATAAACCTCCAAATGTAGTATATGTCATCAATATTTAGGTGGTTTTCAATTTTTTAGGCTGTGGAGTCTATTGCAACAAATTTGAAACAACATCATCCTCTAGTAAACTCAATTCCTCAATTTTCCTCTTTTTAGATAAGGTATGGTGTGTCTAGGTCATTTGGGTAGCAAGAGGAACATTTAGTGTGAATTTCAAAAACCCATTCACAAGAGGGGTTTCTTGAGCCAACACATTGGGTGATATTGGAGGAGATGGGTTGTGGATAGAGTGCATAGGGGAAGGTGGAATGCTCCATTCTAAAGAAGATGATGATACTTCCACAATTTCTTATTCCACCACTTCCAAATTTTTCTTTCCCTTCCCCTTCGAGGCATACTCACAGTTCTTTTCTTGTCTCCCCTTAGGATGCTCTTCTCCATCTCCCCCTCTAGTTGATTGTGAACTTGGTGTTATGAATGTAGTTTGAGGAGGGGAAGTGTGTATCTAGCTTGTTTCTCCTTGCTCTAGGGCCTTTGTTGCTCATGTTGCTTTAGGGCTAGATGAATCAATTATTCTCTTAATAATCCATTCCTTTGTTCTCTTCAATACAACCATTGTCTTTCCCTCAATGTTTGCAATCTCTTTGTTATTCTAGTTAATGGGCATAATGGGAATCATTTGGATGTGATTATAGTAAATTTGATTAGCCATATCTGATTCATCATCCATTATTTCTAGGATATTCCAATTCATATTATACTGTAGACATCCAAATTTGGACACTTAATTTATCCAAATATATCACTTTTTGTCTAAAACATCCTCTTATCCGGTTAATTAAGTAATATTACTATTATTTAATTAATATCTTTAATTCTGCCAAATCCCTAAGGTATTTAATTAATAATTAAATACCTTACCCTCCTTAATTCTCTTTTCATCAAATAAATTAAATAAATATTACATTTATTTAATTCCTCACATGTCATTTTCATCTAATCCTAATCCATTTCCTAATCTCTTCATTAAGGATGTGCACATGCCTAATCCTTGATTAGGATGTGTCACATCCTCCAACTTTTGCAAGTTGGATTTTAATCCTAATTAACCCCTAATTATCCTCTAATTACTGATTAATTAAGCCTAATCATTCTCCAAGGAATTTTTAATTCTTTTTTATTCGTCCTAGATTCCCCTCCTTTATATGTGAATTTTTAATTCACATTCCATTCTTCCAAGGCTTTTAGAACCTTGGACTTGTCACAATCTCCACATGTGACCAAGTCCCACCTTTTTGGAGCCCACCTTTTATCCTCTAGATCATCCTATGAATGTGAATTTTTAAATTCACATTTATATCCCCAACCACCTTTCCTTTTCCCATGTAGATTTTTGAGGAATTCTAAAATTCTTCAAATGTCCCTTTCACTCCCACTTGGGGACAATAAATCCCTTTTTGTGGAAATCTCCTCAATCCCCAAGGTGCATGTTCTTTTCCACCTCATGTACCCTCTTGACACCTCACTTACATCTCATCCCCCCTTGGCCACTTCACCCTCCACATGTCAAGATGTGAGGGCTTGTGGGTTCTCAACCCACCATAGCCCTTCATCTTGGCCTTGTTGGAGCAATCTTGACCGTTGAATTCTCTAGAGAATTCAAATACTCCTATAAATCCCCCCTTCTCAAGGGCATTTCCAACACTTGATTGGAGCAACCTTATGCTGCCAATTTTCCTTCTCAACACTTGCATTTTGATAACTACATGCTATCCATTTGAATCCTCAAGCCTTTTCAATCATTTAGCCATCTTTATTCATCATCTTGCATATTGAATCTTGCATATAGTCACTCAATCCATCATCTAAGGAGCACACAACCATTTCTATCAAGGGCCAATCAAAGAGGTATCAACAACAAGGGAGGTAAAAGTGTTTGTGTTTTATCTTATTTGCATTCCTTTTCGTTGTATCAATCTTTTGGCTAATCTTGAGGTGTCCTTGGTATTTTGTCATTCATGTTTCTTAGTTAGTTTTGCACATTTAGAGCATTAGGAATTCCAAGGTATACATTTCTTTTTTTCTTTAAAATCTGACAAATTTTACCGCAGAATGTCGGCAGCGCCCTCTTGGCCACTATAAAAAGGCAGTAGCGCCCCACATATGAAAGTTTTATTCCTTCTAACATGTTTGCTGTGATTAGGGACATATTTAGAGGGCTTTGCTAACACTTTTTTTGCAGTGGGAGAGGCACAACTTCCCTTTTTTCTTTAAAATCTGACAAATTTTACCGCAGAATGTCGGCAGCGCCCTCTTGGCCACTATAAAAAGGCGATAGTGCCCCACATATGAAAGTTTTATTCCTTCTAACATGTTTGCTGTGATTAGGGACATATTTAGAGGGCTTTGCTAACACTTTTTTTTGCAGTGGGAGGGGCATAACTTTTTTTTTTTTTCTTTAAAATATGACAAAGTTTACCGCAGAATGTTGGCAGCGCCCTCTTGGCCACTACAAAAAGGCGGTAGCACCTCACATATGAAAGTTTTATTCCTTTTAACATATTTGCTGTGATTAGGGATATATTTAGAAGGTTTTTCTAACACTTTTCTGGCAGTGGGAGGGGGACAACTTCCCTTTTTTTTAAAAAAATCTGACAAAGTTTACCACAGAATGTTGGCAGCGCCCTCTTGGCCACTACAAAAAGGCGGTAGTGCCTCACATATAAAAGTTTTATTCCTTCTAACATGTTTGCTGTGATTAGGGATATATTTATAAGGTTTTTCTAACACTTTTCTGGCAGTGGGAGGGGCACAACTTCCATTTTTTCTTAAAATTCTGACAAAGTTTACCGCAGAATGTTGGCAGCGCCCTCTTGGCCACTACAAAAAGGCGGTAGCGCCTCACATATGAAAGTTTTATTCCTTCTAACATGTTTGCTGTGATTAGGGACATATTTAGAGGGCTTTGCTAACACTTTTTTTGCAGTGGGAGGGGCACAACTTCCCTTTTTTCTTAAAAATCTAACAAAGATTACTGCAGAAGCGCGGTAGCGCCCCCGCAGAAACGCGGTAGCGCCCCTGTGGCAGCGCCCTTCACAGAAGCGCGGCAGCGCCCCCGCGGCAGTGCCCTTCACAGAAGCGCGTCAGTGCTCTTCACAGAACTGTGGTAGCGCCCTTCACAGAACTGCGGCAGCGCCCTTCACAGAACCGCGGCAGCGCCCTTCACAGAAGCACAGTAGCGCCCCAAAACACACAGTTTGGAAGGTAAAATAGGTGTTTTGGCTTCGTTTTTGCTCTAGTTTTTTGCAGTTTTCACGTGATAACTCTCTAACATTGTGGTGGCAAGGATATTGCTATTTTTCGCTATTGTTTGGCAGCATATTATGGCAGAATTTGACCAAAGATGAAAAAGAGGACAACTAATATTTGTTTGCAGGGTCATCTACATAATCAGACTTTCAAAAATCATCTTTGTTGTTTTCAAACATAGTCTAATTAGGGGGATTAAACCTCACTGTTTGCTGTGGTTGCTTATTTTTGTGTTACCCAAGGGGGCATTGATTTGTTTTCACTTTCCCCTTGCACTTCGTGTGAGCCTGGGGAGTAGTTGGAAACAGTTAGTGTCTTCCTTTTAGTGGGACCTGCTTAGGGATTTCATCACCCCAAGGGACGATTCCAACCACGTGTACCGACGGGGTATATAAAGGGGGGAGAACGAAAGTTGTACCCCAATCCAGTTGCGTCGTAATTGGTGGAGCGTCGAAGCTAGGGTGATACCTAGATAGACGTGAAGAGTTGGTCCGAGAACCTTCATTATCTACGCATGGGGTTCAGACTCACCTTGTGACCGGTGTTCACGGTTGTGCCTCACGTACCGAGAGTATATCGAAGACTCCCTAGAAGCCTTGTGCATCCTAGATTAAGACTTTGCCTTGCCATACCCGTAATATTAATCATAGGATTGTGCTTGCTTGAGGTGTTTTCTTGTAAAAAATCTATCAAAATTTTGATACCTTTGACTTGTTCCATTATTTTGCATCCTTGCCATAACCTTTGCCATCAAAAACCAAGCTTTGTCCCCGTAGAAATGCAGTGGCGCCCTGCGCAAAAACGTGGTAGCGCCCTGCGCAGAAACGCGGTGGCCCCCTGTGCAGAAACACGGTAGCGCCCCTGATTTACTGCAGAAAGCTGTCTACGCCCCTAATTTTGCTAGAAACGCCCCTAATTTTGCTGAAAATGCCCCTGATTTTGCTGTAAACGCCCTGATTTTGCTGAAAACGCCCCTAATTTTGATGTAAATGCCCTGATTTTGCTGAAAACGCCCCTGTTTTTACTGCAGAAAGCTGTCTACGCCCCTAATTTTGCTGGGAAACGCCCCTAATTTTGTTGAAAACACCCCTAATTTTGCTGTAAACACCCTGATTTTGCTGAAAACGCCCCAGAAAGCTGTTTACGCCCCTGATTTTAATGCAGAATGTTAACTACGCCCCCTTAACTTCCCGGGGCTGCCATTTACAAACCGTGCATCGGATTGTTCGTTCAAAAACCAAAGTTGCTTAATTTTTCAAGCTCTATCTAGTGGTACCTTCCATTTTCTCTTATCAAGAATTTGACCATCCCAGGGCGGCCACGCCCCGCATTGCAACGTGGACACGCCCCTAACTTCCTAGGGCTGTCATTTACAAACCGTACGTCGAATCAACTTCGTTCAAAAACCAAAGTTGCTTAGTTTTTCAATCTTTATCCAATGGTACCTTCCATTTTCTCTTATCAAGAATTTGACCATCCCAAGGCGGCCAAGCCCCGCATTGCAGCGTGGACACGCCCTTAACTTCCCAGGGCCATCATTTACAAACCGTACGTCGAATCAACTTCGTTCAAAAACCAAAATTGCTTAATTTCTTTGAGATCTATCTAGTGGTACCTTTTATTTCTTCCTATATAATCAAACCAATCCATTCCTCTGATCATCTAATCAATCCAAGCACCCCAATCCGATCAAGTTTATCCAATCACAATTATCCAATCAATATCATCTAATCATTTGATCTTATCCCATCAAACTGATCTAGTACTTTAATCAAATTCATAAAATCATCTACCCTATCCAATCATCCGTCTATTGAATCCCATCAAAATCAAAAGCAACCCCATCCAATCATCCTAATCTGAGCTTTTGTCCAATCCTGATCTGAGCTTGACCAAAATCCTGATTTGAGCTTTAATCCATTCCCCTCCAAAATCTTTTATCCATCCTCTTTATCCTTTCACCATCATGAATCCTCATCCTCCATCAATAGTAGTCAAGGGAAACCTTAATTATGTGGACGACGATAACGAAAGTCTTGTCGATCAAGAAGAATATGACGTAGATCCCCTTGATGCTATTGTCACTAGTAAGCTTTCTCCACCCACTTTCCAAAATCCGATTACTCCTATGAGCCATCTCGTTATGTCTTCATCCATGCCTAGTCATGCTCCTTATGCCACCCTTGACAATGGATATCCAGTATCTTCTTCATCCCCATATTTGTCATGTCCTTCATCTACATCATCCCCTTACACAACATCTACATCCTCTTGTCCTCATCTTCCATCCCAATACTCCTATTACAATTCCCCATCCATGTCCCCCTATCCTAATCCTCTTTTCCAATCTTCCCATACTAATCCTACATCCACACTCTTTTACCTTAATCCTACATCCATGTCTCCTCATCATAATCCATCATCCCAATACCTTTATTATAATCCATCCCCCACATCCTCTTGTCCCACTACACCACCTATATCCTCTTGTCCTAATCCACAATCCATGTCCCCCTATCTTAATTCACCACTCCAATATCCTTACCTTAACCCTCCATCTAATCCTAGTCCTCCATCTACTCCTAGTCCTCCATCCAATCCCATTCATCCATCTACTCCTAGTCCTCCATCCAATCCTAATCCCCCATCTACTCATGGTCCTACATTCAATCCCATTCCTCCATCTAACCCTAGTCCACCAATCCATAATCCCTCATCCATTTCTACCACCCCAGCTAAGCCAACCATATGCAAGTCCCTCGTTTCAGAAGTTCTCCAAGGACTCATTACAAAGAAGCCATCCCCAACTCCACATCTTGAATTCATGGAACCATGCCATCTAGATCCATCATCCACGGTCACTAGTGATGAGACCCTTCTCCATACCACACCTATTATTGATGTTACCACCCCTAGTACTGATCAAACCATTGAAACCATTGAACCCACTAAATCCATTGAACCCACATCTCCTACTATGAGAGCCACTGAACCCATCAAAGACACCCAAGTCCAATCCACTCCCTCTACTCCTAGACCCACCCAATCCATCGAAGACACCCAAATCCAATCCACTCCTCCCACTCCTAGTAGCACCAAAACCCATTCCAATGAACCTCATGAATCTTCCATCCCTCCATCTTCCCCACTTGAAGAGTCCCAACAAGACTCCACACCATGCCTCTCCCACACATGATGAGTCATGCCAAGAGTCTAATCCAAGCCATGATATCCCTCTTTCTCTCGCATCAAGATCCTACCATCCCATTTAGTCCACCCAAGATCACGGGGCCCTCCATCCATTCCATCCCATGATCCTCTTTGGTTATTCAAGCTTCCCCTGCTCCATCTCCATCTCCATCGCATGAGCCCACTACCACAATTTCAAATCCTATCATGGCCCCTACTCCCTCTCCTAATGTTGTTATCCCATCATCTCCTTCTCATGATCCCCCATCATCACCTAAAAATGCTATCCCCACACTACTTGCATATCCCCTTGGTCCTCTCACATTCCTCCATGGTGGTCTCCTCGCAGAAGAAAAACAAAACATATACACCAACTCTCCTCTTCCACCTAATAATGGACTCACATCATTCTTCCAGAATAACAAAAATCCTGTCTTAGATCGAATACTCAAGAAAATGAATTATCAAGGAAAAGGTTTAGGCCTTCATGAGCAAGGTATTATAGAGCCCATCCAAGCTAAAGAACATTTGTATCTGCAAGGTCTTGGATGTACTACTCATGACTCACAATCTAAAAATATTGGTACAACCTCTAGACGTCCTCAACGAGCCTTTTCCAAAAGAAATATTAGCTCTTCCCATTGCCCCACCAGATCATATGTGGGCCATCCCTCTCCCTATCAGACACCAAACAACTGGCCCATCTTCTTCCTCCTTCATCTCGCTTCCCATCCATTTTGGGTCCTACATCCCTCCATCTACCATCTCCAATCCTCCATCTACCATGCCCATGTTTCCTCCAGGTCCTAAGTCTATTTTGGGCCCTTATATCCCAAAATCACCTCCTCCATCTCATCCTATCCATCCTTTCATCCATCCATCACCTATCCATGTCACCCATCATAACTATCCCACTCTCATGTTCCTTAATCAGGATCAACAAAGGCACGTACCTGTACATCATCCATCCACATATCATCCTAAAAATCCTACCTCCATCCCTCCATTCATGTGTCCTCCACATCATCCATCCATTCACACTCATCCCATTGCTACTAAAAGCACTTTGGCTGTTAAAGGAAAAATGCATAAATCTAAACATCCACATGAATTTACGGCTCCCCATGTCCCATCTAAAATACATGGTGAAGAGAAGAAAAATCTAAATCTAAATGAAATCTGTAGGCCACAAAGGCCCACCAAAGCAAAGATCAAAACTATGTGGGTCCCAAAGAAAAAAGATGCAATGCCATCACATGAAAAATCTGTAAGAACATCCAAAGTTGCTAATCCAAAAGCTAGTCATACACGCCTTTCATCTCCTAAGTCTGTTTTGGGTCCTTATGTTCTAAAGTTCATCACCCCATCTCCTCCATTATCCACACATTCTCCATCCAGTAATCCTCTCATCTTTTCACACCCACCACCACATGTGCCAATGTTGGTCCTAAACACATCTCCCCATCACATATCCACCCCATCATTCCATCCATACCCTTTGCAGCATCCCATCCATT
>VDFB02105785.1:577578561-577594488 GCA_007258455.2 Sequoia sempervirens
ATTGACAATAAGCATAAGAGACAATCCAAATCACATAACATGCAATACAAAAATAAAAATGTGCAACCATAATCTCATTTAGCACAGACATGTTCATGTGCAATCAAGTCTCTTCTGATCACAACATGATCAAATACATGTATCTCATTAAACACAAGGTCCAATGAAATAAAGAACAAGAAACCCATAGGATCTAGGGAAGGAGTGTCATCACAATAGATTGAAGAGATGGCTAAGTTGATTCAAGTATGTATCAACTTTCCCATGCGAAGAACCCAACTTGTAAGTCTCAATGTTCCCTGAGCAAGCATACCTTTTATGCTCATACCAAGTATGTACTAGCACTACCATAAGAATCATTAGCTTGGTTATTTTTCCCCCAATGTCTTTAGTTATCACTTTATTAAGAAACTCTTCACCTATCATATCCTCAAGCCCCTTTGTGCCCTGGTTGACATCAAGAGCCAGCTCTTTCCTACACCCTATACCTCAAATCTTAGGCTCATCATTTCAATTCATTATTTAAGCATGCCACACATTTCAATGAAAAAATTTGGGAGATCAAAATAAACTTGGTCACAACAATTTCTAAATCAAACATAAATAAGGAAAGTTCTCTCCCTGCATTAATATTTATTATAAATCACTCACAATTTCAATTTTTCTAATTTATTTTTCAATGAAAAACCATACATTTTCCAAAACCTCCATTGATGAATGCTTGAAAATTCAAAATTCTAAAATACCCTTTGGTTGCAAAAATGTAGAACACCCTACTTTTTTATTTTGGAAATGTTCTCCATAGTAAAGCCACAAAATAGGGCTTTTTTCAAATCTTAAAATAATTGAATTTATCAATTAAATTGGATGAATTGAAAATAAGAATGAGGCCTTATGCTTCCTCAAGGGTAAGCATTGAAAACCATTCAAGAAAAGGAATTCAAATTAATTAAAAATGAGGAGAATTGCCAGGTCCATTATGAACTCATAAAAATTGCCAATCTTCTTCAATTTGAGGTGCAAATCCAAATGTAATCTAGAAAAACCTTCGATCTTTCCCATGCAAATCCATCCATTTTTATGCAAATTTCAATTTTGAGAGGAGAGGGTTTGAGAGGGAGAGAGAGTTTTCAAAAAAAGAAATGAATGTGATAAAAAAACTAAGTCTTTTTATTTTATGTAGTTTTTCCTTTTCTATTTTCACTTTCACTTTTATTTTATTTCTATTCTTTTACCATTTTCACAAAAATACAACTTGCCAATTTAAAAATGCCTAGATCATTCATTTTTCAAAGGAAATTGCTATAACACTAATTAAATGATTTTCTAAGCAATTCAAATAATTATTTTTTCCAAAGCCAAATAAATAATTTTGAATAACAATTTAATTAATTGCAATGATTTAAATAATCATTCCTAATACATATTAAATAACATTTTCCCCTTTCTTTCATTTCCTAATTCCCAATTCCCAATGCATTAAGCACTATTCACACACAAAAATTTCATCTTTAAAATTATAATTACATTGAAACAAGAAATAAACAACCATATTAAAATGATGCAATTACGGGCTTTCCGCAATACATGGATACTTGAATCACCACTGGTTCAAATTGAAAACCAAGAGGGGAACACGACTCATCTCACACTCGACCGAGTGTGATAGTGGCTACCAAAACACATAATCCTAGAAGTTGGCATCTCCAATATAATCACTATTTGGGAATAACTCAAACATGTGTATTAGGTGGAGAAATAACCATGTACCTATAACCATTCAATGCACACACCAAGCATACCTTCTCAATACATAATAGATGAAGCACATAAAAAATCCAATGGGGTTCAACATCATATAAAACATATACTCATGTGATATTATGTATTGGCATCTATAAAATAAATAACTATGATAATAAGACAACATAATACATGAATATTTAGGAATACAACATTAATGAAATGCATCAAGTCCTCACAAGGAATTGACACATTGTCATACACACATCTCAATGTAAAAAAACACCAACAAACATGTTAAGGAACCTCATCTAAAAAAATATGGGTGGGCATGCAAAGAAAGAATTGAAGCCACAACCAAAAATAAAATTAAATATGGTGAATTTGAACCATTGATAAACACCCAAAGCAACAAGCACAAGAACGACATATGCATCCCTGGATACATAGTTAGAATGGTGTCAAGGTCCAAAAATCTCAAGGCTACAAATGGAAAGGGCATTACATCATGTCATATAAAGTGTTAGGAGATTCATCGAAATGCAATGGTTCCTGATCTCTCTAACATAGGAGTAATAGTTTTATGGGGTCAATTTCACAAGGGTGGAATTGTACAATGGGAACCATGATTAAACCCCCAAAATTATTCAAACACAAGATTATTTTAGTGAAACAAAATGCACATCCCACCAAAATTACATAATCATGAAACCTCCAAGCATCAAATTATTTTGACACTTTATATTTAGTGCATGTATATATGCCACATATACTACAAAGACAAGTACTTGCCACTAAGTGATACTTGTTACTACTTGTCTTTATAGCAATGTAGTGATAGTAGTAACACGTGTCACATAACTCTTGAATTTTTTCTTAACAATAATTCAATATTGACTTCATCATTTGCATGTCCTTTAGTTGCACTGACACTTTCAATTTTTGCTGGCATGCTTGGTGCAACTAGATTTTTTAAGGAGTATATTTTTTTTAGTTGTGGTTGTGAACATTTTCGTTTATGGAAAAAAAATGAGCATTATTGTTAAAGTCTTCATTTTTTGGTGTATGTAACCTTCCATTAGATCTTGTCATTAGTAAAGTCCAATCATCTATCGTAGGTTCTGCATCTCTAATATTTGCTAGAAGTTGAAAAAAACATTGTTCATTGTTTGATCCATGTTGTCTAAGTATATGATCTAAAGTAATGATAATTTTGAATTCTTCCCATAGGATTTTAGTTCATTTGTTGCTTGCATATGGTGGTTTGTCATTAACAGGAGGTAATTGTTCGAGATCTCCAGCCAAGTTCATTGATATTCCTACAATTAATCAACAAATCTTATATTTCAATGTATACCCTAACTTTAAGGATGTGCAATATATATCAATAAAATTTGATAAAGTAAATCATATTTGATGATTCATATTTGTTTGCGAGTCATACCTACAAAGGGTTGATTTACATTTTGAGGGAAGGCTTGGTGAAGTTGGGAATCTATGTTTTCAATCAATCTTTCACCAAGAAAACTCATTTCATCAATCAATATGTATCTGATATGTGCTAATTCTTCTTGAAGACTTGTTAATTTGGTCAGACCTTCCAACTCCTTGGAGTTTTTGATTGGAATTATTTTAATTTTTTAGTTGATGCACCTATATTGAATGTTGAAACTCCTATTGGTGCAAGTAGAAGTAGGGGAGATCGGTTTGATATTGAAGCATTTTAAAGTGATTTGGATATGACACCTATCACATATAACTTTCCTATTCCCAATGTGCCTTGAATTATCATGAGAAGTGGAGATTCATTTTTATTTCTTTAGTAGTGTGAAATTATCATGCTAACTTCTTTTTCTTGTTTTCTGTTGAGGTTTTCATAGTTGATTGATCTTCATCTACTAACTTGCATGGAACAAGGTAAACCCACAAAAGTGGTTTACAATTTGAATGAGGAAGGAAAACTAGCAAAAAATGACCCCATGCAAAAAAAATAGTTTTAGGGTTTTGAACAAACTTATTGGTTTGAGCAAACCCATAAGGGGTTCGCTCAAACTAGGGTTCGAGCAAACCCATTAAATACTGGCCCCTCATTTCCCACCCAAAAAAAACAAATAAAATGCTTTTGAGAAGGTGGTTCGCTCGAACCACCCTTTTCCCCCATTCTCCCCCTCAGGCACCAAAAAATTCCATATTTTTATGCTTCGAAGCTCAGGTTGAGGATGAAAATGGAGGAGACTTTATAAACCTAGCTAGAATCAAGTAGTCCTTGGAACGAGCTATCCAATGACTATAATTTTAATATGTTTTGGTTTTATTATGTATTTATTTTTTTAGTTTTATTAAACATAGGTTTTTCATCGAAAATCAAGCTCTTTGATCTACACATGTGGAAAAATAGAAAATTATAAAAAAAATTAAAAAATATGAGTGCACCAGATATTGAAGTCTTGATCCAACAAAAAAAAATTGAATTTCGATACATACAAAAAAAGTTACACGTTATACAGTCATGCTATGTCTGAATTGTAATTGGTTTGACTTCAAAACTTGAATAAAGAAAAAATATTTAATAAAAAAACTATCTAACCAAGTTGAAGCACTAGATATTAGAGTTACAAATCTAAATTCGAAAGAATTAAAATTTTATCCTTCATAGAAAAAAAGTTATGCGTTATACGGTGAGCGTCACTTTTTAAAAATGTTGTTTTCTAAAAAAACTAGTTTTTGAGGGAGATGGAAAAAGTGCATTTTGATTCCAAAAATTTTGAAAAAAATATATTGAGAATCTACAGACAAAATGTCATGAAACTCTAGTTTGCATCATCTTCAAATTCCTCATGGTTTAGTCGCTATAGGTACCCGAAAGTGAAGATTTAGTTAAAAAAATAATTTCAGTGTCCAGTTTGGCCAAAAATTGTAAACCACTATTGTGGGGTCACCCAACAACCTTTACTTTTCATGGTCTATTTGTGTTCTTTGTGGCAACAATGAAGAGAATTTTTCCCTTTTTTTTTTCATTGTTCTTTTTCAATGACCATTTGACACCTTTGGTGAGGTATTTGGAGGTAGGCTTGTGTTCATGTGTCTTCTTTGATTGACTTTTGGAGAAGTTTGGGGAGATCCCCAACATAGGCTAGTTTTCTTTACATAGTGTGGAGTATTGGCCCCTTTTTTATTCTTTGGCATATATGGCTTGAGAGAAATTGTAGGATCTTTTAGGGAAGTAAGTTGATTGCTCATCCCGAGGTCTGGTAGAGGGTTGTTGGCATGATTCAGGAGACTGTGGAAGCCAAATGTGAAGTGTCTCTCCCATTTGAGAAGAGAGATGAAGAGCTTGTGACGAGCTTGGGTTTGCATGATCTGGCGCCAGATTCCTTTTGTGTTAAGAGGGTCAAACATTCCAAAAAGAAATCTTAGAGAGATGGTTGTTTGTCCCTACCTTCAGCAGATATTTTAAAGGTTCATACTGATGGTTCTTCAAGAGGAAATATTGGGCATGTTGGGATTAATGGGGTTGGAAGAGATAGCTATGGAAAGGTTATGTTCTTCTTCTCCATTTATAAGGGGCAACAAACCAATAACCTCATGGAAGATTTGGATATTCTTTTTTCCATTGAAAGAGCTTGTGCCCTTGGTTGGCATATGATCATGGGTTATTTCACAATATTGGTTTACAATTTTTGGCCAAACTGGACACTAAACTAATTTTTTCTAACTAAATCTTCACTTTCGAACACCTATAGCGGCTAAACCGTGAGGAATTTGAAGATGATGCAAACTAGTGATTTGTGACATTTTATTTGTAGATTCTAAATATTTTTTTTCAAAATTTTTGGAATTAGATTGCACTTCTTTTTCCATCTCCTTCAAAAACTAGTTCTTATCAATAAACACCATTTTTAAGGAGTGATGCTCACCATATACAACATAACTTTTTTCTATGAAGGATAAAATTCTATTTTTTTCAAATTTAGATTTGTATCTATGATATCTAACCAGTTATTTAGTTTCAAAGTGTTTTATTGAATATTTTTTCCTAAATCAAGTTTTGAAGTCAAACCAATTACAATTCAGACATAGGTAGACTGTATACAACTTAACTTTTTTTGTATGTATCAAAATTCTATTTTTTTTACTAGATCAAGGACATCAATACCTAGCTTGAACATATTTTTTAGAATTTTATTTTGATAATCTGCTATTTTTCCACTCGTGCAGAACAAAGAGCTTGATTTTCAATGAAAAACCTATGTTTAATCAAACTTAAAAACAAATACATAATCAAACCAAAACATATTAAAATTATATTCGATGGATAGCTCGTTTCGAGGACTAACATCATCCAGTTGGATGTATGAAGTCTCCTCCATTTTCATCCTCAACTCGAGCTTCAAAGGGAAAAATTCTATAAAAATTTTGTGCCAGGGGGGGAGAAGGGGGGAAAAGGGGGGTTCAAATGAACCTAGGTTCGAGTGAACCCCCTCTTTTCCATTGTTCGTGTCATTAAATAATGCAAAAAAATGAGTCCCATCATTTAATATGGTTCACTCAAACTAAGGTCCATTCAAACACCCTAGACGTTCATGCAAACCCCTAAAAAGCAAAAAAAAAAATTCATATGAGTGTTTTTTTAATTTTCCTTCCTCATTGGAATTGTAAACCAGTTTTGTTGGTTTACCCTCATTTATGAATCAGATTCTCAAATCCTAGTTAATTTGTTGAATGAGTAGAAAATGGAAGGGGTTAGTTGGCATCTTGCTTCTATTGTTAGGAAGATTCTTAGATTGAGTTCCATGTGTGAGTTTGTCTCCTTTATGCATATTTTGTAGGAGTGGAACAAGGTGGCTAATTGTTTAGCCAAATGGGCTTCGAGAATGCTGGAGGTTGGCATGTTGCAGACTGGGAGCAGTTATCCCAGGATTATTCCCAAAAACTTGAAAGGTTGATTATAGAGGACTTGACATAATGATGCTTTTTAGTTGCTTGGTCTTGATGGTGTTTTGCCCACTCTGTAGTGGATTGATGGTTTTTGGGTTTTATGGTTATTACTATGGATGCTTGTTAAGGGTCCCGCTTGCTCTGTATTTATGTTTTATTTAATGCAATAATTTTTTTACCCTCTTTATTCAAAATAGATCTATTAATATATAAAATAAATTATTTAATATTATAATTTAATTATTTAATAATCTCTTTATTTTTTAATATTATTTATTTTATTTTTATGTGAATAACTTTGATTATTCATGATTAGATGTTTTAAGTAAATAAAGTAATTATTTATAAATAAAAATAATTCTTTGATAAACAATATAAATAAAATAAATTTATTATTAAATATTTTAATAATTTTAATCTAAAATAAAATATATCTATTTTATTTAAGATATTTATATTAATATATTAATATTTAATAATTTATTATAATATTAAAATTAGCATTATTAAATATTATAAAGTAAAAATAAACAAAAAATAGATTTTATTGTTATAATATTTCAAAAACACCATATTAACACATCTATAATAGAAAGTTAAATTATACAACTCAATGAATTTTAAAATTATACAATACAATTTAAAATTTGAAAAAATCCTCAAACCATCACATTCTAGACATGAAAAGAATGTTAATTAAAATTAATGCATTAAAGACATAAGACCTAAAAAAATTTATTGGGAAAATGTGTCATATTAATAATAGAAAAAGAATTTACAAGTGCCTAAAAGAAGCACATCCCTCATTTTATGTCTAGAAGTAAAAATAGTTCACGTCAAAAAGATTGTTCATTAAAACAAAATTAGTCAAAAGAAAAAGGAAAAAGCATCAACATATTATTAAAAATAATAATAATTAAATAATGTTTAATTAATGTTCAAACTTTAACATATTATTAAAAAAATAATAATTAAGTAATATTTAATTAATGTTCAAGTCAAAGAAAAAATGCAACCTTTTTAGTAAGAGAATCGTCATCTTATCATTTGAAAGTCTTTTTCAAACTATCATTTTGTTAAATTTTTGAATTAAGTGTAATGTTTATTTTATATTTATATTATTTTTTATTATATTTAATTTAATTTATTTTGTTTCAATCTTTTTATAAGGTTAAAATTGATTTATGAAATTAAAAAATAGTGATATAAAGTAGAAGCATAAAGTATATTTTAAAAACAATCAAATAAAAATCTGAGCAATAAAATATATGAAAACATGATTTAAAGATAATTTTTGTATGATTTCTATAATATTTTTGATATAAAATGTGTGATGAGCATGAAGTCATGGGGTGACTTCAAACTTATCTAAAAATAATAGTATTAAAATTTCAAATGCAATGGTCAAATAAACACAATATATATGAATATCTTGAAATTCAATATTTCTAAAACATCAAAATATTTTCTATCAGTATATCTTTGCTCCCTCCCAAAAACATAGAAAGCTTAGAAAACTTGTTAATAAGTCATAATTTATATGAGATGTGAGCTTTTTAGAATCATTTTTTGGGAATATTCACAAAGAAATTATGGTGATTTAGAGACAAAATCAATGGAAAAGAAGGAAAAGAGGTTTAAATAGTGTTGGTATAATGAGAGAGAGAGGGGGAGGATGGGCAGGTGATACAAAGAAAGGAAAAATAGAGAATGAGGAGATATATGCGTAAGTAGAAGAGAGAGAGAGAGAGATAAAATAGTGAGAAAGGGATGGATCAAGGGGTGAGAGAGACTATAAGAGGAAAAATAGAGAATGAGGAGATTATGTGTATAAATAGAAAGAAAGAGAAAGTGGAAGTGGAAGATAAAAGAGAGAGAGGAAAGGATCAAGGAGAAGTGGGTGAGAGAGACTATAAGTCAATCATTTTATACCAACAATCCAAAAATGGTACATATCTAGAAAGAACTACACCCACAACATGTCATTTACTTAAAGACCTAATAATTTACCTTTAAAACCTCAAAAATGTGAACAAATGTGGATGTTCAACAAAATTTCATCAAGGGATCATCACAATGACAAGGAAATTGAACAACCAATCTAAAATACATTCCTATCAAAAGACCTCTCATAGTCGTACTGTATACCCAAAAATCAGAATGTACATTTGACCGTATTTATTAATTGACTTTAGATTTTTTATTTTCAAAGGTCAAGTGCACGTCACCTGCGCTGGACTAGTCTATTGATGGCAAGAAATAAAGAACGATGGTCTGGATGGAACTTTGACTACTAATTCGGCGGTGTGAAACGTTTATATATGGCAGAGGAAGATGGAAAGGAAGGGGTCAAAGGCTTCGGAAGAAATAACGCGGTCAATAATTACAAACCAAAAGCCGCTGTCAGTAGACAGCCTTTGAAATTGGGAGAAATTTCAGCTTTCGACTACAAATAAGAATCTAAGATCCAGAACAGATTACATGGGACGAATCATGTTGTTTGGTTCCATTTCATGGCTCTAACCAGGAAGGTGCCTAATCGGACAACGGAAAGCAACACACAATAGGAATTCGCCACGTAAAATGACGTGGCCAAGCCTCGAACCAAGATCAAGAATGTACGTAACTCTTTAGGGGAGAGGGCCCAATAGTCGTGCGGGGTCTAATAGTCGTGCACCCAATCAAGAATGTACGTAAAATGACGTGGCCAAGCCTCGAACCAAGATCAAGAATGTACGTAACTCTTTAGGGGAGAGGGCCCAATAGTCGTGCGGGGTCCAATAGTCGTGCACCCAATAGTCGTGCGGGGTCCAATAGTTGGCCTAATGGTGGAGAACTTGTACTCTTGAAAGAGAGGTCACAAGTTCAAATCCTGCAGGGGGTAAGGTATGTACACCTCGTATTGTGGAGCACGAGTTAGGTGCCTCCCTCAATATTGGGAGTACCGGGTATCGTGGACTATAAAATAATATTATTATTATTATTAATCGTACATATAATACCCAATAGTTGTGATTTGACTACCCATAATTAAACAAAATGTATGCTTTTGATCTAAAAAGCAACCAATCATGTGATACCACATCAGCACTCAACTACTCATGATGTAATGCACGAGAATTGGTCTCACTATTTTTTGGGGCCTTTTTCGACACCTTGACAAAAACGCATGCTGATGTGGCATCATATTTGATGATGTGGCCCTGAAACATTAGTTATAAGCAGAGAACTTGCCAAGTAAGCCGTTGTAAAAAATTGGGAGTGATTTGAAATTTCGATGTAGGATAATTAGAAGCGCGAAGTTAGGGTGCACGACTACTGGGCCCTCTCCCCTAATTCAGTAATGAATGGAGAATTGTGTCGCTGTTGAATTTAACGTTAGATGCCACATAAAAATGGGCGTCGTACCTACTTAGATTTGTTTTTGCCAAACAAGGTAAGGAGGCGGATTCAACGACATTGAACAATACTCTACGGACATAGGTAGGTACATATGCTTTTACAATGGAGCTGTAGATCTAAATTTATTTATCTATTAACTAATTTATGTATTTTGCAAATAAAATATTGCACGACCATCACAGTTAAGCTCCGCTCACCATCACAATTCTCCTATTACAAAATCACGAAAAGAACAAAAAAGACCTCTTGTTTTGTAAACTGGTTTTTATATTGATATCTTCCATACATTAGATTCAACAAACCGCTGGAATGGGTTCTTAAGGAGTACAGATGGAACAAGTTAACCGTCTAGCAAACCCACGAACTTCGAACCAGGCAATTTCATTCAAGTATATTGTTTTTATTGCTCCCCACACAGTTTGTACTTGCTGTCAGTTTCTTACAAAAATAAATGTAAAGTAGCTTTACAAGGACAAGAAATCAAGTGGCAGTGAGCTTAAAATACGTCACAATTGACTTTGTGTTTTATTGACAGGTCTGAAATGGTCGATGTGTACACGTACTCTCATGATGCTAATGTCCTGCAAAGTCTCTGTTTATGTGGGGTTGGAGGAATGTATTTTGATTGGAAGGTGTTTTTGTCGGTTTTATGTGGGGAAGGAGAAATGTATTTGGATTTTGTTTTTTGGTTCAACAGCGAGGTTATCCGTTGTTAGCGTGCAATGTATGTGAAGTGAAGGGAAAAAATTCTCACATTTAATCTCGACAATGATCCCTCAAATTTAAGGTAAAATGGTGGTTCCCTCAGTTTCTGTTTTGTTTCTAAATTGCCTTTACCATAGAGAAAGCCAACCTGCTTCAAATTTTTAGGTCCTCATAACTGTCAAGATTAAGGGACTGTTCCTCTGTATGTAAGGTATTCCCTCTTATTTGTTTCGGTTTTGTTTTGGGGTGGCGTATCCCATGGATATCACAAAAATCCAATTATTTATCTGCTCCAGTGTTGTTTTCTGGTTGCATATATTGTCTGAACTGTTTTTTTACCGAAATCATGCAGGCCTGGATATTGTAGTTTAAGTTCTCAAATGATACCATGCACTCTCATGATGATAAGTTTCCTGGAAAGTCTCAGTTTTATGTGAAGCTGGAGAAATGTAGAGAGGATATTAAGGGGCTTTTGTTCCACAATCCATAGTGAGGTGTCGTCGTTGGTGTGCATTGTATGGAGGTGGCGGGAAATCAATTCTCACATTGAATCTCTACAATGATCCTCAAATTAAAGGTGAAATTGTGGTTCCCTCAATTTCTTTTTATTTCTAAGTTGTCTTTACCAGAGAAAAGTTCATCCTGTTTCAAATTTTTAGGTTATTATAATTGTCAAGATTAAGGGGTCTGTTCCTCTGTATGTGAGGTATTCCTTCTTATCTATCTCTGTCTTACTTTTGGCTGGCCTATCCCACGGATGTCATATAAATTCAATCATTTATCTGCTCCGAACTTATTTTTTGGTTGCACCTATTGTCTGAACTGGTTTTGTTCAGAAATCACGGCTATGCGAATACTCTGGTTTAAGTTCTGAAATGGTGGATGATTCCATGCACTCTAATGATGCCAATGTTCCTGGAAAAGCTCAGATTTATGTGGAGTTAGGGAATTATATGGCGGATTTTAAGAGGCCTTGGTTCCACAATGAGATGTCGGTTGTTTGTATGCAGTGTATGGGGGTGGTGTGAAAACAACTCTTGCATTGAATCTCTACGATGATCATCAAATTAAAGGTGAAATGGTGGTTCTCTCAAATTTTCTATTTTTGTTTTGAAGTTGTCTTTACCAGAGAGAACACCCTGTTTCAAACTTGTGGGTCCTGATAACTATCGAGATTAAGGGGGCTGTTCTTCTGTATGTGAGGTATTCCCTCTAATTTGTTTTTCATGCTTTTGGATGTTCTGCCTCATGGATATCATAGAAAATCAATCATTTATCAATCCAGAGTTGTTTTTTTATTCATTTACTGTCTGAACTGGTTTTGTTCAGGAATCATGCAGGCATGAATACTTTCTTCCAAGTTCTGAAATGGTGGATGATTCCACACATTTTCATGGTGACAATGTTTCTGGAAAGTTTCAGTTTTGCGTGGAGTTGGAGAAATGTATAGGGTATTTGAAGGGGCTTTTGTTTGACAGTGAAGTGTCGGTCATTGGTGTGCAATGTATTGCAGGTGGTGGGAAGACAACTCACATTGAATCTCTACAGAGATTCTCAAATTAAAAGTGAAATGGTGGTTCCCTCAATTTCTTTTTGTTCCTAAGTTGTCTTTACCAGAGATAAGGTCACTCTGTTTCAAATTTTTAGGTCATCATATCTGTCAAGATTAAGGGGTTGTTCCTCTCCATGTGAGATATTCCCTCTTATTTGTTTCTGACATGTTTTCAGGTGGCCTATCCCATGGATATCATATAAATGATAAATTCAATAATTTATCTGCCTCAGAGTTATGTTTTGGTCACATCTATCCTCCAGACTGGTTTTGTTCAGAAATCACACATGAGTGAATACTCTAGCCTATGTTCTGAAATGGTGGATGATTCCATTCACTCTCATGATGATAATGTTCCTGGAAAGTCTTAGATTTATGTGGAGTTGGGGAAGTATATTGCAGATTTGAAGAGGCCTTTATCCCACAGTGAGGTCTCAGTTGTTGGTATGCAGTGTATGGGGGTTGGCGTGAACACAACTTTTGCACTGAATCTCTATAATGAACCTCAAATTAAAGGTAAAATAGTGGTTCTCTCAAATTTTTTCTTTTTGATTCAAGTTGTCTTTGCCAGAGAGGATACCCTGTTTCAAATTTTCAGGTCCTCATAACTGTTGAGGTTAAGGGGGCTGTTCCTCTGTATATGAGGTGTTCCTTCTTGTTTGTTTGTCTTTCTTTTCAGTGTCCTGTCCCATGGATATCATATAAATTCAATTATTTATCACTCCAGAATTGTTTTTTGGTTCATTTATCATCTGAAGTGGTCTTGTTCATAAATCATGAAGGCGTGAATACTCTCGTATAAGTTCTGAAATGTTGGATGATTCCATGCACTGTCATGGTGATAATTTTTCAGGAAAGTCTCAATTTTATGTTGGGCTGGAGAAATGTATTGGGGATTTGAAGGGACTTTTGAACCACAGTGACTCGTGAGGTGTCAGTCAATGGTGTGCAGTGTATGGGGGGTCGTGGGAAAACAATTCTCAAATTCAATCTCTACAATGATCCTCAAATTAAAGGTGACATGGTGGTTCCATCAACTTCCATCAATCCTTTTGTTTTGTTTTGAAGTTGCCTTTACCAAGGAGAAGGCAACCCTGTTTCAAAAATTATGGTCCTCATAACTGTCAAGGTTAAGGGAACTATGGAATTCCCTCTCATTTGTCTCTGTCTTGTTTTTGGGTGGTCTATCACATGGATATTATATAAATTCAATCATTAATCTGTTCCAGAGTTGATTTTTGGTTGCATCTATCGTCTGGACTGCTTTTGTTCAGAAATCATGCAGGCATGAATATTCCAGTCTAAGTTCTAAAACAGTGGATGATTCAATGCACTCTTATAATGATAATGTTTCTCAAAAGCCTCAGTTCTATGTGGGTTTGGAGAAATGTATTGGGGATTTGAAGGGGCTTTCATTCCACAGCAAGGTGTCAGTGTCGGAGGTGTGCAGCCTATGGGGGTTGGTGTGAAAACATCTCTTGCATTGAATCTCTACAAAAATCCTCAAGTAAAGGTGAAATGGTTGTTCTCTTAATTTTTTTGTTTTGTTTTCAAGTTGTCTTTACTAGAGAGAAGGCCATCATGTTTCAAATTATTAGGTCCTCATAGCTGTCAAGATTAAGGAGGTTGTTCCTCTGTATGTGAGGTATTCCCTCTTATATATATGTTGCAAGTATCATTTGAATTGGTTTTGTTCAGAAATCATGTAGGATTGAATACTCTAGAGCATTCTGAAATGTTGGATGATTCCATGCACTGTCATGATGATAATTATCCTAGAAAGTCTCAGTTCTATATGGGGTTGGAGAAAAGTATTGAGGATTTGAAGGGGCTTTTGTTCCACAATGAGATGTCAGTCGATGGTATGCAGTCTATGGGGGTTCATGGGAAAACAACTCTCACATTGAATCTCTATAATGATCCTCAAATTAAAGGTGAAATGATGGTTCCCTCAATTTTATTTTTGTTTTGTTAGTAAGTTGTCTTTACCAGAGAGAAGGCCACCTTGTTTCAAATTTTCAGCTCCTCTTAACAGGTAAGTTTAAGGGAACTATTCTTCTGTATGTGAGGCATTCCCTCTTATTTGTTTGTCTCGATTTTGGTGGGTTGTCCCATGGATATGATATAAATTCAATCATTTGTCTAGAGTTGTTTGTTGGTTGCTTCTGTCATCTGAACTGTTTTCATTGAGATATCATGCAGGCATGAAAATTCTAGTCTAAGTTATGCAGTGGTGGATGACTATATGTACTCTCATTATGATAATGTTTCTGGAAAGTCTCAGTTTTATGTGGGGTTGGAGAAATGTATTTGGAATTTGAAGGGGCTTTGGTTCCATGGTGAGGTGTTGGTTGTTGGTGTGCAGTGTATGGGGGGGTTGGTTTGAAAACAACTCTCACATTGAATGTTGACAATGATCCTCAATTAAAGGTGAAATGGTGGTTCTCTCAATTTTTATTTTTTATTTTTTAAGTTGTCTTTACCAGAGAGGACACAGTGTTTCAAACTTTTAGGTCCTCTCAACAGTCAAACTTAAGGGGGCTATTTCTCTGTAATTCTAATATTCCCTCTTATTTGTTTGTCTTGTTTATGGGTGGCCTATCCCATGGATATTATATAAATTCAATCATATATCTGCTCCAGATTTGCTTTTTGGTTGATTTTATTGTCTGAAGTTTGAACTGGTTTCGTCCAGAAATCATGCAGGTGTAAATACTCTAGTCTAAGTTCTGAAATGGTGGATGATGCAATGTGCTCTCATGATGACAATGTTTCTGGAAAGTCTCAGTTTTATGTTTGGTTGGAGAAATGTATTGGGGATTTGAAGGGGCTTTTGTTCCGTAGGAAGGTGTTGACAGTTAGTGTGCATTGTATGGGAGGTGATGGGAAGACTACTCTCACATCGCTCGATGCAATGATCCAAATTAAAGGTGATACCATTGTAAATTCTGTTGATGTTATTCTCAATGGTTTAAGCCTTTATTAGCAATTTTTAAAAGCCATTCTATTTTAAATTTCTGGCTTTTCCTCTCATGACAAGATTTTAGGTATGTGTATAAAAAGAGATAAGCTAGCACATACAAATTGTGTTCTTATGGTATTGTGTGGTTGATTGGAAGTGCTACTTTTAGTGCTTTTTCTTTAAAAAATCAGTTTTGATTACTATAAGAACAGGATGGGAGGTCTCTTCCTATAAAGCCAATATAATTGACAATGTTTTTTTGCCTCAAGAGACACTGACTCAATTTTTGTCTGATATTTCTTGATTTACCTTCTATAAGCAATTGCACATCTTGCCTGTCATCAAATCCCTTAAGCTGAAATGGGGTTTATCTCCTTGCATCTTGTTTCCATGAAAATTGTAGCTATCAAGAACTGTTCTTAAACATCAAACAGTTCAACATTCAACAGTAATTTTTTGCCAATAAAAATAAGACAATATTATGGTGAGGAATCAAATTGCCATTGAGTCTTTGACCATTAAACCCTTTGATGTTTAAAGAAGAGAAGCCATAACTGTACTGTATGCCATAATGGTTTGTAGTTGCCCTAATCATCTAAACTATCTTCATGTAGAAGACACCTTT
>VDFB02105785.1:577601352-577732895 GCA_007258455.2 Sequoia sempervirens
AAAAAAATAATAATTAAGTAATATTTAATTAATGTTCAAGTCAAAGAAAAAATGCAACCTTTTTAGTAAGAGAATCGTCATCTTATCATTTGAAAGTCTTTTTCAAACTATCATTTTGTTAAATTTTTGAATTAAGTGTAATGTTTATTTTATATTTATATTATTTTTTATTATATTTAATTTAATTTATTTTGTTTCAATCTTTTTATAAGGTTAAAATTGATTTATGAAATTAAAAAATAGTGATATAAAGTAGAAGCATAAAGTATATTTTAAAAACAATCAAATAAAAATCTGAGCAATAAAATATATGAAAACATGATTTAAAGATAATTTTTGTATGATTTCTATAATATTTTTGATATAAAATGTGTGATGAGCATGAAGTCATGGGGTGACTTCAAACTTATCTAAAAATAATAGTATTAAAATTTCAAATGCAATGGTCAAATAAACACAATATATATGAATATCTTGAAATTCAATATTTCTAAAACATCAAAATATTTTCTATCAGTATATCTTTGCTCCCTCCCAAAAACATAGAAAGCTTAGAAAACTTGTTAATAAGTCATAATTTATATGAGATGTGAGCTTTTTAGAATCATTTTTTGGGAATATTCACAAAGAAATTATGGTGATTTAGAGACAAAATCAATGGAAAAGAAGGAAAAGAGGTTTAAATAGTGTTGGTATAATGAGAGAGAGAGGGGGAGGATGGGCAGGTGATACAAAGAAAGGAAAAATAGAGAATGAGGAGATATATGCGTAAGTAGAAGAGAGAGAGAGAGAGATAAAATAGTGAGAAAGGGATGGATCAAGGGGTGAGAGAGACTATAAGAGGAAAAATAGAGAATGAGGAGATTATGTGTATAAATAGAAAGAAAGAGAAAGTGGAAGTGGAAGATAAAAGAGAGAGAGGAAAGGATCAAGGAGAAGTGGGTGAGAGAGACTATAAGTCAATCATTTTATACCAACAATCCAAAAATGGTACATATCTAGAAAGAACTACACCCACAACATGTCATTTACTTAAAGACCTAATAATTTACCTTTAAAACCTCAAAAATGTGAACAAATGTGGATGTTCAACAAAATTTCATCAAGGGATCATCACAATGACAAGGAAATTGAACAACCAATCTAAAATACATTCCTATCAAAAGACCTCTCATAGTCGTACTGTATACCCAAAAATCAGAATGTACATTTGACCGTATTTATTAATTGACTTTAGATTTTTTATTTTCAAAGGTCAAGTGCACGTCACCTGCGCTGGACTAGTCTATTGATGGCAAGAAATAAAGAACGATGGTCTGGATGGAACTTTGACTACTAATTCGGCGGTGTGAAACGTTTATACATGGCAGAGGAAGATGGAAAGGAAGGGGTCAAAGGCTTCGGAAGAAATAACGCGGTCAATAATTACAAACCAAAAGCCGTTGTCAGTAGACAGCCTTTGAAATTGGGAGAAATTTCAGCTTTTGACTACAAATAAGAATCTAAGATCCAGAATAGATTACATGGGACGAATCATGTTGTTTGGTTCCATTTCATGGCTCTAACCAGGAAGGTGCGGAATCGGACAACGGAAAGCAACACACAATAGGAATTCGCCACGTAAGATGACGTGGCCAAGCCTCGAAGCAAGATCAAGAATGTACGTGACTCTTTAATTCAGTAATGAATGGTGAATGATATCGTTGTTGAATTTAACGTTAGATGCCACATAAAAATGGGCGTCGTACCTACTTAGATTTTTTTTGCCAAACAAGGTAAGGAGGCGGGTTCAACGACATTGAACAATACTCTACAGACATAGGTTGGTACATATGCTTTTACAATGGAGCTATAGATCTAAATTTATTTTTAAGATCTAATATTTGACTATTTTAAAAATATTTTAATAATATTCAATATTAAATGTTTTTAATTAAATTTTTAAATTAATTTATCTATTAACTAATTTATGTATTTTGCAAATAAAATATTGCACGACCATCACAGTTAAGCTCCGTTCACCATCACAATTCTCCTATTACAAAATCACGAAAAGAACAAAAAAGACCGCTTGTTTTGTAAACTGGTTTTTATATTGATATCTTCCATACATTAGATTCAACAAACCGCTGGAATGGGTTCTTAAGGAGTACAGATGGAACAAGTTAACCGTCTAGCAAACCCACGAACTTCGAACCAGGCAATTTCATTCAAGTATATTGTTTTTATTGCTCCCCACACAGTTTGTACTTGCTGTCAGTTTCTTACAAAAATAAATGTAAAGTAGCTTTACAAGGACAAGAAATCAAGTGGCAGTGAGCTTAAAATACGTCACAATTGACTTTGTGTTTTATTGACAGGTCTGAAATGGTCGATGTGTACACGTACTCTCATGATGCTAATGTCCTGCAAAGTCTCTGTTTATGTGGGGTTGGAGGAATGTATTTTGATTGGAAGGTGTTTTTGTCGGTTTTATGTGGGGAAGGAGAAATGTATTTGGATTTTGTTTTTTGGTTGAACAGCGAGGTTATCCGTTGTTAGCGTGCAATGTATGTGAAGTGAAGGGAAAAAATTCTCACATTTAATCTCGACAATGATCCCTCAAATTTAAGGTAAAATGGTGGTTCCCTCAGTTTCTGTTTTGTTTCTAAATTGCCTTTAGCATAGAGAAAGCCAACCTGCTTCAAATTTTTAGGTCCTCATAACTGTCAAGATTAAGGGACTGTTCCTCTGTATGTAAGGTATTCCCTCTTATTTGTTTCGGTTTTGTTTTGGGGTGGTGTATCCCATGGATATCACAAAAATCCAATTATTTATCTGCTCCAGTGTTGTTTTCTGGTTGCATATACTGTCTGAACTGTTTTTTTTCCGAAATCATGCAGGCCTGGATATTGTAGATAAAGTTCTCAAATGATACCATGCACTCTCATGATGATAAGTTTCCTGGAAAGTCTCAGTTTTATGTGAAGCTGGAGAAATGTAGAGAGGGCATTAAGGGGCTTTTGTTCCACAATCCACAGTAAGGTGTCGTCGTTGGTGTGCATTGTATGGAGGTGGCGGGAAATCAATTCTCACATTGAATCTCTCCAATGATCCTCAAATTAAAAGTGAAATGGTGGTTCCCTCAATTTCTTTTTGTTTCTAAGTTGTCTTTACCAGAGAGAAGTTCATCTTGTTTCAAATTTTTAGGTAATCATAATTGTCAAGATTAAGGGGTCTGTTCCTCTGTATGTGAGGTATTCCTTCTTATCTATCTCTGTCTTACTTTTGGCTGGCCTATCCCATGGATGTCATATAAATTCAATCATTTATCTGCTCCAAACTTATTTTTTGGTTGCACCTATTGTCTGAACTGGTTTTGTTCAGAAATCACGGCTATGCGAATACTCTGGTTTAAGTTCTGAAATGGTGGATGATTCCATGCACTCTAATGATGCCAATGTTCCTGGAAAAGCTCAGATTTATGTGGAGTTAGGGAATTATATGGCGGATTTTAAGAGGCCTTGGTTCCACAATGAGATGTCGGTCGTTTGTATGCAGTGTATGGGGGTGGTGTGAAAACAACTCTTGCATTGAATCTCTACGATGATCATCAAATTAAAGGTGAAATGGTGGTTCTCTCAAATTTTCTATTTTTGTTTTTAAGTTGTCTTTACCAGAGAGAACACCCTGTTTCAAACTTGTGGGTCCTGATAACTATCGAGATTAAGGGGGCTGTTCTTCTGTACGTGAGGTATTCCCTCTAATTTGTTTGTCATGCTTTTGGATGTTCTGCCTCATGGATATCATAGAAAATCAATCATTTATCAATCCAGAGTTGTTTTTTGATTCATTTACTGTTTGAACTGGTTTTGTTCAGGAATCATGCAGGCATGAATACTTTCTTCCAAGTTCTGAAATTTTGGATGATTCCATGCACCTTCATGATGATAAATTTCCTGGAAAGTCTCAGTTTTATGTTGGGCTAATATTGGGGATTTGAAGGGACTTCTGATCGACAGCAAGGTGTCAGTCAATGGTGTTCAGTGTATGGGGGGTTGTGGGAAAACAACTCTCACATTGAATCTCTACGATGATCCTCAAATTAAAGGTGAAATGCTGGTTCCCTCAATTTTTTTATTTTGAAGTTGTCTTTACCAAGGAGAAGGCCACACTGTTTCAAATTTCTTGGCCCTCATAACTGTCAAGATTAAGGTAGCTGTTCCTCTGTATGGGAGGCATTCCCTCTTATTTGTGTCTGTCTTGTGTTTGGGTGGCTTGTATGGAAATTATATAAATTCAATCATTAATCTACTCCAGAATTGTTTTTTAGTTGCATCTATCGTCTAAACTGTTTTTGTTCAGAAATCATGTAGGCATAAATATTCTAGTCCAAGTTCTAAAATGGTGGATGATGACATGCACTCTTATGATGGTAACGTTCCTGGAAAGTTTCAGTTTTATGTGGGCTTGGAGAAATGTATTTGGATTTGAACGTGTTTTGTTCCACAGCGAGGTGTGTTGATCATAGGTGTGCAATGTATGTGAAATGATGGGAGAACAAATCTCACATGCAATCTTGACAATGATCCTCAAATCAAAGGTAAAATGATGGTTCCCTCAATCTGTTATTGTTTCTAAATTGTCTTTACCAGACAGAAGGCCACCCTATCTCAAATTTTTAGGTGCTTGCAACTGTCAAGATTAAGGGGTTGTTCCTTTGTATGTGAGGTATTCTCTCTTATTTGTTTGTCTTGTTTTTGGGTGGCCTATCTTATGGATGTCATATAAATTCATTTATGTATCTGCTCTAGAGTTGTTTTCTGGTTGCATACATTTTCTGGGCTGGTTTTGTTCTGAAATCATGCAAGTGTGAATATTCTAGTCTAAGTTCTCAAATGATTCCACACACACTCATGATAATAAGGTTCCTGGAAAGTCTCGTTTTTATGTGGCACTGGAGAAATGTATTTGAGGATTTGAAGGGGCTTTTGTTCCACAGTGAGGTGTCAGTCGTTGGTGTGCATTGTATGGGAGGTGGTGGGAAAACAACTCTCACATCAAATTTCCACAATGATCCTCAAACCAAAGGTGGGATGGTGACTCTCTTAATTTTTTTTTGTTTCTAAGTTGTCTTTACCAAAAGAGAAGGCCACCATGTTTCAAATGCTTAGGTCCTCATGACTGTCAAGATTAAGGAGTTTGTTCCTCCATATGTGAGTGATTCCCTCTTATTTGTTTCTGTCTTGTTTTTGGGCGGCCTATCCCATGGACATCATTTGAACTCAATCAATTATCTGTTCCAGCGTTATTTCTTGGTTTCATTAATTGTCCAAACTGGTTTTGTTCAGAAATCATGCACGTGCGAATACTCTAGTCTAAGTTCTGAAATGGTGGATGATTCCACACATTTTCATGGTGACAATGTTTCTGGAAAGTTTCAGTTTTGCGTGGAGTTGGAGAAATGTATGGGGTACTTGAAGGGGCTTTTGTTTGACAGTGAAGTGTCGGTCATTGGTGTGCAATGTATTGCAGGTGGTGGGAAGACAACTCACATTGAATCTCTACAGAGATTCTCAAATTAAAAGTGAAATGGTGGTTCCCTCAATTTCTTTTTGTTCCTAAGTTGTCTTTACCAGAGATAAGGTCACCCTGTTTCAAATTTTTAGGTCATCATATCTGTCAAGATTAAGGGGCTGTTCCTCTCTATGTGAGATATTCCCTCTTATTTGTTTCTGACATGTTTTCAGGTGGCCTATCCCATGGATATCATATAAATGATAAATTCAATAATTTATCTGCCTCAGAGTTATGTTTTGGTCACATCTATCCTCCGGACTGGTTTTGTTCAGAAATCACACATGAGTGAATACTCTAGCCTATGTTCTGAAATGGTGGATGATTCCATTCACTCTCATGATGATAATGTTCCGGGAAAGTCTTAGATTTATGTGGAGTTGGGGAAGTATATTGCAGATTTGAAGAGGCCTTGATCCCACAGTGAGGTCTCAGTTGTTGGTATGCAGTGTATGGGGGTTGGCGTGAACACAACTTTTGCACTGAATCTCTATAATGAACCTCAAATTAAAGGTAAAATAGTGGTTCTCTCAAATTTTTTCTTTTTGATTCAAGTTGTCTTTGCCAGAGAGGATACCCTGTTTCAAATTTTCAGGTCCTCATAACTGTTGAGGTTAAGGGGGCTGTTCCTCTGTATATGAGGTGTTCCTTCTTGTTTGTTTGTCTTTCTTTTCAGTGTCCTGTCCCATGGATATCATATAAATTCAATTATTTATCACTCCAGAATTGTTTTTTGGTTCATTTATCATCTGAAGTGGTCTTGTTCATAAATCATGAAGGCGTGAATACTCTCGTATAAGTTCTGAAATGTTGGATGATTCCATGCACTGTCATGGTGATAATTTTTCAGGAAAGTCTCAATTTTATGTTGGGCTGGAGAAATGTATTGGGGATTTGAAGGGACTTTTGAACCACAGTGACTCGTGAGGTGTCAGTCAATGGTGTGCAGTGTATGGGGGGTCGTGGGAAAACAATTCTCAAATTCAATCTCTACAATGATCCTCAAATTAAAGGTGACATGGTGGTTCCATCAACTTCCATCAATCCTTTTGTTTTGTTTTGAAGTTGCCTTTACCAAGGAGAAGGCAACCCTGTTTCAAAAATTATGGTCCTCATAACTGTCAAGGTTAAGGGAACTATGGAATTCCCTCTCATTTGTCTCTGTCTTGTTTTTGGGTGGTCTATCACATGGATATTATATAAATTCAATCATTAATCTGTTCCAGAGTTGATTTTTGGTTGCATCTATCGTCTGGACTGCTTTTGTTCAGAAATCATGCAGGCATGAATATTCCAGTCTAAGTTCTAAAACAGTGGATGATTCAATGCACTCTTATAATGATAATGTTTCTCAAAAGCCTCAGTTCTATGTGGGTTTGGAGAAATGTATTGGGGATTTGAAGGGGCTTTCATTCCACAGCAAGGTGTCAGTGTCGGAGGTGTGCAGCCTATGGGGGTTGGTGTGAAAACATCTCTTGCATTGAATCTCTACAAAAATCCTCAAGTAAAGGTGAAATGGTTGTTCTCTTAATTTTTTTGTTTTGTTTTCAAGTTGTCTTTACTAGAGAGAAGGCCATCATGTTTCAAATTATTAGGTCCTCATAGCTGTCAAGATTAAGGAGGTTGTTCCTCTGTATGTGAGGTATTCCCTCTTATATATATGTTGCAAGTATCATTTGAATTGGTTTTGTTCAGAAATCATGTAGGATTGAATACTCTAGAGCATTCTGAAATGTTGGATGATTCCATGCACTGTCATGATGATAATTATCCTAGAAAGTCTCAGTTCTATATGGGGTTGGAGAAAAGTATTGAGGATTTGAAGGGGCTTTTGTTCCACAATGAGATGTCAGTCGATGGTATGCAGTCTATGGGGGTTCATGGGAAAACAACTCTCACATTGAATCTCTATAATGATCCTCAAATTAAAGGTGAAATGATGGTTCCCTCAATTTTATTTTTGTTTTGTTAGTAAGTTGTCTTTACCAGAGAGAAGGCCACCTTGTTTCAAATTTTCAGCTCCTCTTAACAGGTAAGTTTAAGGGAACTATTCTTCTGTATGTGAGGCATTCCCTCTTATTTGTTTGTCTCGATTTTGGTGGGTTGTCCCATGGATATGATATAAATTCAATCATTTGTCTAGAGTTGTTTGTTGGTTGCTTCTGTCATCTGAACTGTTTTCATTGAGATATCATGCAGGCATGAAAATTCTAGTCTAAGTTATGCAGTGGTGGATGACTATATGTACTCTCATTATGATAATGTTTCTGGAAAGTCTCAGTTTTATGTGGGGTTGGAGAAATGTATTTGGAATTTGAAGGGGCTTTGGTTCCATGGTGAGGTGTTGGTTGTTGGTGTGCAGTGTATGGGGGGGTTGGTTTGAAAACAACTCTCACATTGAATGTTGACAATGATCCTCAATTAAAGGTGAAATGGTGGTTCTCTCAATTTTTATTTTTTATTTTTTAAGTTGTCTTTACCAGAGAGGACACAGTGTTTCAAACTTTTAGGTCCTCTCAACAGTCAAACTTAAGGGGGCTATTTCTCTGTAATTCTAATATTCCCTCTTATTTGTTTGTCTTGTTTATGGGTGGCCTATCCCATGGATATTATATAAATTCAATCATATATCTGCTCCAGATTTGCTTTTTGGTTGATTTTATTGTCTGAAGTTTGAACTGGTTTCGTCCAGAAATCATGCAGGTGTAAATACTCTAGTCTAAGTTCTGAAATGGTGGATGATGCAATGTGCTCTCATGATGACAATGTTTCTGGAAAGTCTCAGTTTTATGTTTGGTTGGAGAAATGTATTGGGGATTTGAAGGGGCTTTTGTTCCGTAGGAAGGTGTTGACAGTTAGTGTGCATTGTATGGGAGGTGATGGGAAGACTACTCTCACATCGCTCGATGCAATGATCCAAATTAAAGGTGATACCATTGTAAATTCTGTTGATGTTATTCTCAATGGTTTAAGCCTTTATTAGCAATTTTTAAAAGCCATTCTATTTTAAATTTCTGGCTTTTCCTCTCATGACAAGATTTTAGGTATGTGTATAAAAAGAGATAAGCTAGCACATACAAATTGTGTTCTTATGGTATTGTGTGGTTGATTGGAAGTGCTACTTTTAGTGCTTTTTCTTTAAAAAATCAGTTTTGATTACTATAAGAACAGGATGGGAGGTCTCTTCCTATAAAGCCAATATAATTGACAATGTTTTTTTGCCTCAAGAGACACTGACTCAATTTTTGTCTGATATTTCTTGATTTACCTTCTATAAGCAATTGCACATCTTGCCTGTCATCAAATCCCTTAAGCTGAAATGGGGTTTATCTCCTTGCATCTTGTTTCCATGAAAATTGTAGCTATCAAGAACTGTTCTTAAACATCAAACAGTTCAACATTCAACAGTAATTTTTTGCCAATAAAAATAAGACAATATTATGGTGAGGAATCAAATTGCCATTGAGTCTTTGACCATTAAACCCTTTGATGTTTAAAGAAGAGAAGCCATAACTGTACTGTATGCCATAATGGTTTGTAGTTGCCCTAATCATCTAAACTATCTTCATGTAGAAGACACCTTTTGAAAACACACCCAACAAGACTTTGTTTTCAAGCATCTCCAATATATATGTACCAGAGTTTCTTCTTTGCCGCATTACATACATTTATAATCTGTCACGGGGTTCACTATGCTACTCTATATTAGATTAATTGACATATTTTCATGCATGTTAAGGTATTCAGTCTATAAAACACACTTGCCTTTCCATGGATTCCAGATTATTTTGACAACAATGTGATATCACTGTCTCCCACTCGCCAAACCTGAAAGGAACATTAGAGACTATGTGGGAGAAGATAGCTGAAAGGTAAAGACCAGAGTGTAAGGATGTGGAAGTGCACACATAGAGCTGCAGCAATTGATTTCGAGTCAATCCAAGCTAACTCTATTTATTTTGGATGATGTTTGGTCTCAAAAACGTTTGGAAAAATTATTATTAGAAGGTCCGGAACAAAAGACTCTGATGTCTATTAGAGACAATTCCACCGTACCCACAAACCCCCCTACACAGCTCTATCAATTACCATTGTTGGACGCAAAGGATGCTCTGTCACTTCTGCTTATGGGCTTTTGGACAAACGTAATTCCAAGTGATACAGATACAAATCTAATAAAGGAGGTATGAATTTTTTTGAAATAATTGTTGTTTTGTGAGTCTAATATACAATTATTTATTTATTACATTACCTTGCCCTACAAGGTCTGCTTATAATTTTTCTTTACATTTTATGAATTGCAGGTGCAAGCAGAATGTGATGGTCTGCCACTAACTTGCTTTGATGATGACTAGAAGCTCTTTGCATGGAGAACCCCATAAGGTTAGGAAGAGAGCGAAGAACATGATCTCTAGAGGAGAATGCATATCAGATTATCACAGAAAAGGGTTATTTATATTGCTGCAGACCAGTATTGAGTACTCAGCTATATTACCAGAAATGTGCCAGGAAGAACCCGTTGAATATTTTAATGGCAGAAAGGAATTTTCCCTTTTTAACAACTGCTTTTATGTTGCCTAAGCATATTTTCAGCATGCAGCATTTCTGTTACAAATAAACAGGTAGGTAGAGTTTTAGTCCAAAGTTTTTCAGTGAGTTGATTTTTTGTCATTTTCTAATTGATTTGAGAAAGTTTTAGTAGGTAGATTTTTATTTGAAAAAATATTATTTCAATGTGTAATAAATTTAATTAAATAAATACATCTAATATTTTCTAATTATTTAAGTAGTATATTTAGAATTACTATTGAAAATTTTGACTAGTAAAATTATAATTATTTTAAATATTTTAGAAAATTAATGTAAATTATTCATTTATTATTTTAATTTTAATGTTTTTTTTTGTTTGTAGACTACAGGAATCACCCCCTATAAACTGCAGTGGACCTGGTAAACTTTTTAAAGTGACCGGTGGCGCTGGTGCAACACGCCCTCCGATACCATGGGGGTGGGGGAGACTAGACCTGCAACAGGAAAGATTTAGCCAATTGAGCTAGGGCCCCCACCCCATTATCCATTTATTATGTATAACCTTATAAAATCTCATTTATTTTCGTGTTGTTGCCATTTCTGTTTTTTGTTTCTCATAACATAGCTTCTTAGACAATATAGCTAAGGAGTGTCTCTCAGAGGTAATGTTGTTTCCAGAGGACAGAAAAATATTTCTTGATGCACTATTAGACATTTGGGTTAATGTTCAAAAGCTACAAAGGTATGATGCTTTTGCTATCTTATCAGAACTTGCAAGCAGAAACCTGCTCAATTTAACTAGCAATTAAAAGTAATTGTCTTTCCTTATGTATATTGAATCTACTGATATCATGTTTTTCAACACTGAGCTGACATGCTTGCACCGAACAGGGGAAATACAACAATCCTATATGGAAATGCTCAAGAGTTATTCTTCTCTCAGCTTGATGTAATGCAGGATTTGACAAATACAATGTAGTCTACAGCAAGAGGTTGGTCATGACATGGAGGGAGCATAGTTTGCTAGGTGCAGGAAATTCAATGATATTTTGATATCGAAATTCTCTCCATTCTCACCAATGAGTTATTCATAAACTCTTACACATGCAATTTGATCCAAAAACAATTTTTTTTTTTTTTTTTTTGAATTACTAACCATTATTTTTAATGTTCACCTTTGATGTCAAGATGTAGAACAGAATTGGATTTCAAACATGATTTTCTGCATATTATAAAGTTTACATCACTGCTCTAAGAAAACTCAACAGCCTGTTGTAAGGCTTGGATATTCTAATCACTTGTTCAGTGGGTACACTCAACAGCCCATTTAAACTATTCAGAAAAAGCAGATTTTTTGGATGCTCTAAATGTCCTACGCCCTAATAAGTAACTATATGCAACGATGCTGTTTTCAATTCTAACTTTTTCATGGTGTAACATTAACCACCCTTCTTGTCTGCATCACGAACACAAGCACTCTTTAGTCTTTTCCCTTTACACATTTTTTCAGTATGATGAAAATATAACCTATATAACTAGTCGTCATAACTATGCAAAATGTTCTAATTGAATTTCCTTTGTGATTTACACATGCAGAACCTATGGAGGAAAATCACTGGCATAATATGCAGAAAGTCCAGATGAAAGTTGAAAGAAAATAAGACAACCTCAACTCCTTCAATTTCTTGAGTTGTCCTATTTCCGTTGAAAATCATATGAAGTCCTCATATCATATGCAGAAAATTTCTGATGGTTTACATCACTGCTTTAAGAAAATTTCAGTATGCAATGGCTTGACAGAACTTTCAAAGGAAATAGGACAACTCGAGAAATTGAAGGAGCGATATGAGAGAGAGTTCTGAATTGACGAGGCTACCTACAACAGTTCGTGAACTAAGTTCCCTGAAGCTTGTTGTATGAGATGAGAAGATTGGGAAGCAGTGGTTGCTGGCCAAAAGAATTTCTATTCCAGATCTTAGAGTTGAAATTATGGAAAGACACTTTAGTTTGGATTCTCTTCTTTTCTCATCCTGAAGCACAAGATCCAAGCATTTTGACATTTTCAATACATTTTCACTCACTTGTACAAATCAATAGAAGGTCCTCTATATTTTCAGCCTATGATTGTGATTAGTTATTTTGTCATGTTTAATGGATTAAACATTCTTTACTGGTTTGTACATTCATGATGATTGGATTAATCCAAATGCACATTAGTTTTCACTGTACTCAGTGGTTTAGACTCTAGCCATTTCTGTAAACTTGGATTAATCCAAATGCTCAAAAGTTTTGACCCAATTTTCATCAGTCTTGTAACTTGTATGTACAAATTTTGTACAATTCATAATTACAAATTATCTTCTTGCATGTTTACGAGCATGAGCTTGTGTATAGGGTGATATTGGTTCCATGCCCCCAATTTAGAACTTCTAAGACGGGCTATTGATTTGCTGGAATTAGATTTTGTGGACCAAACAACCATTGGCCAACTTAAGTGAGCATACAATTCTAAAGGGGACGTGGTATTGGCCATTTGACATTAAGAAACATATTCCTCTCACAAATTCCTTTAAAAAATTCGAGAAAGCAAAAATACTTGAGACAAAATAAAGTCTCCAAGACAAACTTTAATGATTTAGATCAACTCAGTGTCGCCTCATATTGTTTGGCTGTGGGACTTGAGCGTAAATCATGTTTGAACTCAAGTTAACACTGCATTATTAACTGCTTTTTGTGAGGTTTTCACGTGCCCTTCAAAACCTGTTTCTGCTGTTTTGTTGAGTTGGCAAAGTTTGATATTTTTGTGCTTGGCTGTGTTCCATTTCTTCACTTTGTACAAAGTTCTCGACCTTTTCAAAACCCTGCTTACCTTATAAAAAATAATGCATTATATATATATTCCTTTCATAAATTCTTTGATTTTGTTTTGAAAATGTAAAAATATTTGAGGATAAAAAAGCCTTTAAAGCAAGCTTTGCATTGTTTGAATGTTTAACACATTTGAATTCAATTGTTAACAATGTATTATGTTGTTTTCTATTTAATATAAACTAATGGAATCTAAACAGAAATTGGTGAAAGCATGCACTTCATAGATAACAATGCCCTAATATAAGTAGGTGTGATGTTGCCTTTAGACTTGTTTTTAGTCAACATACTTTATACCTTACTAATGTGCATGACATTTGAATTGGGCATTGTTTGGCAGCCCTAGAAGTGAAGGACCAGCTTCACCCAACTCCACCCCATTGAGGCTTTGTGCAAAAAGGCTAGCCACCACATAACCAATATGAACCATGTGGCTTTTAAGTTTTCATGTAATCCTTGTTATGTCATAATTGTCACCAATCACACATCCTTCACTTATGATGATTTGGGTTCCCATAAGGTGAATTCTAATGTCTTCCTTTCCAAGTTTGTCTACAACACAAGGAAAGTTGGCCTTTAGACGAGATTAAAGAATTGTAGAAAAGTTATTGATTAATCTATTAGATGTTACTATTATACAACCTATGTTTGGCAGCCCTAGAAGTGAAGGACCAGCTTCACCCAACTCCACCCCATTGAGGCTTTGTGCAAAAAGGCTAGCCACCACATAACCAATATGAACCATGTGGCTTTTAAGTTTTCATGTAATCCTTGTTATGTCATAATTGTCACCAATCACACATCCTTCACTTATGATGATTTGGGTTCCCCTAAGGTGAATTCTAATGTCTTCCTTTCCAAGTTTGTCTACAACACAAGGAAAGTTGGCCTTTAGACGAGATTAAAGAATTGTAGAAAAGTTATTGATTAATCTATTAGATGTTACTATTATACAACCTATGTTTAACATCTTAAAGAAAAGTCTCATTTGACTATTATGCCTTCTTTTTGTATGAGCTAATACATAATTCCTTGATACTATGTAATATTTAACTATAGAGATAGCCAACAAAGCTCAAGGAGCTTTAATGAAATCATAAAGAAACCTAAAATGAGAATAATTATATTCTATCAAAGAATGGAAAATATATAGTGACTCGATATTAGATTCTAAATTGAATTAGATTGCTCATATAATAGCTACAAGTGTGCATATATAAGATATACTACCAAGAGATGTGAATTTATAACAATGTGGGATAATAGCAGATGGAGTCACATGTGTGCACAATGTCTCCACCAAACTAGGGGAGTGAAGATCACATGATGCAAATACAACCTACCTAAGCAAGTTTATTCTACCTTAGGAGCATAATATGCAATAAAGCAATAACGAAATGTAAAAATAAAATAATGTGCCAACACTCCCTCATAACTGTAGCTTTAAAGTTGGGTAGGAAAGATAAACAAATGAAACTTGACAAATGTCTAGTTATGTTAAGTAGTCATGTATGAAATGTATCCCTCAAGGATGAAAGGAAATTTACAAAAATAATATGCCATTTCAACATAACTCTCATTAGAGAAAAATATGTAAAATACTTAGTATTCAAAATCCACAATGCAAAAGAATAACAAATAGACCACAAGATAACACCAAATGTACCATAAAAAGTCCTCTTAAGGAAAAAATCACACACACAACTCAAAGTACTATCTCAAGATTACAATACACTTGTAAAGTATTTGTGCAAGGCTTCTGAAACATCAAGAAACATAGTTGCATTCCTCCATGTGAACAAAGAAATGAGAACCATGTAGCCACACATCCCAATCCATGTTTTCCCTACTAACATATGCAACCTACAAAAGATGCTCAACCCAACCTTAGCCAACAAGTCAAATATTACACAAGTTAACCTCAACAACTACTCACATGCTTACTTTTATAGAAACAAGCTTGCAAAAAACCACTAAGTTGTATTACATAAACCATATGCCTCAAAACCATGAGATCACTAAATAATGACCCCAAACTAAATATTGGGTACTAAAATTTTCCAATATTGAATATTTTCCTTATGTTGAACTCACATTAAAGATTTATCACAATGCCACATACAAGATACAAGTGGCTCCAAGAATGCTGAACATATGTAGTATCTACATCTCTAGCATAAACTGCAACTAAATACTTATTTTACATTATCAAAATTATTATGCTTATTAGGCAAGGTGTGCAACACACCTTTCATAAATAGGAACTAGGAAGGATAAAACTTCATGTAAGGGGAAAACTCCTCCTAGAAAGAAGCACTTCCCTCCCTCCACCCTTTGACCCTTGCTCAACAAAAGAGATAAAATCCTCCTCAAATAGAGAGACAATGAGAGAGAGCATGAAGCCCCCTAAATATGTAGTCTCTTGATTTGGTAGTAGATGCTCAACTTTGAATGCTAAAGATAATTTATGAACATCCAACATCGTTTCTCCCCTTAGGAAGACACAAACATAAATGTGTATGTAGGATATTTTTCCATTCTAGAAAAGAATGAGGTAAGAAAGATAAGAGTATGATTTCTTCAAATGGAATTTTCTAAGTGTCACCATGTTAGTGTTAAGAGGTGCCACAATCAAATTAGGAGTCATAGGCCTAAGTGAACAAAGTTACAATATATAATTTTGTGGAAATGGATGTACAATAAGATCCAACATTGAAGATGTGAAGACAATAGCCATGATGGAACTATCATCAAAGAGGGTATGAATATCCTCAAAAATGTCCTCCAAATTCATAACAAGTGATTCACAAAATAAACCTTCAAGACCTATCAAGTACTCATTCTAAGAAGTTATTTTTAGAAAATGATGAATATGATTATACTATAAAGAATCATCAATTTCCTCATTAGAAGAAATGGTAAAATAAAAAGTAGGAGTTGAAGGAGATGAAATATTAGCACTTCTCTAAAATCTTGGTTTATCAAAGAACTTGAAGGTTCAAATGATCATACTTAGTCTCCTAAAATGTTTCCACACAATATGCTTGAGTGTGGATAATGGTGTCTACAAGAGATTCTTAAGATTAGATTCTTCAAAATGGGAAGAGAAGTCTTGTAAGATATCATCCTTATGTGTGAATCCTATAATCATGAGTGGGTCTGCTAAAAAGAATTGGCCATGTCTTATAAACTAGATAAGATCTTGTTGTCAAAATATCAATAGAGAACTCATGAAAACCTATGCATGCTTGAAATTCTTATAAACATTCACAACTACCAATTGTATGGATGATTATTAGTATCCCCAAACAACTACCAAATGATGGTCCAAGTAGTATAAAGACATTTAGTTTGCTTAATTTAATGTCTCAAATATCTAAGAATAGCATAAGAAATTTTTTTATAGACTATACTATTATCACTATGCTATTTATACTTTTGTCTATAAGCCATTGGTTCATAGATCATGTGTAATTCCCCAAGCCAATAGACCTAGGACATTGCCCAAATGAATATTTTTTGAAACAACAAAAACAACAACTAAGATGCAAAAACAACATGTCACACTTGCACAACAACAAACAAGTGTCATGTGAAACACAATAACACAAGGGAAAAAGTAACATGGATAACCTCACCATTGCTACAAGATAGGTGGCAACAACAAAATACTTACCAATCATGGGATGAAAATATCCATGATGAACCTATGAGAGGGGAACGCCACCTAAATGACAATCAAGTACTAACTCATGATCACATTCTATCATAAAAAAACACCAAGGTAGGATGAGGGAAGTATGCACATCAAATTCACACCAAGAAACTCTCACAAACTCCACAACACCATGAAAACCCACATAGATGGTGAAATGACTAGGATCTAACATCCCTCAACTAGATGAATCAACCATCGATTTTTGGAAGAGGGAGTAGGATGAGGGTAAAAACCACCTCCCTTCCACTCAAAAAACAACTAAACAACACCTAAAACAAGGGACAAGCCTCAACAAGAGGCTATCTTACTAGGAGGTACAAGCTCTCCACCCATTGAAACAACAAAAGGTCACTTCCAAGCAATGACATGCTTCCCAAGAAAAGCAGTTGCCATAAAAATGAAGGTATGACACTTGGTGACAAAACAACATGGGAAGACTCTCTAGGCAAAGGGGGAGAAATTTCTTATTCTAAGTTTCCTCAAGAAATGGTTGGAAGACCCAAAAATGAAGAATGACAAAAAATGGGACACCAAAGGACATTAGCGCAAGTGCACAAGTGTCTAGTCTTGGCGTTGGGGTCTTGTTTTGGTGTTGGAGTCCTTGCTAGGCAGTGTAGTCAATTCTACTACTATAGACCTAGTTTTAACACTAGTGGACCCTAAATAGTGAGCAAACCCAAGCTTAGTTTTGGTCCCCAAGACAAGCACAAACCTTAGGAGCTACAAGGAAAGATCCTTGACAAAAAAATATATAAAATGATGAAAATAATCAAAGAACCAAAAAGGTCCTAGGCTCCTACTCTCACCTCACACTAGCCCATGAAGGAGATAACTCCCAAGGGCTAGGGAGACTATAAGAAGCATCAACATGAAGCCAATGACACAAAGGGTGAAGGGAAAAAGTGCCCCACACCTCCCAACCCCACCAAGGCCACTCAAAGAACCCTAAATAAACCCTCAATAAGACGGTTCTCAATGACACACTACACACACAAAAGAGATCTAAAGGCTCTAAAGATCAAATAACATGTTTTATAAGTTATGATTCGTTTTAAAGCCCAAACTAAAGTGTGCTCTACATTCATTTTAACTAACATTTATAGAAAGATAAATTATATATAAAACCACATAACCATTTAACACCAATTCCAAGAAAGAATATGTATGAAGATAGGCCCTTCACCACTTATGTGGAGGGTTTACATTCATCCAAAAAGGATATTCCATTACAATAAAATTACAATTACAAAGAGGACTCAAGGTCTTAAATTATACACATACATCATAATTTGAAAATGAAGGCATTCATACAAGGCAATAACATCCATTTACACATTGACTGAAGCTCCTCCAAGGTGAGGCCTCTAAGAATATCCAATCCCCAATGGCAATATCTTGCCACCCAACCACATGGTACCCGTAGTCCACTCCCACCATGCTAAGTGATAGTCACTTGGGAACAAGAACATCACTCACACAAAATAAGGATCATAGCTCACAAACACACCAATCAATACATACATGACATCAAATAAAGTACATCATCATAACATACACATGGCATAACATGATCGCATCAAATGAATATAGGCCAACGAAATGATCATCAAATAAAAATCACGCATGCTCAAGGGGATAACATAACCAACAATAAGTACAAGAGATAATCCACATCACATAACATGTAGTAGAGACATAGGCATGTGCAACCATAATCTCATATCATGCGGACATACTCATGTGCAATCAAGTCTCTTCAAATCACAACATGATCAAAGAGATGTGTGATACAGTTCAAAAACTCTGTTCCTTATCAAGCTGAGAGCATTTGCAGCCAATCAATTAAACAAAATGAGAATTTCCATCGTATTTTAATAGAGCAATCACAAAGTTAAATATGCTGTGTTTTATTTGTCTTTTACTTGTTCAGATTTACACATTACCATGTTCAAATAAAAATCTACATTTTCAATTTTCCTGCCTCTGTTCTTCACTCCTCAATAACCACGCCTCCAACTGGGTTTTATCTTGCAAAAAATTTCAACTCAGAAAATGGTCGATGCATTTTCTTTTCTCTACCTCTAGTGCCTACACCCACCTCTCAGCCACACCACTTGAAGGTGTTTTTAACTGGCATAAATTTCATTTCCACAAAAAAGGTCGATTGAGTGATCTCTTGTTTTCAATTGTTTGCTAATTTTTCCAGATTATACTTGGGCGCCTAAGTTCCTTCCAGCTATGCTTAATCTTCCCCAACTCTTGCTCTTCCCATGCTGGCATAAAACTCGTGAGTTTATTTTGTTTTTATTTCTACACAAATAAGGTGTCACATCTGCCAAAATTATACACGTAGGAGAAATGAAACGCCTAATTTGGGTGCCAGCCAAGAGCATGAAAAGTTCTAATTCATTTTAATCTGCCCTTCATTATGAACCCCAAAGCTGATTTAATATTATATTTAAATATTATTAAAACAACTTTCAGTTTGAACGCCAGGTGGGCATATAAACAACTCCATCAAAATTGAAGGCTTACACACCAAAACCAGAAATTCAAAACAAAACCAAAAATGTATGAAAATTGATGCAGATAGAAAATATACCTGGATGCTTCAGCATCAAACACACCAAGTACGAGAAATGTTCCATGAGGCTACAACTCATGAACATTTTAGGAAGCTTTGAACAGTGATCTCATGCTAAATTTTTATCCAAATCTCTTATTTATCAATCGGCTTCTTCTTCCATCCGCTAATCAAAACCTCTTTACCTCTTTCCTCGTTCACATTCCTTTGTTTCTTATGCTACAACATATTCTTGCCTCAGTGGCCACCTCTATTTGGTTCTTCACTCCTTTTACCATTATTTGGCTGCCCTTTATTCCTTTTCTCTTCCTTGTGCAATTGTTGCACCAACTCTTCATCACTTCCCTTTACCTCATTCAAAACTCTCTTTTCATGAGCTACTATTGGGTTGCTCCCAACCTTACTTGTCAATGTTATAGCTTGTTCACTTGCAAAAAACAAACCAATGAACTATCCCTCACTTGCTTATCCTTGTCCTTCAATGGACTCAAATGATACTCCCATCCATCCTTGGTGATGGTATACATATTTTCCCAACCATCATACATAGCATGTCTATCATATTACCATAGTCTACCCAAAAGGACATGACAAGCATCCATGGGCATCACATCACACAACACTTCATCGACATAATTACCAATTTGAAATTGAACCAAGCTTTGCTCACTTACCAAAATTTGATGATCCTTTTGCAACCAAGTGACTCAATAAGGATTTGGATGTTTTGTCCTTTTCAATTGCAGCTTCACCACCATCTCTCATGAGACCGAATTGTCAGTACTTTCGTTGTCCACAACTACCTTATAACACTTTCCACCTGATTTACACATTGTTCGATATAGACTTTGCCTTTGTGTTGGCTGCTCCAGTTGTTCTTTTTTTGGTTTCAAAAGAACTTTATTAAGAATCAATGCCTCTCCCTCTTCAAGTTCTTCTACTTGCTTTGGGGAATTCACACTCTCTTCATCATCTTGTGTTGCATAGTGCTTTGTTGCACTCTTCTTGCTAATGTCTTGTATTTGAGGGCATTCAAAGGCCTTATGTCCAACCTCTCCACATTGGAAATATGTGAAGTTGAAGCCTCTTCCTCTACCTCTTACAAAATATCCTCTACCATGAGAATAATCTCTTCTTCCTCTAAAAGAGTCTCCTCTTTCCTTGCCTTCTTGGGTGTTTGCATAAGACATGTTTGCCTCCTCTTACTTTTTTTGGTAACCTCTACCATTGCTGGACTATTCTTTTTCACATGAAAATCTCCCCTTACTAGGGGAACTATTTTGTTTCCTTCTATTCAATTTTTCTTCTACCTTCAAAGCATATTGATATGCCTCTTCTACCGCATGAAATTGCAACATAGCTAATTGATCTTGAATGTTATATTTCAATTCATTTATATACCTTGAAACCTTTTCCGCATCATCCTCCACACGTCCAACCCAGATATTTAACTTGTAAAATTCCTTAGTATAAGCTTGCACACTTAACTCTTTTTGCTTCAAATTTTGTGATTTTCGAAACAAACTTACTTGGTAATCCTTTGCAAGAAAGTGCGTCATCTTTGCTATCATTCAGTCCCAAGTTTTGATTTTTTCCTTTCCTCTTCGTTGTCTATCAACTTGCACATGATCCCACCACAGTGACATGTGTCCCTTCAACTTCGTGCAAGCAAACTTCACTTTTTTTGAGTCCTCTATTGACTCATTGTAGAAATATTTCTCCATTTCTGATATCCAATCAGTTAAATCTTCTAGGTTCATGCTTCCACTATAACTAGAGGTTTTCACTCTTGACTTGCTGCTAATCTTAGCCATTACCTTCAAAAATATGCTTTCTGCTATATTCTCACCTTCATCTTCCAAATCAATTTTGGGGTCTTCCACTTCTTCATCATTGTTGACATCTATTACAGTCACTCCTCTTTGTTGTGTCATTTCCATTGCATCCATTCTCACTGTGATGCCTCTTAGAATCTCTATGATGGTTATCGTATTATCATTATTTTGTGGTCTATTTCTCCCAAAAACCTCTGTACAACACTGAAAAACCAGTTCACATACTAGTGAAAACAACTTCCTTTGGCCATCGATCCAAAAGCCCAAATTCTAGATATAGAAACTCTGAACAACTCTAACCAACATATCCAAACCACAAAAGTAGATCTTCAACTTGGAATAATTGTGAAGCAAAATCATAACACCTTGTTTTATCATTTTTCTCAATATCCTTGACATTTTCATCATGCAACAAACTTCCTCAACACAGTTGAAATCAATGACAACACCAACCTGTAGACATTCTTGTTGACATCAATGACAACACCATTATACTTGCAACAAAAGTTACAATTTTTTTTGTCAAGCCATGAAAACTCACCTACAAATCTGATTTTGTAATTGGCATCTCCTGAGTTTCTCATCGTCTCTTTTGATGAGACTAATGGTGGATCTCAGGAACCTCCTTCATCTCCTACTTAGTTAACACATGGAACTCCTATTAAGTGGATGTTTAACTCAATTGATGATGTCTTAGGTCTATCAACAATCTTTGCAAGATCGATGAATTTTATCTTATAGGAGTTGAGTGATGGAGATCTTGATGGGCCTTCTTCCTTAACTCTTGTCACAAGAGAGTTGGAGGGCTCTCCCCTTTCTATCTTGCCCTTGTAAGGTCATTTTCCCTCCCCTTATAATGATCTAGATTGGGAGAACAACAACCTCTTGGTTGATGAGGACTAGGAGAGTGCCTCTTCTTTATCTATAGATTAGATTTGTGTGTGTGTGTTGTGTTTCCTCCGTTCTTGTTTTTGTGTGTTCCAGGAGGACCCTTTTCACCCTTGTGGGTGCTTTGATATAGGAGTGAAATTGTGTCATAAACTTTTTCTATATGTTTCATCATTCTTTTATATGTTGTAACTTGATTTTCGATAATTGGGGACAATGCAAAGTGTTGCAGACATTTAGGCCTCCCTTCCATGTTGACCAAATTTTTTATTTTTATTTTGTCTTCATGTGTTCTTCAAAATCTAATATATTTGGGGATTGATGACAGTTCATACATATATTATATTATATCTATTTATCTATATATCTATGAGCATTTTTTACCCGAATGATTAGATTCCCCTGTCTCTTGATTTTTTTGTCTTTGCTTATTTTTTCTTGTTTTCTTTTCTGTCTTCTTTTCTCGCTTCTTGATGTTGTGGTACCTATGTGTTGTCCCTCGCGTGTGCAATAACAATTCCATGTCTCTTAGACACCTCTGTACAACATTGCAAAACCACTTCACATACTAGTGAACACAACTTCCTCTGCCCATCAATCCAAAAACCCAAATTCTAGATATAGAAACTATGAACAACTCTAACCAACATATCCAAACCACAAAAGTAGATCTTCAACCTAGAAGAATTGTGAAGAAAAATTAGAACACCTCATTTAATCAATTTTCTCAACATCCTCGACATTTTCATCATGCAACAAACTTCCTCAACACATAGTTGACATCAATGACAACACCAACATGTAGACATGTCTGTTGACATCAATGACAACACCATTATACTTGCAACAAAAGTTGCAAAAGTTGTCGTCAAGCCACATAAACTCACCTACATATCTTATTTCTGACTTTCCGACACTGAAACCTGGATCAAACAGAAGCTACAAATTAATATCAGAGGCTCCTAAAAGTTTGAAAACCCTAAGAAGAGACCCATTCACCCATGGGCAATTGAGTTTGAATTTTCCTCCCAAAACTGCCTTTTGGTGATTAGTACACAGTGTCTAACCCTTCTTAGATATGTAGAAAGTTTTCTATTTCTATTTGTATTGAGATTTAAATTGTTATTTCAATTTTGAATGAGCATAATTGAGTAGATTTACTATTTTTAGTTCTTCTCCCAAAAGTGTTGTTTAGGCTAATACCCTCATCCTCAACCATAAGGAAATCGGTAGATTCTCTCATTGAGTTGACTTGCCTATGGGTTGTAGGTCAATTCTTTGTGTGGATCTCATTTCCTAATGAAATAAAGAAAAATAGGTCCATATTTGGTGAACCCCCACACATTCCTTCCCATTTTACACCCTATATTTTTTGTTGTTTCAGGTATGATCTTAACTATACTCCCATTGAAAGAGCATGTCTAGCAGTAGTATTTGCTTCTCAGAATTTGAGACACTATATGCTTAGTCATGAAATCAAGCTTATTTCCAAGGTGGGTCCATTAAAGTATTTATTAGCAAAGTCCATTCTCATAGGTCGAATGAAAAAATAGGTTATGATCCCCAACAAGTTTGATATTGAGTATGTTGACTAGAAGGTTATCAAGGGATAGGTCATAGCAGATCAGTTAGCCAAAGAACCAATATATGAAGAGAACCCCTTGGCTTTTGAGTTTCTAGATGAAGCTATATTCACCCTCATGACATAAAAAATCAGTGGAAGTTGTACTTTGATGGTTCTTGTATGCAACATGGGTTAGGAGCAGGTATCCTGTTTATCACTCCACAAGGTGGTTGCATACCAAAGTCCTACATATTATAATTTATTTGAACTTGAATAACATATCTGAATATGAAGCCCTCATCATAGGGTTAAGGATCACTATCCAATGGAAAATATAGAAACTCTAGGTTTTTGGTGATTCCTAGCTGATAGTGAGATGGGTTAATGATGATTATCAAACCAAGGATGGAAATCTAATTCCTAAAAGAAAATGGTAGATAGCTTCAAAGAGTACTTCATTGACATCACTTTTGAACAAATTGTAAGGATCAACAACAAGGCAGCATATGCAATAGAAACTATTGGATCGTTGTTAGACATATCACACAATAGATTAAAGTGTGGGTTTCTTGTTGAACAACTTATCATACAATCTTTTAATATTCTTTAATTGGAATTTGTATACAAAATTGTTGGTCTCGGTTCACCTTAATATCATGACATTTTCACCTACCTTCACACAGGTATCTTTCCATCTGACCTTACCCATAACTTATGCAAAACATTTATTTGAAGATCATCCCAATTCTTCATTATTGGTGATACCTTATATCAAAGAAGTCTTGATGGGATGTTACTAAGATGCATCAACCAAGAAGAATCTTGCATGGCCTTAAAAGAGGTGCACAAAGGCGTCTATGGGTCACATTTGAGTGGTGTTACCTTGGCTAAAAAGTTTCTACGAACGAGATTTTATTGGCCGACCATGGAGTAGGAATCTACTCATTTTATAAAGAAGTCTCTACAATGTCAACAACATGGGGACCTCATCCATGTTCGAGCTCAAGAGGTATACCTATTACTACACCATGGCCATTCTTGCAATGGAGGATCAATCTCATATGAAAGTTTTCACCTACATCCTCCAATGGGCATAAATTCATAATCACCTCCACTGATTATTTCATAAAGTGGATTGAAGGTATACCTATGACCTATGTAACCAAAAAAATATCTAAATTCATCTTGAATTACCTAATTTGTAGCTATGGTGTTCCCCAGGCTATCATCACAGATAATGTAACACCTTTTAAAAATCAAGATGTTTGAGAGCTACACAATTAATTCAATATCCAACATCACTTCTCTTACACCTATTATCCCCAAGGAAATGGTCAAGTGAAGCATCTAATAAATCCATTATCAAAATCCTAAAAAAGATAGTTAATGGCATTGGTCGGGATCGACAATTACAATTAAACCCTACCCTTTGGGCATACTGAACTAGTATCATAACACCTATTGGTGCTACTCCTTATTCCTTGGTTTATGGGAATGAATCTATTTTACCTATTGAGGTTGAGCTCCCATCATTAGGAGTTTTATTGCAACACCTAATCACAGATGGAGAATACATGGTATCAAGGTTGAATGAACTAGAATTGCTAGATGAACATTGTCTAGGAGCCCGTAATCATCTCCAAGTGTATCAAAATCGACTCAAAAGAAGCTACAACAAGAAAATCAAGGGTTGACACTTTCAGGCAGGAGATCTTGTTCTAAAGGAGAATCAAAAGAATCAAATGGACTAGGATAGTAAAGGGAATTTTGAACCAAATTGGTTAGGACAGTTCATCATCACCATGAGCTATGGATTAGGAGCCTATTAGTTAGTAACGCCGAAAGGGGATCCCTTGTAGGAACCAATCAATAGTAGCCATCTCAAAAGGTTTTATGCCTAGCCCATGAGGGGTATACTATTCCAAAAAAAAAATGTAAAAAAATAGAGAAACAAAAAAAAGGATAAAAATAGTAAAGAGAAAAGTCATCCTCTTGTGAAAACCACTTCAGTGGCACTTTGGGAAAGTACCTTGGTGAAAAACTAGCAAACAAGCACCTTGTGTAAATAAGTACCACCTATCATCTATCAAAAATATTAACCTTTTTGCATTCCATAATAAATTGGCATTCATCCATTTCCGTCCCTATCATGGCTTGGTGTTCCTACTATTTAGTCCTATTCTTAGGTCATCCTATTATGCTCATATCAAAGTAACCTAACACTTCACTAGGGGCATTTTCCTACACTTGGTCATCGGATTGGATTTTTTTATATCACCTAAGTTATTCAAAACATCTAAAAAATTAAAAAAAGCATCCAAATAACTTGAATAATCCAAAAACATCCAAACATCTCAAAAATCCAAAAACATCTAAAATATATCAAAATCCTAAAACATCCAAAACATTTCAAAACTCCATAAAAGGGTCAAAACTTCAAAATCTCCCAAAAATGTCATTAGCCATTGTGTGCTAATATTCAAGTCTAATAATCAAACTACGAAGCCTCAATGCAGTTACGTAGGCAAGGGCATCTTTGACAAGCCCTCAAGGCATAGGTTTGTCCCTTTGGTCTTGTTCTCTTGATCCAAACATTTGGAAAAAGTCAAAAAATTTAAAAATTTGAAAACCAAAACAATTGTAAAAGCGACACATAAAACCCAAAACAGCCTCAAATATCCTTGGAAAACTCAAAACATACAAATATCCTTAAAATAACCAAAAAATAGCCTCAAAATATCCTCAAACAGTCAAAAACATTGAAAACATTTGAAAAATAAAATCACCCATCCCATCTCACTTTCAACCATAATAAACGTATCATCATTATCACCTTTGGAAAACACAACTGGAAACAATTACAACACTTATTGAAATACAAACTTTCACATGAAAATCCTAGGTTTTGATCATTATCAAACAAGATAATTAGCCTTCATATCAACAACTATCAAACATTTAAAACAATCAACATCCAATACATGTCTTACAGATAGATATTTCCTACAATAGACATCATTTCAGATATTAAACAAAAAAACTCTCTGGCAAGAGATATGATGACATTGACATTTTCTTCATTTTTATCTTTCCTTTGATTTATCCTATTGTTCCATTCCACTGATCTCTCAAGGATATCTACAACGGATTTAGAGAAAGGAATGGGGCATTTCTCATTGCTTTCTTTTGATGTGCTTATTAGATGTTCTTGTAATACAACCTTGGAAAATACTTGCCTTGTGTATGTAAGGATGGTCTTAAGTAGAAAAAATGACTAAGATGTATACTATTTTCTTTATAACTTTTGTGTATTAGTCTCTTTGCTTTTATGGACTCATTCTCTCATATAGTCAAACAAGGTTTTCGTATATCAAGTATGAACAAGGCCTATCTATTTACAAATTTAAAGTCCATGCATTAAATACAAAGCCACCCTAGTTCTTCATACCTTAGTGCATCGTGTCTACTTGTTACATCAAATAAGGATTGGTACGATGAAAAGAATAATCTAAAAAAGTAAAATAAAAATCATCTATCCCATGTCATCACATATCCAATAAAATCTTATAATAATCATAGGTTTATTGATATTCTGATCAACATCATCTTATTCTACTCCATTCTAATGATTTTGTATAATCATCCCATTCTATCTCATTCTTCTATCTCTATCATACTAAAATTTGTATTCAAGTATCATAAAATCAAATATGTGTGATATACATCAAAATATACATGAGACTATCCATAGCCGATGAGTGCGTATACATCATAAGATTTGTCTACATCAAACATGTGAGTTTCCTAGGTGTAGACACCTAAATTTTTATCACCCCCATATGGTCAAATTCACCCTTGTATTCTTCTATTCTACATCCCTAACCCATACTAATTAAATAATTCATTATTTGGTTAATATTTCATCATAGTCCTAATGTTCTCTAAGGTGTTTAATTGATTAATTAAATACCTTACCTTATTCTTCTCTAAATTAAATAAATATTCCAATTTATTTAATTTTGTCACTTCTCCCAAATTAATTAAAATCAATTTTTAATTCATTTAATTTCTCTCTCCTTGTCCTATTCTCCTACATTTTCACTAATCTTGATTAGCACACTTAATCCCCAGTTAGGGTGTGCACATTCCTAATCATCATTAGGGTCACATCCTCCAAATTTTGCAAGTGGATGCTTAATTAGGGTTGGTCCACCTAATCCCTCATTTGCACAACCTAAATCAATGATTTAACCCAACCTAATCCCTTTGCCATTTATGGAATCTACCCTTAGTCAACCTTATTTATGACTTTCTCCTTTTGGAGAAGTCATCTCCTCACCTTTTTGAATTTTAAATTCAAATTTATTTCTCCCATGACTTGTGAGCCCCATAAGGAATTTTTAATTCTTTTTCCAATCCCCATGAGGATATGTGGGGAATTTTCAATTCCTCACTTGTCCTCTCATTGTACATATGAACAAGAAACTCCTTTATGAGGAGATCTTTCCCATTCCCAAGGTACTTACAAGTACCTCCACCTCATTGCCATGTCACATCCACTTCACTCTCCCATGTCCACCTCACCTACCACATGTCTCCATGAGATGGCTTGTGAGGTCTCAAGCCATCCCAACCATTGATCTTCTACCCTAGATGCAATCCTGGCCATCCATTCCTTTAGAGGCCTTTTTCCTAAATATGGTGAATTTGCCTCATTTTGACTATAACACACTTAGAGAATTTTAGCACTCTTGCACTTAAGCATTCTACCTCCATTATTGCAGCCATTTTGAGCACTCATCTTGCATCCAAACCACTATCCAACTACACCATTACATTCCTCATAACATCACCTTAATTTTGAGCTAAATTGCATGCCATTTTGTCAACAAAGGAGCACACAAAATCGACATCAAAGGGCCAACCAAAGGAGACAAATGTAATAAGGTAATATTTATCTTTCATTGTTCATTTTGTTTGAGTTAAACTAGGCTAATATTGAGTGTTTTTTTTGTGTTCTTTCCTTTGCATTTTCTTTAATTGTTTTGCATTTTTAAGGTTAGAACACTTGCACACATTTTTGGCACACCCGGTGGGACCCACATCATGGGTCTACTTTCACATTTTTGTGTTAATTTGAATTTTGCAAGTTCATATTTCAACTATAGAGGTGAATCCCCCCTGATGGGATAATCTAACTAACCGCAAGGGTGAGCCTGCTCAGACATAGGTGATTGCACACTCGTCTATTTATTGAACGGGTGAATTTGAAGCCGGTAACCCAAATCAAAACTTTCAGAGGTGAACTTGCTTTGGATCGTATGGAAAGGTGGAGTTGAGAACAAAAAAGATGATTCATCTTAGCTCACAGAGGCGAACCCACAGACGCCTTTCCACTAGAAGGGTGATCTCACACACGCCTCTCCACTAGAAAGCCGACTCCAAACATCAGAGAAAGGAAAATCCGCTGTACACAGGGGTGAACTTGGGGTATTCTAGAACTATAATTTTTTTTAGTTTTTGCTTTCATTTGGTTCAAGATTTAGATACTAACAACTAACTCATTTGTTTGTGTTTGTGGGATTTCAATAACGGTTTTCGTATCTTGTCCCATGTTTGATGAAGACTAGTGGTTATATTACTAACTTGTTTGTTGCAGGACAATTGATTGAGGACCCTTAGATTAGTTTGTGTGTGTGTGATTTTTCATACTAATCAAGGAACACTTTGATTTTTCTAAAGGGTCAATTAACCCTTTTTTTTTGTTTGGAGTTTTCTATTGATGTAGCTCTCCCCTTGCACTGTATGGTGAGCCTAGGGATCAAAAATCATAGCAAGCTTAAGTCCAGTTGAGTCTACCTAGGAGTGCTAGCTTACACGTATGCTCTCCCTTTGCACTATGTGCGAGCCTAGGGATTAGAAACACTTAGCATTTCCTACCCTTTAGGAGACTTGCTTGGGAATTTCATCACCCCAAGGGATGATCTCAACCATGTGTACTGACATGGTATATAAAGGGGGAGAACCAAAGCTATACCCCAATCTAGTCATGCTATGTTTGGTGGAGCACTGATACTAGGGTGATTCCTAGTTAGGTGTGAAGGGTTGGTTTGAGTTTCTAGTACCTCGTTGGGGCTCTCGAGCCATGCTTGTGATGGCCTGGTGTTCACAGTTGTTCCTCATGCACCCTCTTGGTGTATCAAGGACTCCCTAGATAGCCTGTATAGCCTAGATAAGATCATGTTTAGCTGCAGTTTGGTGTAGTGTATGGATTTCAGAAGACACCCAAAGTTATTCACCATGTACTCCCTTAGGTTGAGATAGAAATCCTCATGGTGAACTACGATAGTTCCTGAGAGAGAGATAAGGTGATCCCATGGTGTCTGCTAATGACCTTGTGCCACTTGATCTCTAGCTATCTGCCTTCGTAAGAAAGGGTTCTCTAGAGAACCACCCTAGTATCACAAAGTATTAACCTTGGGTAACCCCCAATGTGGTGGGCCTACATTGAGTTTGAAAACCCTTATTACTAATTTTAGGCTTGTGCTGTCTGACATGTCTTCTTGTGCTATACCAGTGAGTGTCTTTAGTCTAAGTTGGTCCTTTCCCATTGCCTATTGTTTGTTGTTTTTTTCCTTTTCCATAGTTTGTTCCTTTCCTCAAGGGTGAATTTGATTCTTACAAAGGTGAACTTTCACTATGGATGAGCGATCCTTCCATTCAAGGGGTGACTCCGCATCTAATTCCAATCCAATCATCCTCCAATAGGAAAACTCACTTCTTTCAGAGGTGAACATGCCTATCTCATCCCCTAGTTAGGCCATTCTACATATGCTCGTTCTCTGAACAGGAAAACTCACCTGCTGCATAGGCGAATCTGGGTCCAAGTCTTCCCAGTCCTTTGTCTATACATCCCCTAGAATAAACTATACCACTCTCCATAGGGGCGATCCCAAGTCATATATAGGTGAATTCATTCTTGAGTCTATACCATCCTCATCCGTATGCTTGAAGAAATAGGCGATCTCGTTCCCCAATAGGCGTTTCTATATCTTGACCGTACATTTGAATTAAAAGGCAATCTTGTAGTGTGGATAGGAAAACTTTCTTTCCTAAGAGGTGATCTCGCTTCTTCCTGTCTGTATTGAGCCCTGCTTAGGTAATCTTGCTATATATTTTGGCGATCCTACAAATCCTAACCATACATCCCAAGATTTAGGCGAGTTCGCTATCTATTTTGGCAATCCCAAAAGTCTTGACTGTACAATTCAGGATATAGGTGATCCTATGAAACTTTGATAGGATAACTTGCTATACATAGGGGCGAACCCGTGAACTTTTGGATAGGCAAACCCATGATCTGGAAGGGAAAACTTGCCTTACAAAGAGGTGAATTCGCCTCCCATACAAAAACTAGAGAGTGAATCCTCTTGGCCATTGAAAGCCTACTTCACCCCAAGTCCTTTCCTGTGATCAAAATATTCTTATCATCATCCATTTGTCTATAATCATCATTTTTTTACATCTGATTTTTTCAAAAGTCATCTATTCATCAGTCTAATCACATAGGTTCATCTTAGGTCATCCCTAGATACCATATCCATCATCGATCCATCAATCTGAGTCCCCTAGATGTGATTTTAGGGACTTTTTATCCAATTGGGTTAGATAACTGAACCTAATCATTATCATCCACACTTGCTTAGGATTGTCATCCGTCCTGAGTCAATAATCCTTTGCGGCCTCATCAATATACATCCATCTCAAGGTAGATTTGTGTTGTAATCATCTTCTCTATGATCTAATCCAATCATCAACATCTTACATCATCTAGTTGAGCTCCTCAATCTAGTTCAGAGTTAATCTTATCGAACCAATCCAATCAATTATAGGATCTAATTAATCCAATCCAATTCAATCCAATTAAAAATCCATAATCATCTTATCAATCATCCAATCGATCGACCCATCATCTTATAAATCCTTTAGTTGGTTAGCTAGGTCATCATCATTTAGGTGCATCCTAGACTCTATGTTACCTTTATCTCCTAGTCATCTTCACTTACATGCCTGTAACCACATGATCGCAAAGCAAGAAAACCCATGGAACTATAGTAGTTTTAAGGTAGTCAGCCACAACATCCTCCTATCCAACCTCCCAATGGGGTATCTAAGCACTCTAACATGGAATTTCCCCCTCAACCTCCTCTAGAGGAAGGCATGGTTAATCAATCCAAGTTGACTGTTGACGAGTACCTTAGTGACCCTACTAATCTCCAGTTGATGGAACGCCTCCTCACGAAGCATGGGGAATAAATACTTGCTACATTACTTGTGAAGGGGTACTAAACCACCACCAGGATTTGATGTATCCTAATATTTCAACATCACACCCTCTCCATATTAGGATCCATAAAGTTCATAGGTAAATCAGGGGTCACTAGTCCCTTAGGTTCCCTAGGTCACACTGCAAGATGTCTAGTATCAACCTAGTTTGAGGAATGATGTGTGCTATTGTGGTCGACCCTCAATGTCAAGATTTCCATTATGAGAGAGACACCTGATCCATACAATCCCCAAGGTACAACTATTCTGTAGAGCCAAGCCAATCCATAAGGTCAAACTAATCCACAAAGTCTTGGTAATCCTCAAGGTTTTGGAAATCCTCAAGGTCCTACCCCCACACCATCCACACCACCTCATCCACCAAACCATTCCGCTCACTCCTCAAGGAATATTGGGGGAAATATGTATAATACTTTTGATGTTCCAGCTCCTCATGTGCCTCTTTTCCAAACACGTCCATTAAACTTACCACCACTTCCCTTTATCCCAATCATGCTGGTCCACAAGCATCATCTTATCACATACCTCAAACACCATCTCAACATCAACCTTAGGGTAATCCGTACCTGCAACAACCACCCTATCAACAACCACCACATCAACCTCAGCGTAACCCATCATAGCCTCCACACTAGCCACAAGTCACACCACAACCATAACAACCTTCTCAACAAACCCAAGGTAACCTTGCAACATAATATTCATACCAATCACAACCTCTCCCACATTACTTCTCACCTCATTACCATCAAGCACCTCCCCACGACACTTATTATCAGCTTCCCCCTCCACCAGGCACTCCTAGATTGCAACCCAACACATCCAACCTCAACACCAATTACTATTACTATAATCTATAGTAATTCCAGTAACAACCATCTTACACTAATCCTCAGCAGCCACAACAAAAAACTTACCATCAACAATATAATCTGCAACAACCTCCATACATTTCCCAACAACAACCCACATATGATTACCAATCCAATCCATCCTACCATCATGAACCATCATCCCATCAATAGGGTGCCTCCTCATAAAATTACCAAGCCCCACCATCACACCAACAAATCTACACCAATCCTCAACCCACATACGTTGAGCAATACCAACAAATCCCTTCATATCCACCTCCACTGCCAGCATATCAACAATATACCCCATATGATTAGTCCAATCTAGCAGGTCCTCCCCCGTCAACACAAGTTAATAAGGAATGGGAAGACATGAAAGCTGCTCTAAAAGACTTGTAGGAAGGTACATTAAAGAAATCCTTTAAGTTTGAGGATATTTGTCCTTACCCATTTGAATCATCCATTTCACTCATCCCCTTCCCCAACATAATGAGGTCTGCATGCACTATCAAGAGGTCCTACATAATGATAACTAGCTCCTTTGGTTATTCCCTAGAAGCTTAACAAGAAAAGCTTTAGATTGGTTCACAGGTCTTCAACGAGGATCAATCTCTTCCTTTTCTGATTTGTCATAAATTTTTTTCATTCATTTCTCTTTCAATTTAGAGAAAGACATAGGCACCCTAGATATCCTAAAAGACAAACAACATGATGGGAAACATTTTCTAGCTACCTGCAAAGGTGGTGAGCTTTAGCTAGTCATCTTAAGTGTACTCTTCTTGAAAAGGAGTTAGTTGGAATCTTTGTCACCAACTCCCATCTTGAGTTGGCTCATAACTTGCACCTCCATTTTGTTACCACCTTCGCGGAGGTCATTGAGAAGGGTACCACTATTGAAATATCCCTCATTACTAAAGGGCCCATCAAAATATTTAAAGAAGATAAAGAAAAAAAATCTAGGGACAAATCATGTTACTAGAATATGAACAAAAACACTATCAATGATGGTATCACCGATACTAAGCATATCTAGGTAGCTAACACTTCTTAGAGATCACAAAATGCCTCTTATCCACCATTAGTTAGCAATGTCATATCCAAGCCACAAGGTGCATCCCATCCTCCCCATAGTCCAACCAAACTAATCAAGGGAATAGTAAACTAATTGGTATAGAGAGAATGAGTATTGTGATTACCACAAGATTAACGGTCACTCCACCAACAAATGTCAAGGCCTTAAAAGTTGCACCCAAGATCTCATTGATTGGGGAGACATTGTAGTGGATGAAAACTAGTCTACCTCATCCAATGCTCAATTGAAAATATATCAAATCACCTTTCCCAAGCATAACCAAGGTCCTAGAACATCAAATGAAAACACTAGGCCCAATAATAACAATCAAAACAACCACACAAACAATATTAGTTATAACAACGTACCATATAAATATGAGAATATTTTTACATGCATTACCCAAGTGGACCCACGTGTATCCATGATCCATGTCAATGGAAAAGATCCCCAATGTGCTGTTACCATTTGCCACATCCACATATTAGTTCTCAGGCCTTCTACCTCATCCCAATAAGCTTCTGTGAGTTTGCAGTATAATATCCTTGATCACCTTGCAAGACTCCTGCACAAATATCTATCTTAGATTTGCTTAGGTCTTCCCCTATTCATCAAGAGATCCTTACAAAAGATTTAAATAGGATACAAATGTGCCAAATGACATTCATCCCACTCAATTTGAAGCTCTCGTGGGACATCTATCATCTACCTACCATCTAGGTTTAAGCCAAAATGATATGCCACAAATTGATCCATCTCATAGTTGTGCCTTACACATTGAAGTCCTTGCCACCAAACATAAGATAAAGAGGGTCTTGGTAGATAATGGTTTAGCCCTAAATCTATGCACTTTGAAGTTCATAAAATAGGTGGGGTATAATCATTTCAACTTAGATAATTAGACCATCACAATCAAGGCATATGACAATAAAGAAAGAGATGAAGAAGGTATTATTTTCCTTCCCATCCAGGTTGGACTAGTTGTCTAATATACTACTTGCCATGTCCTTGATCTAGATTTACCATATAACATTCTCTTTGGTTGACCATGGATCCATGCCATTCAAGTCGTCCCCTCCACATATCATCAGTGCTTGAAGTTTCCTTATAATGGGTTGAAGTTACTATCCATGCCGAACCTGAACCTTTCGAATATTATCACGCTCTTGAAGCCTTATTCCCACATTCACGATATTGTTTGGGAGTAGAAGTGGAACCTCCTCAAGCATCACCATCCATTCCATCTTCCAATCCATCATCCAATACATCCTACACTCCATCCTCCACATTTGATTCCACCATCACTAAAGTATAGATCATTGACAAAGGTTGTGGGGAGTATGAGATGTGTACTATACTTAACATGGAAAAAATTCCTCCATCTCCCCAAACTTATGGCCAACCATCTGAGTCTATATAGAAGGAAGCATCAAAGATAAGAAAATTAGTTCCATGAACATGGGTTCCATCACCTTGTAGTCTCTAGGCACATTACAAGATCAGATAGATGAAGAAATCAGTCAATGGGTTTATAGAGAGGAACCTGAACCCTCACCCCCTCTTATTTAATACTTCCAAGAAGTCTATCCTCGTACATCTAAACTAGTAGAGAAATATAATTATTAGGGGGGAGGGCTCAGTGTTGAAGAACATGGAAGGCTACAACCCATTAAAACACCAATGCATCCTAAACCTTTGGGGCTAGGCTACGACAAGAAACAAAAGGGTTATGCAACATCTACTAGTACTTCAAATAATGTTAACTCAAAATATGATTTTCTTGAGGACATACCTAAAGAAGAGGCTATCATACTTTCTTACGATGATGTGGATCTTCCATCCAATTTTGATTCCACATCCATTTTCCTTATTATCCTTTCACTCCGTCACCATAACCTCATTGATTGGGACCTATGAGGGAGTGCACCATTTGATATATTTATTTCTAAGGAAGCATACATGCATCTTATGGGATTGGGGGAAGATGAACACCCTAACCGCAAAAGTAAAAAGAAACAAAATAAACAAGTCATCTAGTGAAAACCTTTCCAAGGCACTTCTTGACTCGATAAAAGTAAAAAATAAAGGGTGTATTCACTAGTGAAAACCTCAATGAGGCTCTAGAGGATTGGGATGTTCATCTTCCCCTAATTGAAACTCATTTTTTTGAATGATATTTGATCTTGATTGAAGAGACACAAGAAGTCAATCTAGGCACAAAAGAAGAACCTAAAATCACCTATGGAAAAATCATTGTCCAAAGAGGAGTATCCTATCATTGTCAAATTGCTAAAAGAAGGCATCATCAACTTTGCATGGTCTTATTCTGATATTCTAGGATTGGATCTCGATCTAGTTGTCCACTATCTTGATGTACATATAGATATGAAGCTTGTCAAACAAAAGCTTTGAAAAATGCATCCACAAGTGGCCTTGCTTGTTAAGTTGGAATTAGAGAAATTGTTGGTAGTCGGGTTTATTAGGTTAATTGATTACTCATATTGGATATCAAATATAGTATTTGTAGCCAAGCCCAATGGGAGCATTAGGATCTACATGAACTTTATAGATCTCAACAAAGCTTGTCTGAAAGATGACTTCCCACTTCCCAATATTGACATGTTAGTGGACCTTACAGTAGGGCACACCATGCTATCCCTCATGGATTTCTTTTCTGGATACAACCAAATTAAGATTGCACCTAAAGACCAACACAAAACTGCTTTCATTACCCCTTGGGGTACTTTTTGTTACAATTGCATGCCCTTTGGACTTAAGAACATAGGGGAAACCTATCAATGTGCAATATCTTTCATGATCTCATCCATATTATAATGGAAGACTATGTTGATGACCTATTGGGAAAGTAAAAAACTAGAGATCACCCTAAGGTACTGAGACAAATCTTTGAGTGATTGGAACAGTATAAACTGTGCTTAAATCCTAAGAAGTGTGTTTTTGGCGTTACATCCAAAAAAATATTAGGCTTCATTGTATCCAGAAGGGGAATCGAAGCTGATCCAACAAAAGTGAAGGCTATAATGGAAATTCCCCCACCTAAAAATTTTAAATAGTTAAGAATCCTACAAGGGAAACTAAATTCTATCAAGTGATTCATCGCCCAACTTGCCAAAAAATTTCAATCTTTTACTCACCTCTTGCATAAGGCTACAACTTTCAAATGGGATCCACAATCTCAATAAGGCTTTGATAAGATCAAGAAGTATATCACCAACCCACCAATCATAATGCCCCCCATTCCTGGAAAGCCATTACTATTATATATCTTGGCCACTTCAGTAGCGCTGGGGGAATTGTTGGCCCAACATGATGAGTTCTCCAAGGAACGAGTCATCTATTACATCAGTTGTACACTTGTGGGATATGAGCTTAACTATTCTCCCATGGAGAAGGCTTGCCTAGTAGTTGTTTTCAGTTCACAGAAGCTACATCATTACATGCTTAGCCATCCAATCAAGCTAATTTCCAAATTTGACCCACTAAAATATCTGCTATCAAGAACTTCATTAATAGGCACCATGGCTCAGTGGTTATGCTCCTTAGTGAGTTTGATATTGAATATGTGAATCAAAAATTAATCAAAGGATAAGTCATAATAGATCATTTGGCTAATTCTCCTCTTGTAGATTCATATCCCTTAGCACTATTTTTTGGGATGGTGCTATTTTTGGCATTTTTTTTTCCAACTAGAACAATCCGATGCTAATTTATGCTGAGATTAGTGCCACAATTAGCACCAATATTAGCATTGATATTAACACCTAGTGTAGCACCCTTATTAATGCCTAGATTAACACCAAGATTAGTGCCGAAAACTATGCCTATGGTAACACCCAGATTAGCATCTACGTTAGTGCCCATATTAGTGCCTAAAGTAACGCCTATTTTAGTGCCTATTTTGGCACCTAATTTAGCACCTAATTGTTTTGATCTAGCAGGGATTAAGGGTGTTAGAAAAAAAATCCTTCCCCAATATTCACTAGCCTTCAATTGCTTTCCTACATTTCACTTGCATCAAAAGGTCTATTGCCTTTGATTTTTCATTGTATTTAACATGAAATGGAACAATTTGTGTGACAAGATCTATATTGTCACCAACATTCCCTTTGCATATACCCATTTATTCCTCTAGATAATCATAAACAAAGAAAATTTCACCTTTATCGTAGTATTTTGTGCAAATTAAGGGTTGAGGGGTTGAAAATTGAGGGTTAAGGGTGGTTTAATGTATAGGGTAGAGGGTTGAGGGTTTAAGGTTGAGGGTAGAGGGTTGAGAGTCCAATGTATAGGTTAGAGGGTATAAGGGTCGAGGGATTAGGGTTTAAGGGTACTTGAGGGTAGAGGGTAGAGGGTAGAGGGTAGAGGGTACTTGAGGGTTTAAGAGTTGAGGGATTAAAGGTTGAGGGTTGAGGGACTAGGGTAGAGATTTTACTTGGGACGTTTAAGGGTTTAATGGTTGAGGGATTAGGGTTGAGGGATTACTAGGGTCAACTAGGGTAGAGGGTATTGGGATGTTGAGGGTAGAGGGATTATGTAGAGGGTTTAACAGTTTAGGGTTTAGGGTATTGGGTTGAGGGTATAAGGTTGAGGGATTACTAGGGTTGAGGGTATAGGGATGAGGGATTAGGGTAGAGAGGGAGGGATGGATTAAGGGTTGAGGTATTAAGTGTTGAGGGTTGAGAATTGAGTGTTAAAGGCGGTTTAATGTATACTAGGGTAGAGGGTAGAGCTAGTAGTTGAGGGTGTAAGGGTTTAGGGTTTAACTAGGGTTAATGAGGGTTGAGGGTATATGGTTCAAGGATTAGGGTTGAGGGTCTAATGTATAGGGTAGAGGGTATAGGGGTTGAGGGATTAGGGTAGAGAGTAATTTACTTGGGTTTAAGCATTGAGGGATTAGGGTTGAGGGTATAAGAGGGTATTGGAAAGTTGAGGGTAGAGGGATGTAGAGGGTTTAACGGTTTAGGGTTTAGGGTATTGGGTTGAGGGATATTTAGGGTTGAGGGTAGACTAGGGTAGAAGATTTAAGGCCAGTTTAGGGTTTAGGGTTGAGGGACATTAAGGGTTGAGGGTACATGGTTTAGGGTATAGCTAGGATGCTTGAGGGTATATGGTTGAAGGTCAATTAGGGTTGAGGTTCCAATGTAGAGGGTAGAGGGTATAGGGGTTTAGGGTTTAGGGTTGAGGGATTAAGGGTTGAGGGTTGAGAATTGAGGGTTGAGGGTTTAATGTATGTGGTAGATTAGAGGGTAGAGGGTAGAGGGTTTAAGGGTTGAGCCTTGAGGGTTTAAGGTTGAGAAGGGTAGAGGGTTGAGGGTATATGGTTGAGGGATTAGGGTTGAGGGTCCAATCATGTATAGGGTAGAGGGTGCAACTATAGGGGTTAAGGGTATGTATATGGTACGTGCATTAAGGGATTAGGGTTGAGGGTCCAATATTTTATAGGGTAGAGGGTATAGGGGTTGAGGGATTAGGGTTTGACTAGGGTAGAGCGTAGAGGGGAGAGGGTTAATTAAGGGTTGAGGGATTAGGGGTTGAGAATTGACAATTGAGGGTTTAGGGTAGAGAGTTTAGTAATTGGGTTTAAGGGATGTTTAACTAGTGTTGAGGGATTAGGGTTTAGGGTACTAGAGGGTATATGGTTCAAGGATTAGGGTTTAGGGTCCAAAGTATATATAGGTTTTAAGGGTTTAGGGTTGAGGGGCGTTAAGGATTGAGGGTAGAGGGTTTAGGTATATCTAGGACATTTGAGGGTATAATATGGTTGAAGGTTGATTAGTGTTGAGGTTACAATGTAGAGGGTATCTGGTTTGAGGGTTTAAGGGTTGAGGGATTAACTAGGGTTGAGGGTTGAGAATTGAGGGTTGAGCATTTAATGTATAGGGTAGATCAAAGGGATGTAGAGGGTATAAGAGGGTTTAAGGGTTGAGGCTTGAGGGTTTAAGGTTGAGGGTAGAGGGTTGATGGTATATGCAGGTTGAGGGTCTAGTGTATAGGGTAGAGGGTATAGGGGTTGAGGTTAGATTAGGGTTTAACTAGGGTTGAGGGTAGAGGGTTGAGGGTTGAGGGTTAATTAAGGGTTGAGGGATTAAGTTTTGAGGGTTGAGGGATTAGGTTGGTAGAGAGTTTAGTAATTGGGTTTAAGGGTTTAACTAGGGTTGAGGGATTAGGGTCAAGGGTAGAGGGTATAATATGGTTCAAGAATTAGGGTTAATTATATTAGGGTCTAATGTATATATAGGGTAGAGGATGTAAGGGTACTTTAGGGTTTAAGGGTTGAGGGTATATAGTTCAAGGATTAGGATTGATGGTCCATTAATGTATAGGGTAGAGGTTATATGGGTTGAGGGATTAGGGTTTAAAGGTACTTGCAGAGGGTAAAGGGTTGAGGGTTTAAGGGTTGAGGGATTACTAGGGTTGAGAATTGAGGGTTGAGGGTTTAATGTATAGATTAGATCAGAGGGTAGAGGGTAGAGGGTCTAAGGGTTGAGGCTTGATGGTTTAAGGTTGAGGGTAGAGGGTTGAGGGTTGAGGGATTAGGGTAGAGAGTAATTTACTTGGGTTTAAGGGTTGAGGGATTACTAGGGTTGAGGGATTAGGGTTGATGGATTACTAGGGTTGAGAATTGAGGGTTGAGGGTTTAATGTATAGAGTAGATCAGAGGGTAGAGGGTAGAGGGTCTAAGGGTTGAGGCTTGAGGGTTTAAGGTTGAGGGTAAAGGGTTGAGGGTATATGGTTGACAAATTAGGGTTGAGGGTTCAATATTGTATAGGCCGATAGAGGGTATAAGGGTTGAGGGTATGTATATGGTTGAGGGATTAGAGTTTAACTAGGGTCGAGGGTTAATTAAGGGTTTAATTTATTTTTCTCCAATTTTTTGAAAAAGTTGGCACTATTTATTGGGATGGTGCTATGTATTTTATGTCGAAGGTGTATCCTATTTGAAGAAGACAAACATGAAACTGCCAATTGATGGTTGATATCAAAGTTACGACCCTTGGAACTGTTTGGTCCATTGATACCCTTTTCTTGATTTTATCACATTATAATAATACTTGCAAAAGTTTTCCCCTCACTGCATAATATCTTATACAGATTGCATATAATTTATTTATGTGTGTTGCATAATATCTGCTAGCACGTATGGTTAAAGTATTTTTTATTCTAATTTTTTATAGGCATGCAAATATTATTTGTTTTGTGAGCCCTAAATTGCTAAGAGCCAGACGAAATTACTTTTTATTCTACTAAATTGACTATTCTATCATTTTACTCCTTGCTTGGTATAAATATACAAACCACTTGGTTAACAAAATACTCTATATATGCATATACATATTGCTTTTTTAAAGTATTTAATTATAGGGATTCTACTATTTTTTTTGGTATTTAATTATAAGGATTTTTCTTCTTTTTATTTTCTTTTCCATTTTAAAATTTTGAACAGGTAAACTGAACATTTAGTAATTATATATATATTTTTAGATAATATTAGTTGAGTTTTTTTAAAATTTTAAAATTGTTTAAATAATGAGAATGGGAATTATAATGCACATTCCTTTTTCATATACATATTCATGTTTTTGTTTAGTATTTAATTTTTTTTTCTGGTAATTTTTTTTTTGTTACATAAGCAGGAGATTGTATTAATCAAAATTCAAAAAATTACAAATCATCTAACATTGCAGGAATATTCATGAAACCCTAGCAATAGATTTCCCAACCAGCCAAAAACCTGAGTGGACAAGCTAGAACTATGCTTCAGAATTTTCAGGCCAAGACAACCACCAAAACATCACCAAAAAACTAACTGAACCACCACCAGGAGCCATTGATGATCGCAAAAGCCAAAAAACCAACACCATCTGACCACAAGCCAAAGGTCACAAGAAACCATTGAGATGGGTGAAGTCATTGAATTCCTCCACCCACTCCAAATCCTCAATGTCCACTAGCTCAAGAGATTTTTTTAGATACTCCACCCCAACTACAACTACCATCTGATGCTTGACCAACGCCATTCCTTTCAGCTCCAATAGAAGTGGAAAAATCTAGACCACCACACCAAGAGTTTTGAGCATTTCCAAGTCTTTCGGATGTGGCACCCCAAAGCCAAGAATAGAAGATGAAATAACCTCATCCATGCTGCCCAAGATATTAGACTTGAACAACTTGCTCATCATTGCCTGAACTAGGTTTTTGGGGGTGATTTGATCAAGAAAAGACACCAGAAAACAAGAGACTATGTGGGAATTAACTCAAACCGTTTCATTGTAGGCTACATGATCTCAACCCAAAACCATTTTCATGGCGGCCACCGTCAAGGGATCAAGTTCCAGAAGAATCTGTTTGAGCCTCTAGTCCATGACTTTTTTGAAACTTACCTAACTCACACCATAATCTAGGAAAATCAAAGTGTCGTTCCCAAAGGTGGATAGTGCCTTGGATGATTTAAATACTACATACTTCGCATCCTCCTCCATTATTCTTTCTCACCCAACCGAAGCCTATGGAACAAAAACTCTAGCAAATGCATAATGTGTATATCACCACCTTTGCTGCATTAAAATGAATGCCACCCTTCCATGGAATTCATTTTAATGCGTAGCATTCATTTTAATGTGTATATGCCACCCTTTTGAGCTGCGAAAAAGTCATGTCGAGACCACCAGCCAGGAATGTCGTACCCCCCTGGTATAATGAGGGTGATGTTCGATCATATTTTTGTTTAGTATTTTATTTTCCATTTTAAAATTTAAAATTAGTAAGTATAATTTTTATTTATATTATATTAGTAAGTATAATTTTTATTTTTTATTTTCTTTTCCATTTTAAAATTTAGAATAAATAGTAAATCATTGGCTGAACAAGCACTATTGAAACAACAATGTCAAAGAGACATCGACATGTTGAGGAGAGAAGCAAACAAGTCTCTTCAACACTCAAGGAGCAAAGTATCGACAAGACACAAAAATATCGAATAGACATTGGATGAGGTCTCATCGACATCCTAATTTAACAATGTGTCAAGGAGACACAAAGATATCGAGAAGACATTATCAAAAGTCTCCCCAACATTCTGGCACAAAATATCAATGAGACTAAGGGATGTCAAAGAGAGGTGACCTCAAGTCTCCCTAAAATAACAAAGTCACATAGACATCATCATCTACTATTACCGCTGAGGAAAAAAATAAAGACATGTCGAGGAGTCATAAGCTTGTCAGTAAGAGATATCCACCAGTTTCATTGACAAAAAAGAAAATCATCAGGGAGAAAACTAAGTAAACATTGAAGAGACATTATGATATCGATGAGAGAAGCCCAAATTTCTCTTAGAAATTTCTCAAAAGATGGCCAAGGATATTGAAGAGAGATACAGACGTTGTGATCAGAGTCTCATCGACAAAATATGAAATAATTGTCACCAGATTGATTTGAAATATTAATTCATTGAAGAGACAACTACCATTAATATGTAAATTTTATAGGAAGGCGGTGTGAGTGTCATTTATGAACTAGAGCTGGTTTAAGTGTGCTAAAATTCAATAAAAGCAGCCTCTGAGAAACAAAAATTCACTGCACACTGTGGCTATGCATCTAGAGGACGAAGTTGGATGAAAGCAAGTAGCTCAAAAATTTTGGCATTCACTCAAGTAAGTACACCTTGGCTCAACTGAATGTAAATTTTCAAATATAGCTTGAAGTACAACATTGTTAGGGTTAGAATGGATAAAACCCCATAAAAGACAAGAGAAAAAAGGCAAAAAACTGAAATTAGACTTGTCAGTCAAGACTTAATAGATCAGTGTCCCGAGTCTAGGCCTAAAGCATGAAGAATTGCTCAGTTAAACCCATCATGTCAGACCCTAGTAGAAAAGCATAATAATTTGGGAGATATATGGATTCCACGTAGAGGCTATGATTTGTTCATATATCATTATAAGAAGAAATATATATATATATAGCCCTATCTCAAACCCATGGAATTTGAATTTAGGGAAGCTAGTAATGCTAAATGTTTTTGTGCATGTAGATTTAATTAGAGAAATGACAAAGAATTATAATCCCAAAACAAGGGAAATTCATTTTCCTGATGGGTCACAGTTTATGGTCATAACGAGGGATTATATTTGCATGGTTTTCCAATTGGACACTTCTTTGGAAAAGAAATTGCGGTTGAGAGACTTGTTGGAGGAATATTGCTCTATGGATATGAGTTAAAAGAGGTGGATGCTACCTCTGCATAGACCCAAGGGTCTAGGAAATCAGCCTATGAGGTTTGCTAGTAATGAAAAACCCCCATTTTCTATAGAATTGTTTGAAGAATATTATCAGTACACATACTATTCAACTGGCCAAGTGTTGGGAATTGAGGCCCTTGCAAACATGAGTATAGCTCCCATGGTTCTGGTCATGGACATTCAAAGTCAAGATGCTAGACCCTATGATTATGCATAGTATCTGTTGGAGGCCATTAATAGGGCTCTTAATGCTATTAAGAATAAGAGTGAAGCTATCAATTTCAAGAACTATTCACTTCTTATGCATATGATATTGTATGAGGTCCAAGTGATGGGACTCTGGGGAGAAGAATTATGAGTAAAAGATTTGGATAGTGATGGTAATTAAAGACCAGTGCAAATGTGGAAATTAGTCTGGGATAGTAGATGTGGGAGATCCCACTACTTGTACTTTGAGGAGCATTTTGTGAAACCCTTGTATAAATTTCTTGGCTTAAATGTGATTATAATCTATCCCTCGAAGTACAAAGGTTTCTCCGACCAAAGGAGAAATGCTATGATGGAAAGATAAACCAAAATTGGGGAGATTGGTATGCTTTTGCAGATTGTACTGTCATTAGGGTGTATGGATTTGAGGCATAACCATATTTGCTACCTAAGACTATGCCGGATAAAGTTGCTTATCTTGAAATTATAAGAAAATTGTCTTATTTAGCCTTTATACATTTGAAAATATTTGGAAGGTATACATTCATGCCTTCTACTTTGTGCTTTAGTGATTTCACCATTATTGCTGAATCAGGGTATTACTTGGTTGGAAGCAAGTTAAATTATTATGGCTTGCCAATTGGAAATAAGAGGAGGAATTTTGACCCTTAGCACCTTATAAGTGATGCCAAAATTTCTCAAAAATTGAAAGGATATGAGCATAAGTTTGATTTTGTTAGGAATTATGAGGATAGTCAGGCAATCATGAGAGAAAATACATACAATAGGATTGTTATGGCTAAGGCCTAGAGATTGAAAAATAACTCATCTTATGTAGAAGATTTTTATGAAATTCAAGACCCCATGGAGAGAGTTGAACAGTTGCTTCTACATCAAGAAGAGATAATAAAGGATGTACCTTTGGTGGCATTTGAGAGAAGAAGAAATGTTGGCTCTTCAAGGAAAGCACAAAATTTAGCACCATTAGACCATTTGTCACCTCAGCCTACTCTAGAGGTAAGGTTTTCAATTAATACACCAATCGTGGTAGAAGATGATGTTGAAGAGGAGGATGAAGTCACATAGATCAATACTCCTATCATTCCTCCATATGAAATGCCATTGGAAAGGAGTGTAGTAAAATTTGAAGCTTTTGATGAGCTATCTGATGATGTGAGGCATCAAGCCAGTCAAGAGTTCATTGCAAATGATTCCTTTGTCCAGACTCCTAAATTTAAAGCTTTCATATATGAATATAAAGGAAAGGTGGTAAGGGAAAGGTTGAAGGACATTGACCCTAAGAAGGAAGCATATTCTTTAAAATAACTTCAACATGAAATTGATAGAGAAATGAAATATATGACTGTTGAGAGAGGAAGGGCATTGTTGAAAGAGGCTAGGGTTATGCTCCTTCCAAGATGGGGTATCAACTCAACCATTTTATTTGATAGTTTTTTGAAAAGAAAAAATAAAACCTTGCACTTAATGAAGAAGTTGGTGATAAGATCTACACTGGATCAGGATTTAATCCTAACAATACTACCTTGCAGATATGGGCACTCTATCCACTAGGGAAAAATCCTTCCCTAGTTGATCATGATCAGATTGTTGGACATATTTTGGTGTAGAGGGTAGGAGAAACAAATCCCATGGAAACTGCTGATTTGAATGTGAATGTGGCCAAATTCACAAAGGATTAGATTCAAAAACTAGTAAGGGATAACTAGGGTTGATAGAAGAAAATGAAATGTTGAAACAAGAGTTGGTCAGCTACAAGGATAGACTACCTTCTTCTTCTTTAGGGCTCTATTCTCCATTGGTTGAACATGAAAGGAAAGTGCTTGAGGCAATGTTAGAAAAAACATATTGGAAAAGAAGGCATGAGAAAGTGTAGAAGAAACAAGAAGAGTTAAAGGGAAAACTCAAAACCACTACCTTTGAGATGGCATAAGAAATAGTTTGCATGAGATTCCAAGACATGTACAAACATGCTAAACAAGTTTGGAAAATTCATGACAAAACATATGTAGCATTACTAGAAAACACAAGATTGAGTGATAGGATGGAGGTAGAGTCTTAGATCATTGCAAAGAAAGAAGATAACTCAGCTATGCTACAAGAATACTAGGAACTCATGAAATTTCAAAGGGACTTCCACAATACCCTGAAATAGGAGTTGAGTGATTTCAGTCAGCCATTGAGTATGGCCTTACCCAATTTCTTTGAATAAACAGAATTGAAAGATCAGGATACATGGAAGGACGAAATTGCCAACTATCTAACACCTATTCTTGATGCGATTAATGATGAAGAGGAAGTGCTTAAGAGGATGCACTAGAAACTTGGGAGAATCTTCGAATTGGAGTATGCTATGAAAGAAATCATATATAATGCAAAAAATCATGCTAAAAGTGGGTACATGGAGCATTTGTCAAAGGTCAACTTGTTCATTTCATAGGACAAGTAAGAGAGGAGTGACAGGGGCTAAAGTTTGATAGTTTTGGATACACAATCATGGTGCATGATCCTTGAATAGGTCTTAGATGACCATGGGTGCTTGCTGGAGATTAACAAACTACAATGCATCCACTAGAAAACTCTTAATATGTTTATGTTTATTCTATTTATGTTTTAGTTATGAAACAATGTGAATTTTTGTAATAGGCCTGAAGTTTGTTGTTTCCCATACAAATAAGGAAACCAGGGCCTGAGTTTGAGATATCATATCAACATCATCACATTCCATTCCATTAGAGTAGGCATTAGTAAGAAAATAGATTCATAATTCGCTCATCCATACCATATTTAAAAGACTTATGTTATAATGCTTCTATTTTGAAGTAATACAATGGAACAAACTATTCATAAATCTTAATTCATTTTTAATGTTTAATTATTGTATTTATTTTAATGCTCATTTATTACTTTGATGTCTCCAAATTGGTATGTCCAAGTTATTTAAATCTATCTAATTTATTAGAGCACATTTTATGTTACTGTGTGTGTGATCCTAAATATTTATCCTATTCTAAAGATGCAAAATAACTATTATGCAATAAGGAAAACACAAAAGACACCTCAAAGATTAGCCTAAGGAATTGTTAACACAAAGAAAATAGATGAAATAATGCAATTGCTTATACCTTCTCCATGTTGATGAATACCTTGGTTGGCCCTTGATGTTTAAGATCCTCATGTGCTCCTTGGATGGCTAGATGCAAGATTGGTAATATGACTAGATGCAAGTGCAAATGGTTAAAATTGCTTGGCTAAATGAGTGAAAATACTTGTGAATTGAGTACTCAAAATGACAACATAAGGATGCTAAAATGACTAAGTCCCCAAATGCATTAGAAGAGGGGGTATTTATAGAGAAATTTGAATTCTCTAGAGTATCCAATGGTTGAGATTGAGCCACCAAGGTCAAGATGTAGGGCTATGGTGAGTTCAGGGCTCACAAGCGCTTACATCTTGACATGTGGAATGTGAGATGGCCTAGGATAAGACAATGTGGAAGTGAGGTGGAAGGGAGGTACATGATGTGGAGGAAGGACAAGTACTTTGGGGGGTGAGAAGATTTCCTCAAAAAAGAACATCTTGTCCCCAAGTGAGGATGAAAGTGACATTTGAGAAATTTTGGAATTCCTCAAAAATCTCCATGGGAAAAGAGAAAGTGGTTGGAGAAATAAATGTGAATTAAAAATTTACAAGATTGGAAGAATCTAGTGGATAAGAGAGGGTCTCCAAAAAGGTGGGATTTTGTCACATGTGGATGAGGTGACAAGTCAAATGTTTTAGAAGTTGCATGGGGATAAGGTAAGCCTTGAAAGGATAAAATGTGAATTAAAAATATACATGGGGAGGAGAGAGACCTAGGATGAATAAATGTGAATTAAAAATTCACATGGGAAAGAGGGTCAATGCCATTAAAGACAAATGAAAAGGTTGAATAAAAAGAGGTGTTAAATGTAGCTAATGACTTTGATTAAGGTTGTGCAAATACCTGATTAGGATAATTAATGAGAGATTAGAAGCAAGTGGAAAATGTAGGAGGATGTGACATTAATCCCTGGTTAATAGGATGCACATCTTAATCATGAATTAATTAAATTAATCTAGATTAGAAAGGGATTATGGAGGATGTGACAAGGAGAGATAAAAATGAAGAATTTTAAATTGATTTTATTCAAAAAGGTTAAATGACTAAATTAAATAAATTGATGTATTTATTTAGTTTAGAGAGGGAAAAGATGTAAGGTAAAGCATTTAATTGTTAAATTAAATAATTTAAGGACCTTAGGCAGAAAGTGTAATATTAATTAAATAAATTAATATTGACAGAATGTATGAATAAAGAGGTGAATTTGATCGTATGGGAGCGATCAAATTTGGATGTCTACATTTTTCCCCTCTTTGAAACACTGTTAGAATAATAATGTTTCGAAGAAAAATAAAATGCAGATGGTGAAGGAAGTGATGGGGATTGATGCCCCAACATGAAAGAGGTTGAATGAGCTGCCCAAGCAGAGGGAAAAAGGAGGGAGATTCCCCAGTGACTGCCATGAAGGGATGGTGAAAAAATGGTAGGGTATGCCCCCTTGAGAGGGTGGTTGGGGAAGAAAAGGGGTCCTCGAGTGACTTATTTATAGGAAGAAATAGAAGGAACCATTGGGTAGTGCTCAAAAAATTGAGCAACTTTTGTTTTTGAACGGAGTCGATCGAATGCATGGTTTGCAAATGGTGGCCCTGGGAAGGTAGGGAATTAGTTGGAGAAAAAAAGTTAAATAAAAGGTAAAAAATATCTTTTATTTTAAAAAGGGGAAAAAAGAGGGGGAAGGGGTTAAAAGGTAATTTTAGAAATTATGTTGTCACATTTTCACTGTAGTAGTTGAGGGAAGGTGGAGAGGAGAGGAAGAGGACAAAGAGCAATGATGTCATAGGATTATGACTCCAATATCATTCACCAAGCGGATGAGGTGCAGAGGTTCCACACCCACTACGCGGTGCCATGCCAGATTAGTAACAAAACCCCTCTTGTGTATTTTAAACATGTATACCACATGATTGAATGTTTATAAAAAATGTAAAAAATGGGTTTTCTTCATGGGATAGAATAGGAAAATGGGTAGATTTGATTTTTATGGATGGGTAGAGAAAAAGGAAGAATTTAGGGGGGGTTGGAGGGGGCTGGCACGGTCCTGGGAGGGGTGAATTCGCCCTTCTATGTGTGGCACCACTGTGGGTTGGGGGCACATCCACCCTAGACTAGGGAAATTCCACCCCATGGCGAGGCGCATCTGCCCTAGACTAGGGCACATCCGCCCTGCGACAGGGAACATCCACCCCGGATTGGGGCGCATCCACCCCGTGGTGGGGAACATCCATGCTAGCCTAGGGGTGTAGCCGCCCCGACTTGAGATGCATTTGTCCCAGCGCGGGGGCAGCCATCCCATCTCGAGGTGTATACGCCCCGGTGTGGGGGTGCAGTTGCCTAGACTCAGGGTGCATTTTCCCTAGCACAGGGTGAGCCACCCCATCTTGGGGCGTACTCACATTGTAGTTGCGGTGCAACCACCTGGCACAAGGGTGTATTCACCCCACAACTGGGGCACAACCACCCCGGCATGGGGGCGTATCCGCCTTGGGTTGGGGTGCATTCACCTCGGCGCGGGGGCGTATCTGCCCCTAAACGGGGCACATCCACCCCACTGGAAGACAAGTTCACTAACAATCAGGTCAATATGGATGCAGAGTTTTGAGCAATTACATACACACGAGTGATGATCAGAGGCACTGACAACGACTATGGCAACCATGACCAGAGTAGATCATGTAGTATTGGATCATGCAGGGTTATTGCACTTTTTACAGTTCCCGATGATGAGAGCACATCGAGCAATGCTAACACTGATAGAGAGATGGAGTTCAGAGACATCAACCTTCCATCTTCCGACAGGGGAGATGACAGTGATGCTAGAGGATTTATGGTGCACCCTGAAGCTGCCCATAGCAAGGTTGTTAGTGAGCGATGTGGTATCGAGAGGGGCAGAGTTAGATCACACCATTTCAGTGTTATTTGGAGATGAGAATCTACCTATATAGAATGGGCAGTTAGACCTAGACAGATGTTTGTCAGTGAGGGTACCACCCCTACCATTATTTATGTGTGGGTTGATTAGTGAGACATTGTTGCCAGACTGTAACAGGCAGTTTTGCAATCTACGATTCATGGAGGTGATTTGACATATTGTCGAGTGGCGTGAGGGACAATTCTCATGGGGTACTTGTATATTAGCACAGTTATACAGAGACATGCATGTGATCTACTACTAGAGGTCAGTGAGTTTGACACACACAGCCCTACTATAGGTGTGGGCATGGGAGCACATTATGGTGACGAGACCCCTAGTGATTAGGGAAGGAGAGGAGGATGATAGGGAGCCTATGGCCTGGAGGTATGGAGAGGTGAGGGGCCGGGTTTTGCACTATGAGATGTAGGGGGATATGGATGGGTGGGGGAGAGTGATAGATGGCTTGCAGGAGAGAGACATTATGACATCTGTATATGTATCGACGGTTCAGGGGATGGAGGGGGGAGGAGGATAGACATAAGGGATATTTTATCAGCTGGTGTGTCTTGATTAGGAGTCAACTGTGCATAGTGGAGATGCATCGTCCAGATAAAGTGTTGAGGTAGTTTGGGTTGGTACAAGATATTCTAGAGGTGCTTGTCATGTTTCATCAACTCACTAGAGAGTGACCATGGGGAAATGCTTTCACATTGAGGGATGCCAGAGTGGCGTGGGCGGTGACAATGCAGGTGCCCTAGCCAGGGAGGGATATTGGGTTGGAGGACACAGGAGTGATGATTCAGTATGGCTGGTGGTGCTGAAACCACCAATGGGAGAGGATTACACCGACGGTGCCTATTGCAGGAGTTGTAGAATTCAAATCAGTGGATGAGCACCAATTGATAAGAGGGGGTGGAAACAGGAGGAGATAGGTGTGGAGGAGAGGGGAGGTGAGGGCGGTAGGAAAATAGGGGGATGTAGAGGGTGTTGGTCAGCAAGGCAGAGGAGAGGATGAGGCTGGGGTGGTAGGACAACCAGAGAGGAGGAGGAGGAGGAGATAGTGGAGGAGGGCTAAGGTGATGAGAGATGTGGGGGAGGAGATGGATGTAGCAGGACCCGATGGTGGGAGAGAAGTAGTATGACAAGAGGGTGGGATAGGGCTAGAGCCAGATGCAGTACAATAGGATGAGCCAGAGGTGGAGATGATACATGCAGTGGAGGGTGGTAATGTTTAGAAGATAGGCATAGGAGGTAGAGTCCAACGAAGGAGAGTGTTAGTGAGGGCAGAGCAAGAGGGGGCAGGAGGGGGTGGACAGTAGGATGGAGCACAGGAGAAGACTAAGGCCAGGGGTCAGTTAGAAAGGATGTTGAATAGGAGACAACATAGGAAGGTCCAGAGTGTGGTAGAGGAGGGGCCTTTCATGCTAGAGATAGGGGAGAGCAAGGATGAGGAGGAGCCAGAGGGGGAGGTGAGGGTTGTAGGGGAGCCAAGGAGATTGATGAGGGTAGGGAGGAGAGGGCAGCCAAGGAGAATTTGGGTGAGTAGGGTCAAGTGGGTATAGGATGAGGTAAAGGTTGGTGCGATGGATGTAGATGGGAGAGATGTGGAGGTGTTGGAGGTAGAGCCGTTTCCAATGATTCATTGTGTGGCATTAGAGGATCCTACTATTCAGTTGAGAGGCACTATGGAGAGGCCTTAAATTACAATTCAGAGGTTGAGGATAGCTGAGGCAGAGGTGACTAGACTTAGGGCTGAGCTAGTGAGGGTACAAGTAGCAGGTCAGAGAGATTATGGATTCATTATTGACCACCTATTCACATAGGTAGCAGCAGTGGAGAGGGAGAGAGATGGACTGCGGGTTGAGGTACACTGGGTACAGGATGAGTTGGCTACTATGAGTTGGGACCATGATAGATTACAAGTAGAGGTTGTTATATTATAGGCCAGAGGGGAGCCAATAGATTACGGGCCAGTAGACACTAGATAGGCAATAGAGATGAGGGGTCAGATACACATGATGTAAGTGAAGAGAGATGTAGCACTGGTATGGGTACATGCCATGGAGGTGGAGAGGGATGTAGTCTAGACATAGGTGCAAGTGTTGCAGAGTGAGAGGGAGGTGGCAGAGGTGTAGATATAGTCTCTTCAAAGGAGGAGATAGGAGGTGGTTTTAGAGGTATCATCACTACAGAGAGAGAGATGCCTCAAATTTGAGAGCACAAGTGCTACAGAGGGATAGGTATGTAGCGGTGGCTCAATCATAGGCCACTTATAGGGAGAGGGATGTTGTAGAGATGCTAATGCAGATGTTGCAGGAAGTGCGGGACACAACGGTGTCTCGGTTGCAGTTAGTACAGAGAGAGAGGGATGTTGCAGAGATGCAGATGTAGATGTTGTAGGGAGAGCGAGATGCAACAATGGCTCAGCTGTAGTCAATATAGGTTGGTGATGTGATAGGGGTATATATACAGGGGTTACAGGGTGAGAGGGATGCAACAGTTGCTACCGAGGAGATGAGAAATCAGGCTCAGGCAGAGATGGCACAGTTACGACTATTCTAGGAGGCCTGGGAGCAAGAGAGGAGAGTGATTACTAGAGATTGGGATAGGTATCATTAGGAGCAGAACTCTGCTTGGGTCTAGGTTGCTAAGTGAGAGGAGAATGCGAGGGAGGAAGGATTTTGGATGGCTGCATATTATCATGTAGTTCCAAATCTGGCACAACAGATATTCCATTATGTTCGAAAAACACCACATATGTCAGCACCATCCTAGACACTAGGAACGTAGACCTGAGGTTTTAGTGAGTCATAAGGGGTTTCTCCAAGCAAGAGGTCAATACCTAATTCACCTTAGAGATTAGATGTGGGTAGCTCATTCAACAGATGATAGGCTACTGAGTTTTTGACAGGTACAGGGTGGATGTATAGGTTAGAGTGATAGCGGTTATTTTTCAGAGCCTTGTACTGATATTTCTTCTTATGATTTTGTATATGATGGGCATGTATTTTGATGCCATCGATAGACATTATTCTGTGGTGGAATTTTGGATTTTGACATATATATATGGTATACATATCGGCCCTTATTGACACCATGTTCATGCATTGGATGGATGATTTGATATATGCATATGTTTTATCTATGATGGCTTATTTGGATGCTTTATGTATATGTATATGTTTATGCATGCAAGATGTGATATATTATGAATCTAACACTTTGTGATGTAGGTGGCGATGTATGCATGAATCTAACACGTTGTGATGCAGGTGGTGATAGCAGTAGAATGAACCTAATATGTGTGGTTCTAAAAATGATAGTGCACTTGTAATGAAATTAAAACTATAATGAAAGGTAATAACACATGATCATAAGCGTCAATGAGGACTTACATGATAAAGAGGTGGGGATATATGTGTAGTGAAAGTGGAAAACAGGTGTAATTTGGCACCTATCAATAACCCTTAGTATCCTGAGAAGAATGGGAGATAGGGAAAAGTACTTGCACAACCAAAATCATAGGGTGAATGCTATGCTATAGTAATGATTATGAAATGCAATCCTAATATGATTTGCCTTCTTCGGAGCACTGATTTTTGCTATAGCATAAGACACCAAGTGCCAGGGTATAGACAACCAAGGTGAATTAGTATCTAATGCATGAAAGACACAAACAAGAAGGCCATCCCAACACCCCAAAGTAGTGAAGACTTTGGTCGGGCTAGACATTGGGATAACCACAAGCATAAATGAACGTCCCAATGTAACACAAGATCACATGGGTCTTGGTGGATACTACGTGGGGAAACCCAATAAACAACAACAATAAAAGATCACAATATGCCCCTATTTGAATTAGCCAACACACACCATAATATGATAGATTATGGAAGCCTTAACTAACTGTAATAGAGAGCTCAAATGATAAACAAAAAACCAAAAGTATCAAAAGATCTTAGTCAAATTTCAAATGTCCTTTGCCATAGGATCGAGAGGATGGATGGGGTTGATGAGGTCTGTTAGGAAGGATACATCCTGTTGAGACCAGAGATGATGGATACTAAACTAAAAGATCATTATGACAAGGGATGAACAAAATTGATTTAATTTCCTGCCACAAGTGGTTCTTGTTTTTGAAGAACCAACTAGATAAGGGCATAGCTTGATGACATGGCACAAGACACCACACATGAGACTGACACACCCTATAGACCTAGGGGCTAGGAGGTTGATCATAGATTAGCCTTGCCTATGTGAAAGCGCAGAGCCCTCATAGTTCTAGAAAAGACCATGGATAAAGCAGATTGAGGACTAATGGAGACTGATGAGACAATGACAAAACAAATCCCTAGGGGTGGATCAAAAGATCAACCTTGCCTACATGCAAGCGTAGGGGTAATGTAGTTCGAAGAAAAAAATGATGATTGACCATAAAACAAATTGAAAAGAGAATGATGGAGACAAATGATGGGGGACCATCATAGGATGATCCAAAGGCCTCGAGGGAGATCGAATGATCAGTCTTTCCTACGTGAAAGCGTAGGGGCAATGTAGTTCGACAAGGACTAAAAGGAATGACATGAAAAGATGAGGCCTATGTGGAGATGGACACAATAGATGATCCTAGATGATGACACAAACCAATAGACAGACAAATTGACAACAAAAGCTCAAACTAGGACAAAAGGCTCAGGATGACAAATAACTTATGATCTTCCAATGCTCAATCAAAAGATACCAAGCGGCCAAAGATGGAAGGGGAGAGGATGTCAGGATAGGATGGATGGAGTCATAAAGTAATTAGGATGCAAGTTAGACAATGATTAAGCCCTCTATGGATGATGCCTATTTCCAAGTTTTCACCACCTGTACCTATCCAAGGCGCCACCAAAGGTAGTTTTCACCATAGGACAAATTTATTTCTCTTTTTTTTTTTTTTTTTTTGTAGGTAGGGTTACCAAGCAGACTTAGGTGTAGAACCTCTTTAGATGCATGATATTGATAGATTCTTCAAGGGTCTCTCCTTCAAGGGTAGCAAGTTTGTATGCCCTAGATCCATATTTAGCAGTTATGATACAAGAACCCAACCAATTTGCTTCAAATTTTCCTTTCTTATCGCAGTCTTGCTGAGTATGTTGGTTCTCTTTAAGGATGAGTTCACAAATTTGGAATTGTCGAGGATGAACCTTCTTGTTGTAGTTACGCTTGAGGTAGCTTTGGTAAGCTTGTAGATGATCATAGGCTTTGATTTGTCTTTCATCAAGTAACTCCAACTATGCAATCCATACAACACGGGCATCCTCCTCGCTGATAAGGTTCTTCAGAGAAATCCTCAATGATGGGAGCTCAACTTTGATTGGAAAGATGGCTTCAAAACCATACACTAAAGAATAGGGGGTGGCACCTGTAGGGGTGTGGATGGAGGTGCGATATTCCTAGAGAGCTGGATGAATATGGAGGTGCCAATCTCGACCATTGTTATTGAAAACCTTTTTGAGGATGCAGATAAGGGTCTTGTTGGTTGCTTTTGCTTGACCATTACCCTAGGGGTAATAAGGTGTTGACCAATGATGCTGGATATGAAAGGTGTCACAAAGATGTTTCATGGCCTGGTTTTTAAAAGTTTTTCCATTATCGGAAAGGATGGTGGATGGAATACCATATCTATAAAGAATATAGTAAAGGATGAATTTTGAAATCTGAGTATTGGTGATTTGTGAGAGTGGCATTCCTTCCACCCATTTGGTGAAGTACTCAGTGGCAGTAATTATGAATGTATGGTCATCGGAAGATGGTGGGTAAATCTTACCAATGAAGTCAAAACCCCATTGAGAGAAGGGCCATGGTGCTAGGAGGGGCTGGAGGTCCTGTGCTGGAGCATGAATCAAATCTGCATGTTGCTGGTAGGGAAGGCGTTTCTTCACAAATTGATAGGCATCATGCTCTAATGTAGGCCAATAATATCCAGCTCAGAGAATCATTTTGGCCAAGGCCATTCCATTTGAATGGGCCCCACAAACACCACTATGTACCTTCATTAGTGCAGTATGGGCTTCAGTCTCATTCAAAAATCTAAGGAGGGTTCCATCATACCCACGACAATAAAGCATATCACCGATGATAATGTATCGGGATGAACATTGAATAAAGGATTTTTGTTGGTTTCATGTGATATTTGGGGGTAAAATATTATCATGCAGATAAGTATATATGTCTTGGTACCATGGGGAAGCAAGACCTACAATGTCACACACCGTGTCAATCTCAGGGATATCATATGCTGGGATTAAAAGTTGTTCAACAAGGAACTAACATTCTATTCGATCTTTAGGCATGTTAATCAAGGAGCCAATAATAGCCATTCCATCAACTACTTTGTTCTATACCCTAGGAATTTGGTCAAATTGCATGAAGGTGAAATATTTCTTGAAGTCATCCACCATGCATTGATGGGGTAACAACTTATCATCTTTTGTTAGGAATTCATCATTAAATTACTTAATGACCAACAATGAATCACCAAAGACTCTCAGGTGGGTTATTTTCCACTGCTTTGCAATTTGGAGACCTGTGAGGAGGGCCTCGTACTCAACTATGTTGTTGGTACATGAGAATGCTATCCTAAATGATTTTGGAATGTAGTCACCTTGAGGGGTAACCAACAAAATTTCTGCGCCTGATCCATTATGAGTATATGAGCCATCAAAATACAATATCCAAGCAGGTACTTCTGTAACTTTGAAACTTCTTCATTTGGAAATTCAGTGACTAGAGGGTGAGCATCCACTAGGGATGCTTTGACCAACTGATCAACTATGATTTTTCCCTTTATGGCTTTGCAATCCACATACTCTATGTCAAATTCACTTAGGGTCATCACCCACTTAGCCATGTGACGAGTTAAAGTGGTTTTGGATAACATATACTTTAGTGGATCAATTTTTGCTATTAATTTGACTAGATGGTTGAGCATGTAATGTCAATTTTTTTGTGTACTGAAGACGACTGCAAGACAAGCTTTCTCTATGGGTGAATAATTTAATTCATAGCTGATCAATGTTTGACTAATGTAGTAGATTTCTCTTTCTTTTGAGGACTTATCATGTTGTGCCAATAATGCCCCCAGTGTGACTGAAGTAGTGAAGATGTAAAGTAGTAAGGGTTTCCCTAGAATTAGTGGCATTAAGATCAATGGATGAGCCAAGTATTCCTTGATCTTATCGAAACCTATCTGACACTGCTGGTTCCATATGAAGGTGGAGTCTTTTTTTAGAAGATGGGTGAATGACTGACACTTGTCTGCAAGCTATGCTATGAATTGACAGATGGATTGCAACTTTCCTTGGAGACTTCTCAATTGTTTCAGATTGTGTAGGGGTGACATATCTAAAATAGCTTTCACCTTAGTGGGGTCAACCTCAATGCCTCTTCGAGAGACTATGAAACCCAATAATTTCCCTGACGTAACACCAAAGAAATTTTTTTGGATTTAGTCGTAACTTGTAATGTTCTAACCGCTTGAAGATCCTTTTCAAGATGGTAGGGTGTTCTGCTATGGTTCTAGATTTTTCTAGCAAGTCATCAACATAATATTCCATGATAATATCGATGAGGTCATGGAAGATGACAATCATTGCTCTCTGATATGTTGCCCCCGCATTATTGAGACCAAAGGGCATAACATTGTAGCAAAAAGTACCCAAAGGTGTTGTAAAAGTGGTCTTGTGTTGGTCTTCAGGTGCAATTCGGATCTGATTGTAACCAGAGAAACCATCCATAAGGGATACCATCTCATGTCCTACAGTAAGGTCGACCAACATGTCAATATTGGGCAGTGGGAAGTTATCTTTTGGACAGGCTTTGTGAAGATCCTGAAAGTCTGTGCAAATCTAAATGTCCCCGTTTGGTTTGGCAACAGGTACTATGTTGGAAATCCAATCAGAGTAGTCAATGGGTCTGATAAAATCGGCATCCAATAATTTCTCCCATTCCTTCTTGACTAATAATGCTACTTGTGGATGCATTTTTCAGAGCTTTTGTTTGATAGGCTTGGCATCTGGGCAAACATCCAAATGATGAAATACTAAAGAAGGATCTAAGCCTGGCATATCTAACTGTGACCAAGCAAAGTTAATGATACCATCTTGTAGTAGTTGAACAATAACTGAATATTCTTGCTCTGATAGTGATTTGGCTACATAGGTGATCTTAGGATTTTTCAGTAGTACCCAGGTTAACTTCTTGAGTTTCTTCAATTAGGATGGATGACCGTGTCAATAATTGAGTTCCCATAAGGGGAAGATGAACATCTCCATCCTCCAACGCCTCTTCAAGGTTTTCACTATTAGATGTGTCATTTATTTTTACTTTTTCTAGGTCAAGAAGTTCCTCAGGGAGGTTTTCACTAGATGACCATTTTTTATTTTTCTTGATTTTATTTTTGCGACTGGAGTGTTCATCCTCCGCCAATCCCATGATATTTACATACATATCTAGGGAGACATTGAAAAGTGTGCTATCATGTAGGTCCCAATCAATGAGTTTGGGATGGTGAAGAGAAAGGATGATGGTAAAGATGGATAAACAGTCAAACATGGATGACAGGTCTTTTAGATCAACATCATTGTATGCACATATGATGGATTCTTCCTTAGGTATGTCTTCCAAGGGACCATTGTCCACATTAATAGTATTGGAGGTATTAGATGATGTTGCAGGGCCTTTCTTCTTTTTGTTATATCCGAGGCCTATATTCTGTGGTAGCTTTGATACATCAATAGGTTGCAACTGTCCTTGTTCTTCCTTACCTAGGTCCCCACCTTGGTAGTTATGATTTTTCGTGAACTTAGCTGACCAGGAGTATACTTCCTGAAAGGATTCCTTTAGAGGAGGATCTAGTTGGGGTTCTTCATGGTATACCCACTGACATATATCCTCTTCTGGTGCATCTGTCTTCAAACTAGGAGATCGAAAAGTGGTAGTGGGGATGTTTTTAGCATTGAAGGTGATGGTTTTATCTTCTTTTGGTGTAGACTGTGAAGGTTGGTTGTATGTGTGTGGTGATGGTGGCATGGTTGCCACATTTAGAGTTGCATGCATTTCATATTCACCACACCCCTTGTCAATGATCTGGACTTTGGTAACAAAAGGATTGGTGGTGAGAGATGGCGTGACTAACATGGTGGATGACAGATTGATGGATGATGACTGAGATGACCCCATCTCAATCGCAAGACAACAATGTAAATGGGAAAATGATGCTTCTAAAGTGTGGTAGTATTTAAATGGTTGTGGGTTGGAATAAATGGTGATCTCTTGTCCATTAACCAGAAACTTTTGGCATTGATGGTACATGGAGAGGACCTTGCATGGCACGAAGCCATGGGTGGCCAAGGAGGAGATTATATGGTAAGTCCAGATCAAGGACATGACAAGTAGTGTACTAAACTATAGGTCCAACCTAGATAGGAATATTGATAATCCCTTCAAAATTTCTTTCCACATTATTATAAGCCTTGATCGTGATGATTTGATTACTCAAATCCACTTGAGTATACCCTACCTATTTTATGAACTTCAGAGTACATAGATTGAGGGTAGAGCAGAGCCATTATCTACCAAGACCCTTTTTATTTTATGATGGGAAACCAAGACTTCAATGTGTAAGGGATGGTTGTGATTGGAATCAATATTTGGCATGTCATTCTGGTTGAAGTGTAACTGGTAAGATAAAGCCAAGTGTCCTACTAAAGCTTGGAACTATGTGGGATTGATGTCATTAGGTACATGAGTTTCTTTTAAAGCTCTGTTGAGTATTTCCTAATGTACAGGAGAAGACTTAAGTAGATCCAAGATTGAAATATGAGCAGGAGTCTTTCCTAAGTGATCAAGAATGTTATACTGAGAGTTTACAGGATTTGATTGGATGAATGTGGAGGCTACATGGATAGTAATGTGGGATCGTCGGGTAGCAACAACACATTGGGGATCTTTAGCCTTAACATGTATCATAGACACATGAGGTTCTACATGTTCAACGTAATGGAAAATGCCATCATAATTGAGGGGTACATTTTTATAGCTTATATTATATATATTATTGTCTTGGGGATTGTTGTTGGAGGTGCTTGCGCCTTGATTATGGTTAAGGAAGGAATTTTGGTATATCTATAACTGAGCATTGGATGATGAAGGTTGAATGGTGTCGACTTTGATATCTCCTCCATTGATAGGATCTTGGACATAGTTTTTGAGACCTTCACTATTATTCAGAGTGTGCCCTTTAATATTATGGAATTCACAATATTCATTTTCCCTAAACCAAGCTGTTTTGGGCTTGGATTCATCAAGTGGTTTGGTGATAGGGTACATGATCAGATAGTTGACCTATAACAATTTATTGAAGATGACACTCAAGGGTTATCCTAATTGAGTATATTGGAATTTACCATTCCCCTGACTATTCTAGTTTGATTGTTGAGGAGGACGATATGCCCCCTATGGTATGGATATGGAATTAGGTATAGATGATTGTTGCCTCTGGGATGTATTAGCCACCTAAACATGTTTAGTGTCAGTGACACCATCATTCACTGTGTTTTTGTTCTTGTTCCAAAAACATGACTTATCGCCGAATGACCTTTCTTTGTCATGGTTGTGTATCTTGATGTGCCCTTTGGAAATAAGGGCGTGTTCAAGGATGGGTCCTTTTTCCACTATTTCAGCGAAAGTGTTAACACAGTGCAACCTAAAATTATGAGCCATGTTGAGATGTGAGTTCTCCACAAAGAGGGTGACCATGTCTTTCTCTTTGAGATGGGTTTTCATTCAGCTTGCTAGTGCTTGCCACCTTTGAAGGTAGCTAGCAAAGGTTTCACCTTCACATTGCTTCTCCTTAAGAAGGTCCAAAGTATCAGTGTATTTTTCCAAATTGAAGAAGTAGAACAATTTTTTTTGAAAGATCCGTAAAGGATTTTATGGACCCTCATTCTAAACTCATGAACCATTCTAGGGAATTTCTTGTCAGGCTCCATGGAAACAAATGCAAGAGGTAGTTGTCGTTGTGTATAACTTCCTGACACTGGGAGTAAAAATCTTGCAAGTGGGCCTTAGGATCTTTGTTTCCCTTGTATCTGTCAAACTTTGGTATCTCAAAGTGCTTTGGGAAGGGAATTATTGAGATGGATGGATCAAAAAGATAGGGACATATATCTTCAAATTTAAAGGATTGTTTACCAGTCCCCACTTGGAGATCTTTCAAAGCAACTTTTATTTCTAATAGATCTGCGTTGACTGGTGGCATAGGAGTCGAGACAGATGGGTTGGATGGATACGGGTGGTTGGATGATGAAAGATCCTACTAAGATAGTGTCTAAAGGTTGACGTATGGATTTTGATAGTGAGATGATGATATCCCTTGCTGGTATGTCGAGGGAGTTTGTTGGTACTGGGGTTGTTGTTGTGAGGTAGAGTATGGATTTGTTTGATAAGAATGTGCAATTGAATGCTAAGGAGATTGAATGTGATATTGTGGATTGGTTTGTTGGTATTGAAGGTACTGCTATGACTGTTGGGAGGCCACATAGGGTGGTTGGTGCTAGAACTACTTTTGGTTATGATAGTAATAATGTTGAGGAGTTTGCTGATGTGATGTCGACTATTGTGTGGGTCGAGATGGGATGTTGTGTTGTGGTTGAATTTGCGGACGTAAAATGGATGCGAGGAACGGGGATATGTTCTGGGCGAGTGGTCAAGATGGATTGCCTTGCGATTGGTGTGGTGGTTGTTGTGAAGAAATCAAAGGATTATGTGGGGGTTGTTGATGAGGCAGCTGAGATAATGTAGAGGCAGTATGTAAAGGAGGTTGTTGGGTACCAATGGGAACATTTGGTTGGGATGTACCTTGTGGAGGTAATTGAGGTGGTAGGTTAGATTGGGGAGGTTGTTGAGATGTGTATGGAGGCTGTGAAAGATTTGTGGCCCCATGAGGTGGAGGAAATGTGGTAAAAGGGTTGCCCCTAGTGTTGACTGGAGGTTGACTCGAAAGGGGTGGTGTTGTTAGCATTAATGGCAAAGGTTGTAGAACATTTTGCGGGATCTTGTAGGAGAAGGGATTATTGGGATTAGATACTTGAGGAGCCTACATGACTAAGATTGTAGTGTGTGGGGAATGGTTAACATGATAAAGAATGACATTGCCAAATTCAGGTTGATGCCAACTCTTTATTGGAGGAACATTGGGAATGTATAAACTCTCTGGTGCATTTTGTGAACCTTGGGGTATGTTAGATTTGAAACTACTATATTTGGATAAGTCGACACCTAGTGGAGGTTTGACACCTTTTTCAATTAGGTGGGCCAATATTTCTTCCCCATGTTTTTTTAACAGGCGGCCTATCATTTGCACATTGGTGGGATTACTGAAATGTTCCTCAAGTGTGAGTTCGGGTTGATTAACCATACTCTCTTCACCATGTGGTAATTTCTTCTGATTTTTGGTGTTGGAGTGTGATGAAGTGTCATTATGAGGGTCTTGGGGGATGTTCACTCCATTGTTAGGATCTTGAGAGACATTTGTACCATTAGTAGGATTTGCACCCTTATCAGGATCTTGAGACACGTTTGTTGGTGTAATTAACTATTTAATTACATCTTCATAAGTTTACTTAGGCTTTTATTTAAGTGCTAGGTTGTATTTTCTTATCCTTATCTAATTGAGCTAACTTGTAGCTCAAGTTAGGTTTAGGGTTGTGCATGCTTGCCTTTTATAAGCAAGCCTCATCTTGTACATTTGTATCAATTGAATCATTTCAATCATGAATCAATCTTGCATATTTGATATAGCAAGCATTCTCGCCATTATCTCTCTCTCTTGTGGAAGTATTTTTAGTCTAGCAACCGATTTTTGGTTTTCTAACATGGTATCAGAGCTTCTAGGGTTGCAGACTCCTTCCTGAATCTGAGGGTTTTGTGTTGGCTTGAAGATTTTTGTTGGGTGCAGATTGGGGTTTCAATAACCTCATGGTTGAGTTCAGAAGGCTCCATAGATGAATTTTGACTGTAAATTCACCTATTTTGGATAAAGTTGTTTTTGAGGCAAATTTTTTTTTGCTCGATCAACCTCTCAAGCAGTACGATCTTTCTTATTTTCGCAAAAAAATATTTCTAAAAATATTTTCTACGGTTTTATCAATAATTTTGGGGCAAAATTTATTTGTAAATAGGGCTTAATTATAAATCAGGGAAAATTTTATTAATATTGTGGGCTTTAAAATCTCTGCAGATTTTATTGGGTTGGCATCTATGGAATATTCTGCTGTCAGATCTCAAATATTCTGCAGGGTACCTACATCGGATCTGTCTTCCGGACCGGTCACCGATCACATTCATTGCAGGGTACCGGTCATCTTTTCCCAAGTCCTTTTGTTCGTCGGCATCACTGGTCATATCACATGCTGGTCAGTGGAAGGAACCAGTGGTGTACAGTAAGTGTCTTGCTGGCTTGTACACATTAGATCTGCATATGCCGGCACATTATCCCATCACAAGTCCTCATCACCAGTCCTGGTCAAACCAGCTTACATCTCCTGTCATCGGCATTGTCTTTAGTCGGTATGGATCGTAAATCGGTGAGCCTTCTTCTTAATCTTCGATCAACCATTGGGCCATCAAATCCATTGTCGGTGGTACTGTGCCTTGTTTTTTTGGCTTCATCAGATCTGTCAAAGTACTTGGTCGTCGACATTTGGTATGAGTGCTTTGAAATATCAAATCCTTGGTATAATGTTTTAAGCCGATTTTTTTTTTATTGATGGTATTATTGTAATGAAAATTGCAAAGGCCGACCATTAATCCGATATTTTTGGATTTTTTGCATGGATATATTTCCCATTATTGGTTAGTTTTTTTTCCATAAAAAAGGAGGGCAAGTTTAAAAAAAAAAAAGCTTTCTATTCATTTCTTGAAAAAGCTAACGGGTTTTTTGGAGATTTAATTTTTTTTTTTTTTATAAAACTTATGTATTTCCAAAATAAAGAGGAAAAATCCAATGGCCACTCAGTCCCAGAGATTTTTGTAATGATTTTTTCATTTCCAAAGCTGCAACGAAGGAGTTGCTTTCTGATTTTGTGTAGGAATTTGTTGTTCTTCTCTCATCATGGATTTTCCAAAATTTGTACTTCTAACTTCATTTAATTATCATGAGTGGAAATCTCAGATGGATTTGCTACTGTTAAAATTGAAGCTGCAACGAATTACTTTTGGTCAACATCCAGAACCATAGGGAGCAAAAGAGAAAAGAAAATGGTTTGATAGAAGAGATGAAGCCCTCGGTAATCTTCTTCTGTCCATTTCTCCAGATCTTCGATATCATGTTGAGTCTTGCACACATCCTCATGAAGTTTGGACTACTTTAGAGAGCCTCTTTGGTAAGCCAGACAAGCTAAGGAAATTTAAGTTGTAAAATGAACTAATGGGTCTTAATCCTTCAGATTTTGACAATATTCAAGACTTTTTCTCCAAGCTCAACTCTATCAGATTGCAGTTATCAAAATGTGGGGTTGTTAAAGAGGATGAACAGATGATACTTTCTATTCTTCCAAAGCTTAGTTCTTCATATTCTATGTTTGTTTCTACTTTCTATGCTACAATGGATGCTCTTAGCGATACATATAAAATGCCTTCTCTTGATGAATTTGCTACACAGCTCACAAGGGAACAAGCAAAGTTGATGCACATGGGTACATTGAAGTCTTCAACATCTCAAGCTCTTATTGCGAATGATACAAAGGCTTCAAGTGGCAAAGGAAAGAAGCACAAAAAGGAAACCAAGTCAAATGAGCAAGGTAAAGATTCTCCTTCACATGGCACTCCTGAGTCCTCATCCTCTTCAAAAGAGGAATCATCAAAAAAGAAGAAGTCCAAATGTGTATATTGCAAAAGGTTAGGACATGATGAGCATAGGTGTTATAATAAGAAGATTTATAAACTCACACACCTTCTTCAAAAGAATAACATTCAACTGCCCTCATCAGTGTCTTCTACTTCTTCTTCACCATCACAATCAGCAGCTCCATCATCATCACAGTTAGAGAACACAACATCCACTTCTGGGCTACATAATATGAAAGGGCATGCACTCTTGGCCTCTACAGGTCCTAATTCTCAAGGATGGCTTCTTGATTTAGGAGCATCTCATCATATGGCATCTTCACGGGAAAAGTTCTCTTCTTTTGAGCCTTGTAATTCACCTCACATTCTAATGGGTAACAATACATTCATGAAGGTAAGTGGGAAGGGTTCTATTGGTATTGGGGAAGGCACTTTCAATGATGTTCTTTGTGTTCCTTCTTTGACCACTAATATCCTTTCTATTTATCAAATTACTCATGGGGGTCAAGGTAAAATAGTTGAGTTCACTCCTGATAGGGTGTATATTAGGGACTTGGAGACTAGGGATATTGTTGCAATCAGGATGGTTGATCATTCGTCTCGAGTATATTCTTTTTCACATTTTGCTTTAGAACCTGATAATGTTCCTTTGACTGTATCACACACTCCATTGAGTGTGACCCATATTAGTGCGGAGAAGTTTGATCATCTACACCTTGGTATTTTAGAGACCTGTGCTGAGCTTCCTACACCTCCACCTCCTACTTCTTCAGCCATTGTTGCTTCTATTCAGCAAGATAATCATAGTTTTTCAGATCTTGCTTTGTGGGATGATTATTTGATAGGGATTTCTACCTTGCTCCTAGAGTCTCATATTACAGAGTTGGAGGACACATTTGAGGGGATTTCTCTCCTCTTTGATGACAGTTTTAGCACAACTGTTACACCATCTTCTTTGTCTTTGGAGATTGATATTCACGAGTCTCCTCCATCACTTGATTTTTCATGTTTCTTGGTTGAGTTTGACCATGATTATTTTGTGGCTCATTCAAGCTTGGAGGCTCCTACTCAATTTTCAGAGGCATACATGTTGGGCGTTCATTCTTCCTCTTTTTAGTTGGATATGGAGTGGCTTCTTCATCAGCTTATGGATTTGTTTATTCCTAAGGGGAGATGTGTTTCTTGTAGATATTGGGTCATCTTTTGTTTTCAGGCATTCTTCATTGGCTTTAGAGCTTCTTCAGCATGCAGGGGATATCTTATCTCATTACTTCCCTCTTATGGGGGGGTAATTTATTGTATATTCATGATGGATGTAGTCCTTGGGGGGTATCATTGAGTCCTCCATACATCATGTTTACATTCATCATGCTTGTTTTTTGTTTTCTCTCTTTTGGAGAGGGGTTTTCCCCTTTTCTCTGCTTTATGAGAGATTGCATTTCATCTGCATCTGTAAATGGGTACCTAACATGGCCTAGTTGCCGGGACCCATAGTAGTTTGCATTATATTCTTCTCCCTAAGTTGCACTTATGGGGGGGTGTTGGTGTAATTAACTATTTAATTACATCTTCATAAGTTTACTTAGGCTTTTATTTAAGTGCTAGGTTGTATTTTCTTATCCTTATCTAATAGAGCTAACTTGTAGCTCAAGTTAGGTTTAGGGTTGTGCATGCTTTCCTTTTATAAGCAAGCCTCATCTTGTACATTTGTATCAATTGAATCATTTCAATCGTGAATCAATCTTGCATATTTGATATAGCAAGCATTCTCACCATTATCTCTCTCTTGTGGAAGTATTTTTAGTCTAGCAACTGATTCCTGGTTTTCTAACAACATTCACTTGGGAATTTTGACCTTATTGTTGTGTCATTTGCTTCTTCGCTTGTGACCTAGTTTGAATGGGCATGCAAATGGGATATGGGTGGATTATAAAGAAGTCCTTGATGAATGATTTGATTTGATGAAGATTGATCGATTGGATGAAGGGCGTGGGTAGACTTAATTGGACTCTGATTGGATGATTGGATAATATTGAATTCAACTATTTTGGATTTTGATTGGATGAAATTGGATTTTGATTGGTTAAGATTGGATTTTGATCAGATGAGATTGGATTTTGATGAAACTGGATTTTGATTGGATAGGATTGTTAAGATAGATTGGATGGATTGATTGAATAGATGTGATTGGATGGATTAGATAATTGGATAAGTGTGATTGGTTTGATTGGATGATTAGATGATTGGATAGAATAGATTAAGTGATTGGATGGGTACGATTGGATTAAAATTAAATGATGGAAGATGTAAGGGATCCTAAACCCAGTCAGAAAATCACCCTTAGTGACCTAGAGCATTGATTGATCAAGTGGATGATCACGACACCAAATCCACCTCAAGACAGAAATGGATTGATTTGGGCCAAGGATGATAACTTATGACACCAAATTCACCTCAAGATGGAAGTGAATTGATTTGGGTCAAAGTTGATGATTGATGTGAAGGATAACACTCAAATTCAAGAGCTAAGGTCAATTTGGATAACAACTTTTAACAAAAGGTTAAGGTGATTTGATGATGAGTAGTGTTTATGTGATATGGATTAGGTGATGCAAATGGTAATATTTTGGTGAAACAAGTTCACTAGGTGATGATATGGGCTTCCCAAATGAGTTACCAAAAAATTCAAAACGAATGGGCAGATTGAGAGAATAAATGAATGGAGGCTTGGGATGACTAACGGAGGTTTAGGATGACTAAACAAAGGTTTTGGAGGCTAAACAGAGGTTTGGAATGATAAAATGGAGGTTTGGAATGATCAAACAGAGGTTTTGGAGGTTTAGAATCACAAAACAAAGGTTTGGAATGATTAAATGGAGGTTTGGAATGATTAAATAGAGGTTTGGAGGCTAAACGGAGCTAAACAGGGTGAATTTTATTGTTCAGGAGGGAAAATTCGCTCCATTGCAGCAAACAAGAGGGCGAATTTGCCTCACTGTAGTGAATAGAAGGGAAAATTCGCCCCACTGCAGTGATCATAATGGAAAATTCACCCCACTGCAGTGATCAGAAGGGAAAATTCACCCCACTACAATGATCAGAAGGGAAAATTTGCCCCACTGCAGTGAATAGTGACTTGGTTTAGGTGGAAATGACTATATCAAGGACTTAAAATGACAAAAATAAGGAAAATTTTAAATTTTTTTATTGATTTCTCATGAGAAAGCACTTTCAAACAAGCACAATCCTACGATTAGTACTTAGGGTATGGCAAATAAAGGTCTTAATCTAGGATGCACAAGGTGTCTAGGGATTTGTCAATATACTCTCGGTACGTGAGGCACAGCTGTGAACACCAACCTGTCACAAGCGTGAGTCGGGAACCCTAGTGAGATATTGAAGGGCTTAGACCAACTCTTCACGTCTATCTAGGTATCACCCTAGCTTTGACACTCTGCCAATTACAACATGACTGGATTGAGGTACAAATTTCACTCTCCCCCCTTTATATACCCCGCTAGTATGCGTGGTTGGAATCGTCCCTTGGGGTGATGAAACCCCCAAGTAGGTCCCACTAAAAAGAAAGCACTAATTATTTCCAACTACTCCCTAGGCTCACACGAAGTGCAAGGGGAAAGTGAAAAAAAACTAATGCCCCCTTTGCGTAACACAAACATAAAGCAAAATAAACAACAGATATTACTTCCCCTAATTAAGTTATGTTCCTAGATTAACGAAAAACAACAAGGATAGCTTTGGAAATTTGTGCAAACAACATGTCCTGCAAGCAAAGGTTAATTGTTTTATCCTTCTTTCTTCACCAATTATACAAGAATATGCTACAAAATGTTAGCAAAAACACCAATATCCTTGTAACAAATAATGTTAGGGGTTAGAATCCGAAAACAGTAAAATATTGGAGCAAAAACTAAGCTAAAACGACTGTTTTACCTCCCAAAATGTGTTGTTTTGGGGCATATCCACTCCTTTGCAGTAACCAAGAGGGCGTATCTACCCCTCTGTAGTAACCAAGATGACATATCCACCCCTCTGCAGTAACCAGGAGGGAAAATTTGTCCCTCTGCAGCAAACTTGTTAGAAACAAAATATGGAATAGGGTGTATCTGCCCCTCTACAACAAACTTGTTTGAAACAGAATATGGAATAGGGCATATCCACCCCTCTGTAGCAAACTTGTTAGAAACACAATATGGAATAGGGCGTATCTGCCCCTCTGCAGCAAACTTTTTAGAAACAAAATGTGGAATAGGGCATATCTACCCCTCTACAATAAACTTGTTAGAAATAGAATATGGAATAGGGCATATCCGCTCCTCTGTAGCAAACTTGTTAGAAACAAAATATGGAATATGGCATATCCGCCCCTCTGCAACAAACTTGTTAGAAATAGAATGTGGAATAGGGCGTATCCACCCCTCTGCAGCCAAATAAAGGGCACAATTGCACTTCTACACTGTATAAGAGGGCATAGTCACCCCTCTGCAGTGCACAGGAGGGTGTAGTCACCCCTCTACAGTGACCAGGAGGGTGTAGTCGCCCCTCTATGACCTATACCTACAAACAATCTCAACAACAACAAATGTAAAATAGAGGAACCCATTTGTGGGTCCCACCGGGCATGCTAGAAATGTGATCCTAAATGTTTATCCTATTCTAAAGATGCAAAACAACTATTATGCAATAAGGAAAATAGAAAAGACACCTCAAAGATTAGCCTAAGGAATTGTTAACACAAAGAAAACAGATGAAATAATGCAATTGCTTATACCTTCTCCATGTTGATGAATACCTTGGTTGGCCCTTGATGTTTAAGATCCTTGTGTGCTCCTTGGATGGCTAGATGCAAGATTGGTAATATGACTAGATGCAAGTGCAAATGGTTAAAATGGCTTGGCTAAATGAGTGAAAATACTTGTGAATTGAGTGCTCAAAATGACAGCATAAGGATGCTAAAATGACTAAGTCCCCAAATGCATTAGAAGAGGGGTTATTTATAGAGAAATTTGAATTCTCTAGAGAATCCAATGGTTGAGATTGAGCCATCAAGGTCAAGATGTAGGGCTATAGTGAGTTGAGGACTCACAAGCCCCCACATCTTGACATGTGGAATGTGAGATGGCCTATGATAAGATAATTTGGAAGTGAGGTCGAAGGGAGATACATGATGTGGAGGAAGGACAAGTACCTTGGGGGGTGAGAAGATTTCCTCAAAAAGGAACTTCTTGTCCCCAAGTGAGGATGAAAGTGACATTTGAGGAATTTTGGAATTCCTCAAAAATCTCCATGGGAAAAGACAAAGTGATTGGAGAAATAAATGTGAATTAAAAATTCACAAGGTTGGGAGAATCTAGTGGATAAGAGAGGGTCTCCAAAAAGGTGGGAGTTTGTCACATGTGGATGAGATGACAAGTCAAATGTTCTAGAAGTTGCATGGGGATAAGGTAAGCCTTGAAATGATAAAATGTGAATTAAAAATTCACATGGGCAGGAGAGAGACCTAGGATGAATAAATGTGAATTAAAAATTCACATGGGAAAGAAGGTCAATACCAAGAGAGGCAAATGAAAAGGTTGACTAAAAAGGGGTGTTAAATGTGGCTAATGACTTTGATTAAGGTTGTGCAAATACTTGATTAGGATAATTAATGAGAGATTAGAAGCAAGTGGAAAATGTAGGAGGATGTGACATTAATCCTTGATTAAGAGGCTGCACATCTTAATCATGAATTAATTAAATTAATCTAGATTAGAAAGGAATTATGGAGAATGTAACAAGGAGAGAGAAAAATGAAGAATTTTAAATTGATTTAATTCAAAAAGGTTAAATAACTAAATTCATTTTTTTTGTGTATTTATTTAATTTAGAGAGGGAAAAGATGTAAGGTAAAGCATTTAATTGTTAAATTAAATACTTTAAGGACCTTAGGCAGAAAGTGTAATATCAATTAAATAAATTAATATTGATGGAATGGATGAATAAGGAGGTGAATTTGATCATATGGGAGTGATCAAATTTGGATGTCTACAGTGTGAAAGAGTTGATTGGTTTCTAAGTTGATGTGAATTAAAATCCTTTTAGATAGTTTACTTTAATTGGTCTCTGACTAGGGTTAAAATCCTTTCAAAGAAGTTGTTTTGATCAGTTTCCATTAACTCAAGAATTAAAAACCCTTTCATACTTTCATAGTAGCTTGAGGAGATATCACTGGGTTTATTAAAGAAGAGCACTGTGATAAACATACTTGCACATTTGCACAAGGTGTAGACATCTCAAGTTCCTAGTAATTTGTGTTAAACTGAACAATATGATTACATATCTTAAAACTCTGTATCCATTCCATTAATCACCATTCAATCATCCACTCTGTTCACCCAATAGGAGTAGGCACTAGTCATACTTAGGATATTGCATACAAAATACAACTCACAATGTTGAATTTTAAATTGGTTTCAATAGGAATTAGATATCAAAGCTCTACATCTACTCCACCTTCACGTGACATAGTGAGTGGGTTGCTCAATCTAGGAACTATATCCAATTGCAAATTTTCCATATTGTTCAAGTACACCCGCCTAGGTCTGGCAGAGCCTGAAGAGCAGAAGGTAATCGGTCTTGTTTACCTTGTTCATTGGCCAAATGTGTATTAAGGGATTGGCACCCCCTTATGGTTTAAAAACCTGCACTTTTGAGACCTAACAAATGTTATTAACTAAAAATAGGAACAACATTATTTGACCAAAATATTCATCATTATTTACATACATAATGATTAAAATTAATAAAACTTATTCTTTAATGAAAATTGATAACTAGGTAAGTACCACTAATGTTTCATAATATTAAAGGTGTTATTGGAGCCAAAAATCTACCTTGGTTATTTTTCATACTTCCCTTTTCAGCGATCTTCCCACACTCACCATATGTCCCATCTCCATTTCATAATGGTTGACACTAATATAAATTAACCACCAAATAATTCCCTTGGTCATAACACTAAAGTGAATATCCTATCTGAAGTGTTCCCATAGTAGCACATGGCATGTCACCAAGACAATGCTATATTGAAGAGAGTCTCACCATAGTCTCTTTGATGTGAACATAAAGGGTTGCTGTGAAATGTAGATGAGACTCCCGAATGTCTAAGAGACATATTCAGATGTATTCTCTCTAGCCTAAAGAATGATATGTCTAAGAGACTTGGACATGGCAAGTAGAAAATCTAACATGTCCAATTTGGTAGTGCTGCTAAAATTTTGAAAAAAATCCTAGCAAAATTTTGACTTTTGAGGTTTTCTGCCTTCTGCATCCATGAGTAGGGTTTAAGGTTTGAATTCAAAAAACCTCACTTCATAGTAATCAATCTTAAACCTCCATCCTTATAATTTCATGTTGACCTACTGCATCTAGTTATTGGTCATTTAAGTCATGAGTTAAGCCATTAAAATCATTCTTTGTACTAGCCCTGAGTTCTAAGTTAGTTGGTCATCACGTATGGTTAATCGTTTAAATGCTCCCTATAGTGAGGCCATAATATTTTTCAATTGACTTATGTTTAAGCCATCTTGCATAAGGCGATTCAAAGGAGTGTGGTAAGGTGGTAAACAACAAGAAGATAAAGCATACATCGCTATATCACTGAGAGGGTGAGCAACATATGCGGTAGAGCGGTGTACACCGCAACCCTGCAAAAAGAAGTCTTGAGCAAGGTAGTAGAGTGGTAAGCATGGAAGAAAAGTGGACACCACAGTACTACATGAGGTGGATAATATGGTTGCAGTAGAGTGGTATACACCGTAACTCTATAACAGGAGGTCTTAAGCAAGACAATAGTGCGGTAAATATCATAATGGAAGGGAAAAAAACCACCATACTAGAGTGGGTATAATAAGAGATAGCGGTAGTACAGTAATGGCTTCATTACAATTTACAGTAATAAATTCCCTCACACATGCTTCAAAATTAATTTCAAGGATTTGAGCTTGTTGGGAAACTATCTAGTGAAGAATTGGTATTAATATTGATATGAATAAATACCGCGCCCTCAAAAGCAAGTGAATTTTCCTTAGACTTGCTCAGTTGAAATGCATTGTTGTGGATGGAGCTACGGACATTGAGAAAATGAGCTCTAAAAATTGTGAAATATGATGGTCAAGTAAGAGAATTGGATGAATGGAAGAAGGAATTTGGTCAAGTTATTCATAAGTGTTTAACCCATGTTCAGGGGGATAGTGACACTAGTCTTCACAGACTCAATTTGATCATGGATGTATTGATTGCTCCTGATGTTGGATATTTGAAATTTTTCAATGATACAACGACACTACTAGATAGTCGATGGTAGACACATCTTGCAAACATACCAAAGATCCAAGAATATTAGTGGCTATCAAATTTTACAATGTATCAATGGGAAGAGAAGTATTTGGCTTCAAATGAGTGGGTCACTAAGGTGAGGGCATTTGGACGTCTATCATGGAGATGAAAGCTCTGTTAGATCGATGATCATGGAATTTCTATGTCGATTAAAGGAAACATACATCTAAGTGTCTTAAGCCTTGTTATTTCTTCAATTATGCAAATTAATTAGTTATTAGTAAAAGTAGTTTTGAAGGGTCATCTATTTTTGTAAAAGGCCTGAAGCTTGTTGCTTCCTATATAAATAGGAAACCAAGGCCAATTTTGAGAGGAGCATCATATCATATTCCATTTTTATTTCCATTAAAGTAGGCATTAGTTAGAAGATAGATTGCACATTCCACCCATATTCCATATCATATCAAAGACTTCTACTATAAATGTATATATATTTGAAACAACATAATGGAGAAGATTGCTCATAATTGGTAATCTATTTTGGTGTTCAATTGTTGTGTTAAATTTCATGCTTATTTGTTATTGTGATGTCTCCAAAGTGGTTTCTTCAAGTTATTTAAATTCATAAGATTTATTAGGGCACATTTTTTGTTACTGTGTGATTATTTTGAGCTTATGAATGAAATAGAATATCTTATTATTAGAGATTCTCCATGACTATGTTATCATTATGTATTTTTTCTTATGTTTTCCATACTTATTTCTTCTTATATTTGAATGAATATCAGTTATTGAGCCTCAATACTATGCTTATGTGAATGAATATGCTGATACTGTAAAGCATTTACTATGGATGTTTTCAGTTACATGTTCAAAATTATGTTCAATATAAAAATGAAAACTATTTAGAAATAATAAAGTTAACAATGTTGCTTATTTAAATAATTGTGAGTTATGTGCATTAATATTTATTAACTTTTGTGTCTTCACAAACATATGTTGATAAAAAATGAATGGAAGAAGCATTCAAGTAATCGTAATTTTTTCTACCAACAATTCATACCAAAGATTGAACAATTTAAGGATATTGCAATAAGTAATTTGTATCGACACAAATAATATTACTGAAGCATTTCAAAGTTTGGGCCATAAGAATCATCCTTTTTTAAACATGGATTGCAAATAATTATGAAAATTTAGAAGTCTTGGTCATTAACATTATTGTCTGCTACAATGTCATGCAATGTATCATTGTCAATGTTCATGTGTTCTTTCAAGTATTTAATATTATCATCATCCTCATCTTGACCTGTATCATCTTCATCATCATTGAAATTTGACTGTACACCATCTATATTGTTAGCAGATGTATTTGGATCATCATTTTCTATACCATCCATATTGTTGTTTTTCATAACATCATCTAACTCTGGATTGTTTTCTTCTTGTTCCTGAACATAACTATCTTCAACATCATCATGGATGTCAATTTCTTCAATGTTCTCTAATCCCTATCTCCCATTTTGTTCGCCATCATTGTTTTCATTAGTATCCACTAATGTTTCGTCAAATAAATTCCTTAATCTTGGATCATAACGTATGACAAACATCCATTTCGGGTCCAAAATATCTTCATAGAAAAATACCTACACATGAACAAAATACATATATGAGGCGTATGTTATAACAATTTTATTGATTAATAAAAACATGTATATATTCACAATAAACTATGAATTCATAGATTAATGATCACTACTGCTTCTTGTTTGAGTTAAAGATATACCCGCTCACAATGAATTGGTAGAACATAGGGCTCCTTATCCTCCAATAGGAAGCATGAGGAATCTATAGAAAAAAATCCACTATGGGTATCATGTCTTTGTGTCCTCTCAAATGCTTCATACCATCTACACTTAAAAATACAAAATTTAAAAGAGTGATAATCCAACTCAATAATTTCTTGTATTTTCCCAACATATTGTAGATTCCCTTCAATTATATTCTTATCTTTTGAGCTTGATTGACTAGATTGCTTGAAGCCAACCATGATGCCACAATCGAAGAATTCTCTCTTTACATCTACACTTTCTACAGGATAATTTTGACCATATGCCCACATTGTTGGGTATTTCCTCACTTGTGAAAGACCATTTATTTCAGTGAAAACAAATATAATGACGAATATTAAAATAGTTAATAGTGTCAAAACTGTAACCCATTCTATACCTGCATCTTCTATTTGATTTTGAATTTGTTCAGTAACCCATTCTAGTGTGCAATATTTTCCCCATTCCCTCAGAAGATCAGTGGGAAGTGGAGTATTCTTTGGGTTCAATCTCTTAAACTCTCTCCTTGCTTCTAACACTTCTCTCTTTTTATCATACAAATCAATCCATTTTTTCATAAAGTCCATGTGGTACAGAATGAACTTGTCAAGTATAGAACTTTCATCTACACCTATTACATGTCAACATGTTTATTTCAAACTCCAAAAGTCATGTTGTTAATTTGATAAATAAATTACAAAGTAAATTAATGATTGCAAGAAAAACAACCACACTGATCATGAATTTACTTACTAATTTCCACTTCAACACCATTAGATTGTGGTTTTTCTCCAAAAATAATATATGATGCTCATTCTTCATCCCAGATGCATGGACCATCTTCAAAATCCTTACCATGGAATTCACACAGGAAGAAAAATGCTTCATTCAATACATACCCTTCAGCCATGCAACCCTCTAGATGTGCCTTTTATTAGACATATCTTTTAAGATTTTTCATATACCTCTCAAAGAAAAACATCCACCTCATTGATACGACACCCGCCAATTCAATTTTATCGACTAGGTGTATAAGTAAATGGACTTTTAGGTCCATGAAACTTGTAGGGGAGCTCCTTCTCAAATACACATAAATTTTTTGCAATTTCCTTCTTCCACTTTGGCACTTCAGATTTGTGGATCTCCTTGGAGTTCACCCACCTAATATAAGAATAGTAAATTAGTATGAACCTTTAGTCATAAATTAAAATACAATATAATATCTCTATGTCTCTTACACATAAAAATTTCATTTAACCACATACGTTGTAGATGCTAACAATTGACATATGGCATTCCTTAAGTCAATTGTAAGACATGAATCCCCCCTAATTGACAATGGCATGATATGCTATCAAACACATTTATGAAAAGGTCATTAGTAATTTTTCCTCACACAACAAAATATCAAAATATATTTAGTACTTAATCAATGTTACCAGAAAATTTTAAATGATGAAAGATAATACCTTCATTAAATTATGAAAATCATGTGTTTTAAATCTTGTGATATAACCATCAACTGTAAAAGCTTTAGCCAATGATGACTCATAACTAGTAGGTGTCCTTATTGAAGGAATGACATTTTTTAGTTGGTCTAGCTCTTTTTTTTTTCAAAATCCATGGAGCTTATGCATATGTTTCATTTTCCCTGTTTGGCCACAAATGTTTTCTATCAAATTTGGTTCGTGAAAGAGCAATATCTCTCCTTGAGGACAAGGTGTCCTCTTTTCCCAATATATGTCAAAATATAGAATCTAGGAAATTTTTGAAGATGTGCATAGGATCTAATAGGTGAGATATTAATAGATCCTTCTAGTAAGGGAGCTCATAAAATATAGATTTTCTTTTCATTCCTTCTGGCATATGAATTACAACTTGTTCTAGTTCTTCAATTGAATCACCTCGATCAAAAAAATCTTCCCAAGCTTTCAATTCAGGATCTTCATACTTCTTAAGCCAATCACCAGACCCATAATCATGGGAGGGCCTCTATTTTCAACTTTTCCATCAAATTTATTCTTCTGGTGATTTCTAAACCTATGATCTAGTGGTAGAAAAACCACGTTGTTTGCATAAATAAATTTATGTAGATATTTAGAATAATTCCCTTGCAATTGTTCTACACATCTTGGACATGCAAATATCCCCTTTGTTTGAAGCCCTTCAATTCAATAAGTAATGTTAATAACATAAAGAAAATAGTATAAAACTAAGTATGAAAGTTAGGATGACAATAAATTATGAGTGTAAATACGTAAATATTTTATCTTACCAGAAAAAACACCAAGTCTTAGGAAATCATGAATAATCCATTTTAGCACACCATACGACATGAAGGACCTATTTGATGGAGGACATGATATGCCATACATTCTTATTCCTTTCCATAGTAGTTGCATCTCATCAATAAAAGACACAAGATAAACATCCATGTTTTTAACTTGATGTTTTCCTAGAACAATGAGAGTTAGCATAAGGTGCTCCTTTCTAACACTCATTCATGAGGGAATATTGTATACTATCAATCTGAATGGCCAAACACTATAATTTGACCTCAGGAAAGAGAATGGGAACACTCCATCAATTGCAAGACCAAACCTGATACTACGGTGTTCATCTTTGAATTTTCTTGGCCATTTTTCCTCTATGTGTTTCATTGCTTTGGAGTTAGCTGGAATTTGCATGAATTCATCTTTACTCTTGTTCTTTGCATGCCGATCCATCAATTGTGCAAATGACTTTCAATGAAACATTCGTTGAAGTCTAGGTATAATTGGCATGTGACATAAAACCTTCTTTGGAACTTTAGGACCTTGTACATCTATATGATATCTCTTCTCTTTGTATATAGGGCATTCTACCTTGTTTTGATATTCATCTTGATATAAAATGCAATCATTTTTACATGAATGAATTTGCATATATTCAATCCCCAACTCAACCAACAACAAACATGTCTCTCTGCAAGTTGATGGCAACACATTATCTTCAGGGAATATTTTAGTTTTTAGTGCCCTGTAAGATTTCTAGAGATTAAATCAATTGAATGTTTGACTTATGATGAACATGTTTGATATGTCAATCTATACTAGAAATTTTTATATACAATATATGGTTTTAAAATCCCCTTAAAGAAATATAAATGAAGTCGATGAATATTTACGAATTGTGTACACCAATTGACAATGCAAAGGAAGAAATAGATTTCAAATCACTTTAGTAGGGTAGTGAATCCTTTTTCTGACCAACCAAATAGTGAATTGATTTCTAATAATATCAATGTGCATGTCAGTTGTGAGGTTCTACTTGCAACCGATTTGAACACAGGTGTTTTTGTTGCTTGCTTGATGGAGTCTTTCAAGTTGTTATCATCAACATTACATTGTTGGTAATTACCCTTGCTATCATCGTTACTATTAGCCATATGATCATTATTGTCATCATTGTTTCCATCCCCAAAGAAACTTGTAAGAATTTCATTCAATCCTTCTTCATGTACTGCATTTTCACTATCATGATCATCATCATTAAGGCTAGGTGGCATCTCATCAGTGTATGTAGATCTCATCAGCTCTTCAAATTTCTCAAGTGGTAGTAATCTCTTCAAACTTGCTCTTTTCACTTGGTATTGTTTGAAGGATGGTTTGGATCATCCTGTCCAAATCTTAATAACCGAGTTGGATCTTGGGTATAAGTATGTGTTTCATCAACATCTTCTACCTATCAAAAAACACAAGCATTATTTAATGTTTTCCAACAATTGAATAAATCATAAATGTATCAATTTCAAAGAAATATAATCAAATATGGCCAAAAATAAAAATAAAAATTGTATGAACATATATACATCAATTGAATAATTGAACATTATTTTATAGACTACCTTTTTTATACAATAATTTAAATAAAACACAATTTTGACAAGATAGTTTATAAAACATCAGTCCACACTCATTTATTATTCTTTGGTCTTCTACCCTTAAGAACATCCTTAGGGAGACCTTGTTCTTCCCTTTTCTTTCATACAGGAGTGTGTTTTAAGAAGAGGCAATCAATCAATAACTCATCCCCACTGGTAAGGTCCTTAATAGCCTCAACCATTATTAATACATCAACCTCTCTTTCCATATCTCCATCTTTATCATTTATAACCTCAACAAATTGACAATTCGGTCTTACATTAGGGTCCCTTCCCTTAATACTATTTATAAATCCTAGAATATTTTTGTGTGTATGTATGTCCATCTATATACATAAGATGACCTCTATTAATTTCTTTTCCACTTTCCAATTGGAGACAATGTGTATACATATTCAAATTTAGACCATTGACATGCTAGGCTTATGTATGCTAGCCTTCTCCATTCACCACTGTAATATGATGGACCATAATATGGCATTAATATCCTAGTGGTTTGTTTTGAATTGTTTCTATGTTTAGATCCCACATGTAAATTTTTGACAATAAAGAGGCCTAGATTCACTCCATGAATATTGGAGGGTTGTATCATTGATGCAGAGGGTCAGGGATCTCAAAAATTCCACAAAGAGTTAAAGATTAACAAGCTTTGTCCTTCAATTTATCAACTAGTCTCCAACTTGGAAATAGGGTCTCCACCTTGCAACTAAGGATGTTCTGCCTCCCCTTGTGGCTTTCAATCACTGAGATGAATTCACCAGACCTTAAATGAACTTGATTCAAATGGGTTTCAAGCCCTAACCCTCCATTTTGTACAAAACTCCCTTTTTGCTGCTCAACCAGTCCTATTAGCCCTATTAGGCCTTTGGCGATGGATTATTGTCTTTTCCCTCAAACTTTGCACTCTAACCTCCAACTAAATGATTGTATTAGGTGTGTTTCATGATGGTTAATAACATATCAACCCACTTGCACCACTTGTTTCAGACTTTCCTACTTCTAGCCCTGCTGTTTCCTTAAATTTAGGCCTAATTAGCCCTATTTAACAAAGCAACCCCTCTTCAAATTTGTCTCCTGGCCTTGAAACTCTCAACAGTCTCCTAAAATACTCCCAAATCAAATATTTTCACACTTTCAGTCTACAAGAATTCTCACAACATGCCCAACTACAAAACCCTCACTAATTTGGCTTAAAACTAGGGCTTTTGGTTTTTAGGGTTTCCTATCACTTCCAAGACTTGGTTTTTGACTTTCCACCATTCATTTATAAATGTTCAACTATTGCAATTCAGAAACGTGTCTCTTGTTAAGGCAGTTTGCTCACTGCTATACCCTAGGGTCAACTTTCTTCCCTCTTCCTTTGCCAACTCACTGTGCACAGTCAATTTTCCACCTTTCCTGCATATTTAGTTATTAGTTTCAGTTTGTACAAGTTATATTAGATCCATTTCACAGGATTCCAGTCATACATCCCTTGAAATGGATCATTCTTTCATTGGTAGACCCTCAAAACAGTCTATTTCAGCCTTTTCCTGTAGACAGTCAGCAAGAACACGTGCTAAAATTGATTTTTAAGAACTTTCAGAGCATTCAACAATTTGAAAACATGGAATTTATAATACTTTGGCCTTCACATTAATGAAACTTCAAAAAGAACTCAATAGATTGCAAAAACACAAGAGAAAAATGCAAAAAATAGTGATTTTCTGCCCTTTCTTGGAAACAGTCCATACAAAGTCCTTCAATCCTTCATCAAATCTCGTACAATGGAATTCCCTGGGGTTATAGGCCAACTACAAAACTGTTCCAACCAACAAAAGTTGGTTCACAACTCATTAAAGCCAATTAAGCCCCTAAACTCACTTTACCGCCCAAACAAATTTTGAAATTTTGAAATAACAATCTTAAAATATATTAATTTGCATCAACTAAAGACCATTGGATATTTAATATCCAAGCTTATTTAACCTATCTAAAGCCTAAGAACATTTAATCAAATCCCTTAAAACATACTTTGCCCCTTACATTGCATTTTGACTGGATTCCTTATCAGGAATCTTGAAACCTTTAACACTTTTAGCACACTCATTCAATTCAAATGCCATTATAGGCTTCAACACATTATAATTAATGCTCTGACATGCTTGGAAGGTCCTCCTGACCCCTGCTCTCTCCTGACTCTTGGAGTGTTCCCTGAAGGTCCTGGGTGCTCCTGCACCATTCTCCCTAGGAAAGAAAGAACTCTTGTCCCAAGAAGTGTCCCATGTGTTGCCACTAAGAAATTTCTTGCTCATATGTGCTTTCATCTTCCAATGAGAAGGCAGGTAGTCCCCTAAAGTTACTATTTTTCTCCTCTTCCATTCTGCACCCTTGACAGAATCAAAACAAGGATTAGTATGTCCTCTTTGCTGCTTGAAAACAGTGAATTCTTGTGTCCTATTGCTGCCCTCATTCCAATGCCTCCTTTGTGGAAGAACTACACCACTATTACCCTCATTGATAGGGCATTCAATGCTACCAATCTTGATATTATTCAGATCCCACAAGGACTGATTTGATGGACTATCCACCACATAACCCTGCTGCAACTCACCACTTTTCAGTTTGCCAATGCCTTCCCCTGTTTCACCCTGCTTATTCACCTGCAAACTCTTCTCAAAATAGATTACAAAACTATCATTATTCTGCTCCAAAGGTAAAGGAACCAACTGATATTTAACATCTCCCTTGTGAACCAAATAGGTGTTAAGAAACCCATCATGCAAAGTTCTTCTCATATACTGCCATGGCCTTCCCAAGATGATATGACCACAAGTCATAGGAATAACATCACAAAGCACCCTATCATGATATGAACCAATTGAGAAATCAACAAAATCTCTCTTACCAATCTCTACATGCTGTCCTTGAGTTACCCAAGTGGCCTTGTAGGGAGTAGGGTGATCAAAAGTTTCAATCCCTAGCTTGGTTACCATATCAACTGAAACTAAATTGCTATGTGACCCTGAATCTATAAGCAACCTGCATATCTTACCATGACTGAGACAATTTGTTTTGAAAATGGTTACCTTTGGTTCTTGATGAAGTCTTTCTCCTTGCTTGATCATGAGAAACTCACCATCAGTCACAGGGTCTGCCATGAGTGTTCTTGGTTCCTCCTTCTTATCTTCTTCTTCTTGCACCAAGGTAGCTCTCCTTTCCTGCCTTTATCAGCTTGTTCCCACTTAGGACATTTGAAGGAAGGATGCCCTGGTTCATTGCAATTAAAACATCTGCCTGTGAATGGTCCTCTACCTTGTCCAAATCTGCCTCCTCCTCTTGGAGTGTATCCACCTCTTTGATCAGAAAATATCTCCTTACCCTTGTCATTGCTGCTTTTATCATTACTGCCTTGTCCTTGCTCTCTATTACCTCTGCCCCTATTTGAACTACTCCTCTTCCACCATTGCTTGATCTTTCTTGCTTCCTTTTCACCTTTTCTTCTGCTCTAATGGCCAACTGAAAACATTCTCCTAATGTCCTTGGCAATTGTAAACCAATCTCATCTTGCAGATTGTACCTCAAGCCATTGATGTACCTGGCTATTTTCTCATCCTCTTCCTCATAACCTCCTCTAATACTAAGCTTGTGAAATTGTTCAGTATAGGACATCACATCCAAGTCCTTTTGCTTTAAATTCTGCCTCATTCTTTTCACATGAATGGTATAATCAGATGGTAAAAACTGCTCCTTGACCAAACTCTTCATTCTTGCCCATGTAGAGACCTTTGCCAATCCTCTAGCCATCCTATCATTCTGGAAACTTGTCCACCATGTCAATGCTGTGCCTCTCAACTTGGTTTTAGCAAACTTGACTTTCCTTTCTTCATCCATCTCCTCAAATTCAAAGTAGTTTTCCATGGCATCAAGCCATCCCAATACCTCTTCACTATCCATCTTCCCTTGATAGATAGGTAAGTCAATGTGACTCTTCCCTCCATGACCCTGTACTACCTTCAATAACCTCACTAACCTCCTTTCTTCAAGGTCCTCTGTATCATCAGCTTGCTGTTCCTAGTTTGCCCTCACATGCTCTTCATCCTCTTCATTGTTTTCTTGGTCTTCTTGGTCTTCTCTCCTCCTACTCCTCTCAAGGTTATTGATCCTTGCTTGCATAGTGTCTCTTTCTCTTCTCCATAGCCTTTCCTCTCTTGCTCTTGCTGCTTCTTGTTCCCTTCTTTCTCTTCTCTCCCTCTCCAAGATCTCCTTCAACTCTTCCAACTCTCTTGCCAATTGATTTTTTGGTGCCATTGTTGTTTCTCCAATCCCTAAAGGACCTACTCACTGCTCTGATACCACTCTGATGCAGAGGGTCAGGGATCTCAAAAATTCCACAAAGAGTTAAAGATTAACAAGCTTTGTCCTTCAATTTATCAACTAGTCTCCAACTTGGAAATAGGGTCTCCACCTTGCAACTAAGGATGTTCTGCCTCCCCTTGTGGCTTTCAATCACTGAGATGAATTCACCAGACCTTAAATGAACTTGATTCAAATGGGTTTCAAGCCCTAACCCTCCATTTTGTACAAAACTCCCCTTTTGCTGCTCAACCAGTCCTATTAGCCCTATTAGGCCTTTGGCGATGGATTATTGTCTTTTCCCTCAAAATTTGCACTCTAACCTCCAACTAAATGATTGTATCAGGTGTGTTTCATGATGGTTAATAACATATCAACCCACTTGCACCACTTGTTTCAGACTTTCCTACTTCTAGCCCTGCTGTTTCCTTAAATTTAGGCCTAATTAGCACTATTTAACAAAGAAACCCCTCTTCAAATTTGTCTCTTGGCCTTGAAACTCTCAACAGTCTCCTAAAATACTCTCAAAACAAAGATTTTCACACTTTCAGTCTACAAGAATTCTCACAACATGCCCAACTACAAAACCCTCACTAATTTGGCTTAAAACTAGGGCTTTTGGTTTTTAGGGTTTCCTATCACTTCCAAGACTTGGTTTTTGACTTTCCACCATTCATTTATCAATGTTCAACTATTGCAATTCAGAAATGTGTCTCTTGTTAAGGCAGTTTGCTCACTGCTATACCCTAGGGTCAACTTTCATCCCTCTTCCTTTGCCAACTCACTGTGCACAGTCAATTTTCCACCTTTCCTGCATATTTAGTTGTTAGTTTCAGTTTGTACAAGTTATATTAGATCCATTTCACAGGATTCCAGTCATACATCCCTTGAAATGGATCATTCTTTCATTGGTAGACCCTCAAAACAGTCTATTTCAGCCTTTTCCTGTAGACAGTCAGCAAGAACACGTGCTAAAATTGATTTTTAAGAACTTTCAGAGCATTCAACAATTTGAAAACATGGAATTTATAATGCTTTGGCCTTCACATTAATGAAACTTCAAAAAGAACTCAATAGATTGCAAAAACACAAGAGAAAAATGCAAAAAACAGTGATTTTCTGCCCTTTCTTGGAAACAGTCCGTACAAAGTCCTTCAATCCTTCATCAAATCCCGTACAATGGAATTCCCTGGGGTTATAGGCCAACTACAAAACTGTTCCAACCAACAAAAGTCGGTTCACAACTCATTAAAGCCAATTAAGCCCCTAAACTCACTTTCCCGCCCAAACAAATTTTGAAATTTTGAAATAACAATCTTAAAATATATTAATTTGCATCAACTAAAGACCATTGGATATTTAATATCCAAGCTTATTTAACCTATCTAAAGCCTAAGAACATTTAATCAAATCCCTTAAAACATACTTTGCCCCTTACATTGCATTTTGACTGGATTCCTTATCAGGAATCTTGAAACCTTTAACACTTTTAGCACACTCATTCAATTCAAATGCCATTATAGGCTTCAACACATTATAATTAATGCTCTGACATGCTTGGAAGGTCCTCCTGACCCCTGCTCTCTCCTGACTCTTGGAGTGTTCCCTGAAGGTCCTGGGTGCTCCTGCACCAATCATGTAGTTGTATCCCCAAAATTGAAACACCTCGTACACTCTAGGTAGTTGTTGATCACTAGGCCAAGCGCAATATAGTTGATGATAAAATGTCTCTTTGTAAATTGATCTCAAACTCAGGGGAAAGTCATCATCTCCATCACATTCATTCTCATAGGGTATGTAGTCCACCTTCCCCCTATCTTTAAGCAAATTATGCATCTTTAAACGGGTTCTTGTTCTGTGACTTGTTTTCATCAATTCCTAATCTTCCAAGCTAGTATATTGGCACATATTTTTGTTAGATGTATCATCTGATAAATGATCATTGAACTCTAGGCTGGAAGTCGGTGATCAAATATACTTTAAACCAAGGACTTTATCCTGCAAGTATCTATTGAGAAAAAAATTAGTTATTTAAATAATATAAAACAATGTTTAAACAAAGTATACATGTTATTTATATCAAATTGGAAAATTCCTTACCACAATTCCTATTGGATTTTAATTGATTGTAGGAAGTGTACTACCGATTGGAAGCTCATCATATATGTAATGTCTTTGTACAATTGCTCGTTTGAATTGTTTCTTTCCATGACATACAAAAAATTCACAAACAACAATTTTATCAAAGTATTCATCCCATGTAATATAGTCCTAACCAACCTCTTGTTTAGTGCAATCATCTATTGTGTCTGGAAGATCCATTGTCATATCCTCTTCCACCCACTATTGTCTACGTGATTTAAAAATTTTAGGTCTACATCCACACACATATCTTCTTCTTTTGCTAGTTGAATGCTCAAGCTCTACATTTGCTCCAATCTCCATCTAAAATAATCAACAACATGCATTAATTTATGTCAAGATTGGATAATACATTATAAATTTCAATAATACTATGAAAAAAGATGGACGTATCACAAAATTCCATCATATCATTTTTTCCTAAGTTGTAAAATTTGAGTACTTGATGTCCCGCTTCATCTGTTATGTCCTCATTTGATATGACATGATCAGTTGCCATGGCCTTGTCTCACCCCTATAATACACAACATAGTAAATAATGTTTACTACACCAATTATATCATTTCAATGAATATGTTATCCAACACAAAACCTTACTTTAGTCATATATTTTCTCAAAGTATTCATCCCATGTACTATAGTCTTGACCAACCTCTTGTTCAGTGAAAACATTTGTTGTGTCTGCAAGATCCATTGTCATATCTTCGAACACCCACTGTTGTCTATGTGATTTAATAGTTTTAGGTCCACGTCCACGTACATATCTTCCTCTTTTTCTAGTTGAATGCTCAGGCTCTGCATTTTCTCCAATATCCATCTAAAATAATCAACAACATGCATTAATTTATGTCAAGATTGGATAATACATTATAAATTTCAATAATACTGTGAAAAAAGATGGACGTATCACAAAATACCATCAAATAATTTTTTCCTAAGTTAAGTCAAAATTTGAGTACCTGATGTCTTGCTTCAGCCATTGTATCCTCATTTGACATGACACGATTTGTTGCCATGGCCTCGTCTCGCCCCTATAATACACAACATAGTAAATAATGTTTAGTACACCAATTATATCATTTCAATGAATATGCTATCCAACACAAAACCTCACTTTAGACATATATTTGACATATATTTCACACTTTAGATGACTCATCTAGTTGTATAGGGGTCATTTCTGAGTTCACAAATATAACCTCTATTAGTTTTGTACCCACAAAATTGACATGAGATAAGGAATAGATAAAATAGGGAACCACGATTGCTCCCTTAGAACATATGAAGATGAAGTCAATTTTGGATCAATTTATTTATCAACTTCCAAGAAAAATACATCATTTTTCACTGCTAGGTGCTAAATTAGGTGCACTTTGCACCATCTTTTGCATCCCAAATAGATTACATTTTTGGCTGAAAGATGGCGCTAAATTAGGTGCACTTTGTTACGTTGACTATAGCCTAACTACTAAATCGAGAACAAAAAATTAAAACTTCCCATGTCAAGAAGGAAGAGATGACATGAGAAAAAAGGGAAAAATGGCACGAAGGAGGACTAGAAGCAAGTAGATCAGAAATTCAATTTCGTTTGCAACACCATAGGTAAGGTTACAATTTTTTTTTGTTCCCACAAATATTTTTGTTTGGATTAAATGGAGAGGATTTTGAAGAAAGGGTTGCAAATATTGTTTTTTTTACATGCGAATCATTCAAGTCTCATGTGGTTGCAAAGGAGGAGGGTAAAATTGTAGACATTGCATTATTTCCCCCGCATCTGAGAGCAGTGAACCCATTTTTGAAACCCCAATACCCTGGTTCGCTTATCATTCCTATCCCAAGCTTTTGGTCTCTGGTTTGATTTATCAGACCTTCCTTCCATACCTTTCTCTGAAGAAAATTTTCTTGCTTCCTTCCTAAAAAAGTAGTCGAGTGCTTTCAAGAAAAGTCATTAAATTGCATTCGCCCCACTACAGCCAAGTCCCGTGGGAACATAGGTTGGTCAAGACAATATGAGGACATAGGGATTTTGAGATGACAGCTAAATAATAGATCAGTTCCTCAAATTTGTGAGACCTTCGGGCTTAAATTAGCTATTACTAATTTTCACTTATTCTTTTACTGAACAATGAGCTTGTGGTTTCAAATTGATTGTGCACACACATTCATTTTCTTTCTAATTAGTAGATGTGACTCGAGCATGGGACCTATCTATGTTATCTCTTAATAAAACCACACTTTGCACCCTTTTTATCCCCCAAAGATTACCATTCTATACAGGTGCGCAAGTGTTGATTTTTTTTTACAATACATTTGTTTCATTTTGCATATATTTATATCCTTTCAAATATATTTATATTCTATACAGGTGTAGAAGCAATTGATTCATAGGCGTTTAAATATAGAAAGAGAGTCATTCAAGGTAAAACTTTAATACCACAAATTGGACAAAAACTTTCACACCTAACAGTGTGTACTTCGTTTGCCTCCATAGACTGGACAAAAATAATTTTCCCTAGGTCGCCTCAAAAAGTCAAGTGATAGAGGGAAGAGAACAAGGGGAGCATAATCTAGCCACAATGAGGTAATTCATTGTCAATTTATAGATTTGTAAATGTTTCCCTTGTTTCTTTCATTTTTACTTTTTAAATTTAAAAGAAAAATTTATTTTATATATATATAGGGTCAGGTGACTGACAAAGATAAGGAGGCATTGGCTTCTGTATTGGGGGAAGAGGCAGTGAAAAAATTGGATGATGTGCACTGGGAAATGCTTTCCAGATACTTAGAAAACCAATTTAGTGAAGCCCCTCAAACATTGCAACTGAATCAACCATGTCAAAGGGAATCAATTGATTCCCTAAGCAGTCCTAGATCGAGCAAAAGATCCAAGAGGAAATCAATAACAGTAAACTCTAGGAATGTAGAACAGGGAGTGAGGCTTCCACTGTCCCACCCACTCTTAGGACATAGACTTCTTTCACCACACCAAGTTTTCATTCTTGCATTGGTACCTACAATACCAAGATAAAATACAATGTGGTTTTAGGGGAAGTCTGAATAACAAATGCTAGAAAAGGGTTTGTGAATAGGTTGAAGGACTCGTGCCTTCAACAATTCAAAGACCATCTACATTTACCATTCTCAAAGATACCCATACACTTGCAAAAAGCAGCTATCAATAACATGGACACTAAATTTGGCACAAGTTGGTCTTTGAAGAAGGTAAAGCTATGAATGTCTCAAAATTGCAAGAGATTTCAGTGCAACCAAACAAAGAAGATAAAAAAATCCATCCCAAGCTAAGGCTCAAAAAAAGGCCAATTGATGTAAGTGTCAAAGTATGGAAAGAGCTTGTAAAAGCATATGAGAAGTCTGAAGTACAAAGGAAGTCCAGTGAGGAGAGTACGAAGGTATTTTAATTTTCTCATAAGATTATATCAAATTTATTAAACAATTTTTAAATTGTATTTGTGCATAGTTAAATTGAATTAGTATATGTTTTAGGACAAGGCCTCCAAGGCTAGGCTTCAAAAAATTCATGCCACACATCAAGTGACCAGAAAGGTTTACAAGCCTTGATCTATAAATTTGTAAGTATATTTAATATGTTAAATGATATTTTTTTTAATTCCCTAGGAAAAAGTAAATGATTGCATATTAATTAGTTTAACTAGTCCATGTGCCATGTTTTGATAGGAGGAGAAATATGGTCGACATCCAAAGAAATTTGAAAAGGAAAAGTTACAAAGCAAAAAGTGGGTTGACTTTTTAACCTAGATGGAGAACGAGGTATCAATAGTTGACTTTCAATAACTTAGTTGGATATTGTTGTGTTAATATGTCAATTTGGATTTCTTGTGTTGAGTTGTTTATTGATGCGTAGGATGAGTTCTAAAGTGCTTATTTCTTGGCCCTAGATCCCACTCAATGGTCCCATTATTTCATGTTGAGGAAAAAAATATTGTTCGCCTTAAAGGGTAGTGGGTGAAATTCATGCCTTATTTTCATAACATCTTTTAATTAATGACCATTGTCTTTTAATATCTCTTAAGTACCCTCATTTAAATTATGAGTTGTATCATTTGAGTAACTTAGTCCCATGTTGATTTGATTTATCTTCTTTTCTCTCAAACATGGTATCTCAAGGAATGCTTCCTTGAATTCATGTTGCCATTCTACTAAGTGATCCACAAGCATCTTTGCCATCCTTCCTCACGATGTTGCCATTGTTTTAACATGTAAGAATGTTTTGATGCATCTTGGTAGGAATCCTATAGATATAACACATCCTTGTAGTCTACATCACTTGGTGTAGCTAACAACTATTGAATTTGTCGATCTAATTTAAAAAAAGGTAGTAAATTCATGTCTTCCAAGTTAAAAAAGCTCCATAAATAAAGAAATCAGTAGTTAAAAGCCTACAACCTGATTTTATCAACATAGAGAAGCATGTAATACTAGACTTCTTAACATTCAAAAGATAAATGGAATGTTCTTAACACCAAGTGGAGCTATCCAAAAAATCTAACTAAAAACACAAACGTGCTCTTGCACAAAATGACCTAATGGTTGGTTGTCATAGAAGTCAAACAACCAAAGTAACAACACTGATCAAGTTAACATATATGCATCATTTGCATAAACAACTCAACCATTTATGTGCATGAATAAATAGTAGAAGAATGTAGATGAACTCAATTCATCTGACTTTATGCCTCTTGGTAGGCATTCCTCTTAAATCTCTAATATCAGGTGCCCAAGACTTCCCTGTAGCTTTTACCTTTCATCGTCGCCTTTCCTCTTCACTGTCATACTTGTCTCCTTTTTCCATATCTGCATTTTTGGCTTTGGCTTCTAATTCATCCCATGTTTTACCTTCCTCCCCTTCAAAATCTTCTTCCTCTTCTTCGTCCTCATCTAACTCCACAAGAGATTCATCTTTTGAACCTTCCTCATCTAATTTTGATTCCTCTTCTACATCAGAAGGTTCATATCCTTGATTTGACTCTTATGAGTTATTAGAATTAGAATCACTATCTTCAATATTCAAAAATTCGCAACAACCATCTTCAATAAATTTTTCTGGATCATCAGTAATAGTCTTCAAAATTGGCCACTAGTTCAAGTTCATTCTTAATTCATAATACTTTATATCCATGGATTTCAGCCATTCCTTGATGCCATCAAGCGAACATTGAGGAATGGTGTCAATGTGAAGTACATCCCACTTGAAGTCTTTGAAAACAATAGCCATATCAAATTCATTTTTCCCAAGTCCTACTCTCTCAAGGTTAACATCAATCTCACTAATAGTGATTACTAAGAAAGGTAATTCCACCAACTCTACCAAACAGTATACCATAGGAACAATAAAAGAAAAGGATTTGAAATGAACTCCATGAAAACCAAGCTCTATAAATGGTACATCAAACTCTAGTGCAAAATATTTTAGATAAGGCTGCTCCCATAACTCTCTTACTGGCTTGACAAATCCTTGAAACTCTGCATTGATATTATTTTTCCTATCCCTCTCTTGTTGTTCTTCCTCAATTTCATCAGGATCATACATTGACCTTCTTTCCCTTCCTAAAGTTTGGACCACATCCATTCCCTCCACATAAAACTGGACATCCTTGGTCTTCTTCGTTCCCATGCCATGATATGGTTATGCAAATGAAAATGAAGAAAAGTAATCATCTCCTTCTCCATTGGCTGGATGAATGCATGCTTAATGTTTTGATACATGAAATTAGCTCTCTCTTCTACTCTACTAAAATCCATTATGGTGGGCCTCCAAAGGTCTAGTCATCTTTCTTCCTCTTCCACCAAATGGTGGTCTGATCCACAAGTCTTCCTACCTAATTGCCTTTGTTTTTGAGAGCTAAAGTTTCTCCTGAGTCACCAATGTAGCTCTTTCTGCCTTTTTAGACTCTTTCATTGCTACAGGAAATTAGCACTTAATTGATTAACAATCTCAATCTCACTAATAATGATTACAAAGAAATGTAATTCCACCAACCCTACCAAAATTTTTACCGTAGGAACAATAAAAGTAGAGGCTTTGAAAGGAACTCCATGAAAACCAAGCTCTCTAAATGGTACATCAAACTCTAGTTCAAAATATTTTAGATGAGGCTGGTCCCATAGCTCTCTTACTAGCTTGAAAAATCCTTGAAACTCTTCATTGATATTATATTTTTGTCCCTCTCTTGTTGTTCTTCCTTAGTTTCATTAGGATCATACATTGACCTTCTTATCCCTCCTAAAGTCTAGACCACATTCATTTCCTCCACATAAAACTGGACATCCTTGGTCTTCTTGGTTCCCATGCCACATATATGTTTATGCAAATGAAAATGAAGCAAAGTAATCATCTTCTTTTCCGTTGGTTGGAAGAATGCATGCTTAATGTTTTGATACATGATATCAGCTCTCTCTTCCGCCCTCATGGTTGAATACCGAAATCCATAATGGTGGGCCTCCAGAGCTCCAATCATCTTTATTCCTCTTCTACCAAATGATGGCCTGATCCAAAAGTCTGCCAACATAATTGCCTTCTTTTTTTAAAGCTAAAGTTTCTCCTGAGTCACCAGTGTAGCTCTCTCTTCCTTTTCAGACTCTTTCATTGCTACAGGAAACTAGCACCTAATTGATTAACAATCTCAATCTCACTAATAGTGATTACTAAGAAAGGTAATTCCACCAACTCTACCAAATAGTTTACTGTAGGAACAATAAAAGCAGAGTTTGAAAGGAAATCCATGAAAACCAAGCTCTCTAAATGGTACATCAAACTCTAGTTCAAAATCTTTTAGATGAGGTTGCTCCCATAACTCTCTTACTTGACAAATCCTTGAAACTCTACAATGATTTTATTTTTCTTGTCCCTCTCTTTTTTTTCTTCCTCAATTTCATCAAGATCATACATTGACCTTCTCGCCCCTCCTAAAGTTTGGACCAAATCCATTACCTCCACATAAAACTAGACATCCTTGGTCTTCTTGGTTCCCATGCCATGATAAGGTCATGAAAAAGAAAAAGAAGCAAAGTAATCATCTCCTTCTCTGCTGGATGGAATAAGGCATGCTTAATGTTTTGATACATGATATCGACTCTCTTTTTCTCTCATGGTTGAATATCGAAATTCATTATGGTGGGACTCCAGAATTCTAGTCATCTTTCTTCCTTTTCCACCAAATGCTAGCCTAATCCACAAGTTTGTTAGCCTAATTTCCTTTGTTTTTGAAAGCTGAAGTTTCTCCTAAGTCACCAGTGTAGCTCTCTCTACCTTTTCAATCTCTTTAATTGATACAGGAAATTACCACCTAATTGATTAACAATCTCAATCTCACTAATAGTGATTACCAAGAAAGGTAATTCCACCAACTCTACCAAAATTTTTACCATACGAACAATAAAAGTAGAGGCTTTGAAAGGAACTCCATGAAAACCAATCTCTCTAAATGGTATATCAAACTCTAGTTCAAAATATTTTAGATGAGGTTGCTCCCATAGCTCTCTTACTCGCTTGAAAAATCCTTGAAACTCTGCATTGATTTTATTTTTCCTGTCCCTCTCTTGTTGTTCTTCCTAAATTTCATCAAGATCATACATTGACCTTCTTTCCCCTCCTAAATTTTGGACCACATCCTTTACCTTCACATAAAATTGGACATCCTTAGTCTTCTTGGTTCCCATGCCATGATATGGCTATGCAAATGAAAATGAAGCAAAGTAATCATCTCCCTCTCCGCTAGCTGGAAGAATGGACGCTTAATGTTTTGATACATGATATCAACTCTCTCTTCTGCTCTCATGGTTGAATACAAAAATCCATTATGGTGGGCCTCCAGAGGTCCAGTCATCTTTCTTCCTCTTCCACCAAATGTTGGCCTGATCCACAAGTCTTCCAGCCTAATTACCTTTATTTTTGAAAGCTGAAGTTTCTCCTGAGTCACTAGTGTAGCTCTCTTTTCCTTTTCAAAATCTTTCATTGCTACAAATCGTCTATGGTATTTAATCATTTGCACCACATCGTTGATGTGTTTTGAATCCTTGGATCTAAAGGAAATTTCCTTAACATAAATACTACTAGGGAATTTCAATGTTGGCATGTAGTTGGCATTAAAGCCGGTACCTAGAACATTGAAAATTATCCTTATATAAGAACTCCCTCCATCTTGTTGGCTTGTAACACTCTTGATGGTGGCTACATGAAATGGAACCATGATGCCATATATATGCACCAAAACAACATCATTTTTCGTATCAACCTGAATCATGAGCTCTCTAGAAATGGGGATATCTTCCACATTTTTGTATGAAACCATCTTAGTGGATGTCTTGGAAGAGCCATGTCCATCTCCTATACCAATGCCCTCTACAACCAATATTCTTGTAGTCTCCTCATTCTTTTGTAGAGGGTTGGAAATTAAGGTTATGTAAAAGAATTTACAGTTGATAATTAAATTATATAACAATTTTTTTTTTATGATCTTTACTAACATTTATTAGAATTGTTGTATGTTTTACATCATTGGAATTGCATATTAGCTATAACTTTTTTGAAATTTCATTATGGTATGTGCACTTTGATATGATGTAATACGATTATGGTTTTGTCTCATATGTTTCAATATTAGATATATAATAGAAAAATAAATTATTGCATGAAATAAATAATAAATTTTCATTTTAAGTATTTTTTTTTGTAAAACATGGGTCTTCCATAAGATCAAGATTATCCTCATCATGATATAGATCCAGAAAATATTGGTTTTTTCGGTATAGATCACATGGAAGAAGATGATGATGACGCAGATATGGAAGACACTGAGGCCGGTGGCAATGATGATGACAACGACGATAATGACAACGACAACGATGATGATCACGATGGTGGTGATGATGATGAGGCAGTTGCTGGTAGTACCTAGTGACATTCATGATCATATAGACTGTGTCATGGATCACTGCTAATATATCATTATGATGATGATGATGATGATGATGATCAATGGTGGTGATGATGATGAGGTAGTTGCTGGTAGTACCCAGTGACATTCATGATCGTATAGATTGCATCATGGATCATCGTTGATATATCGTTATGATGCCTCTTTTCATAGTTACTATCATATGTATCATTTTCACGGCCTACAGTACCATATTATTGATTTGTATCGTATTGAAATTTATTATTTTCACTTATACCATTTGGACATGTATCATCTTGACTTGTATCAATTTGAGTTAAATAATTTATTATTTTTACTTATATCATTTGTACATGTATCATTTTGACTTATGTCGAGTGTTGGACATGTATCATTTTCACATGTTATTGACCTACTGGAATATTTGAATTTCACTTGTTTTAGTTATATATGATGATGATCTTATCAGTATTGACTTGTCAATTTATATATATTAAAAGTGGTCGATGATTTTTGATGGATATTTATTACGTATGATGATTTTAATTTACTGCTCAGAATGAATGTTTTCAAATTCAATTAAATTATAGATATTTGACTCAATTGTTTCAATTATAGATGATGATCATCTTATAATAATTATCTTGTTATTTAATCATACGAGTTAAATAATTAAATTGCTTACTCTATAATCATATAAGTTATTTAAGAGGCATCATATATTTAACTAAGTAAATTGAATTAAAACATATTAAATTAATAAATGGAAGAAAAACAAGAATCTTTTTTAGAAGCAAAAAAGGAAGCAACAATGGAAGCCAAACTAGAAACAAACCCAAAGAAATCTTGGAAGAAAAATTGGTAGCAAAACTAGAAGCAAACCTGGAAGCAAAACTGGGAGCAAAACAAGAAGCATTTTTTAGAAGCAAAAAAGGAAGCCAAACAAGAAGCATTTTTAGAAGCAAAAAAAGAAGCAACAATGGAAGCCAAACTAGAAGCAAACCATAAACAATCTTGGAAGAAAAAATGGAAGCGAAACCAGAAGAAAACCTGGAAGTAAAACCGGAAGCAAAGCGGAAGAAAAACTGGAAGGAAAATTGGAAGGAAAATAGGAAGCAAAACTGGAAACAAATTTGGAAGCAAAATCTAAAGCAAACCTGGAAGCAAAACCAGAAGAAAACTTGGAAGGAAAACTGGAAGCAAAATTGGAAGCAAAATTGGAATAAAAAATGGAAGCAAAATCAGAAGCAATCCTAGAAGACAAATTGGAAGAAAAACTAGAAGCACAAGTGGAAGAAAAGCTAGAAGAAAAAATGGAAGCAAAACTGGGAGCAAAATTGGAAGCAAAATTGGAAGCAAAATTGGAAGCAAAACTAGAAGCAAAACTAGAAGCACAACTGGAAGCAAACATGGAAGCAAAATTGAAAGCACAACTGGAAGCAATATTGGAAGAAAAATTGGAAACGAGACTGGAAGAAAAACTGGGAGCAACATTAGAAGCAACATTGGAAGCAAAAGTGGAAGAAAAACTAGAAGCAAAACTCGAAGCAAAACTCAAAGCAACACTAGAAGCAAAACTAGGAGCAAAACAAGAAGCAAAAATGGGAGCAGATATGGAAGCAAAACTGGAAGCCAAATTGGGTGCCAATTTAGGTGTTATTTCTGATGTCATTTTCTGGCACTATTCCCAGCACTAAAGGAGATGCTATTGCTAGCACCAAATTTCCAACGCAAAATCCAACACGAAAGTGGGTGCTAAAGACGATGCAAAATCTGACACAAAAACTGGCAATGAAACAAAGAAATACTTTTTTGCTGACTTTTGCACCATGAAATGACTCCAATTGATGGACTTAAATACACTAAAATATGGCACAAAAGTCGACACAAATTTCCTATTGTGTTGTTGTGATTTCTTGATGAATCAATCTTCACAGTCTCATAATCAGATACATGGACGCTATATTTTGATGTGTCATAAACTCAAAATAGAGCTAGTCAGGTATTCTTTTTGTCACCCCTCAAGGTGAAAATATCGTAAAATCATTCACGTTGGCATTGCCATGCACAAACAACATTGTTGAATATGAAGCTTTGATCACAAGCCTTAAAATTGTAGTTCAATGGAATATCACCTGTCTTCGTGTTTTTGGCCATTCACAACTCATAATCAAATAGGTTAATGATGAGTTTCAAACTAAATATGATAAGCTTCTCCCTTGTAAGTGCATGGTGGATGATTTCAAGAAGTACTTCACCCATATCTAGTTTGAACAGGTCCCCAAATTGTAGAACAAGGTAGCTGATGCAATGGCCACAATTGGTTCTCATATAGACATGCCTAAAGATTGAATGGATTGTGAGTTCCTAGTGGAGCAATTATTAATCCTAGCATATGACATACCTGAAAATGAGATGGTGTGTGACATCGTAGGTCCCCATTCACCCTGGTACCATGACATTTACACCTACCTCCATGATAATATTCTGCCACCTAATCTAACTCGTAACCAATGAAAGTCCTTTTTCCAATGCGCTTCATGATGTACTATCATAGAGGACACACTTTACCATAGAGGGTATGATGGCACGATTCTTCGACGTCTAAGTGAATTGAAATCTCGCGTGGCATTAAATGAAGTCCATAGTGGTGTTTGCGAGGCCCACACTAATGGGATGGCCTTGGAAAAGAAGCTTCTGAGAATTGGTTATTATTGGCCAACTATGGAACATGATGCTTGTGATCTTGTCAAGAAATGTATACCATGTCAGCAACATGCAGACCTAATTCATGCTCATGCCCAAGATTTGCAACCCATCATTGCACCATGGCCCTTTTCACAATGGGGTCTCAACTTAATTGGAAAGATTTAGCCCACCTCATATGATGACCATACCTTCATAATAACTACCACTAAATATTTCACTAAATTGGTGGAAGCAATTCAACTTTCCCAAATCACTGGCATTTAGACTATCCAGATTCATCCTCTACGATATTCTCTATACATATGGTATACCCTCCACTATTATTACCGACAATGGAAAACCTTTCAAGAATCAATAAATGTGACTCATTTGCAAAAAATATCACATACAACATCATTGTTCAACTCCCTATTACCCCCAAGGTAATGGACAAGCTGAGGCTACCAAAACAATTCTCATCAAAATCCTTAAAAAAGTTGTCAATAATATTGGACATGATTGGAACCTCCACCTTAATACCACCCTTTAGGCTTATCACACATCCATCTATACCCCTACTGAAGTGACCCCATATTCCATTGTCTATGGTGCATATGCCATCTTTCAAATTGAAGTTGAGATTCCATCACTCCACATTTCACTGAAGAATTTGATCAATGATGAAGACGCTCATTTTGCATGGTTGAGTCAACTAGAGCTTTTGGATGAGAAACATATCAAGGCCTATAATCATCTTCAAGCTTATCAACATTGCCTTAAAAGAAGCTACGATAAGAAGGTTTGGCCTTTCCAGTTTCAAATTGGTGATCTAGTCTTGCAAGAAAATCAACATACCCAACAGGATCAAGAAAAGAAGGGAAAATTTGAAGCAAATTGGTTGGGTCTATATGCCATGACTACAAAATAAATTTCTAGGGCATATCAGCTTGGTACACTTGAGGAGTGAACCCTTGGAAGAACCCATCAATATCATGCATCTAAAATGGTTTTATATCTAAGTTAGCTAGGTTATCCTACTTAAAAAAATACCAAAAAAGTAAAAAATCCAAAAAAATACAAAAAAATAAAAAAGACTCAAGAAAACAAAAATATCCAAAAAAATAGAAAGAGAAATAATTTGTCCTATGGTGAAAACCACCCTTGGTGGTGCCTTGGATAAGTACATTTGGTAAAATCCTGGCAACATGTGTCATTCGTAAAGGGATTAATCATTACTTACCTTGCATACCACTTTCATATGTGTTGCATCTCCACCTATCCTATCCTCATATCTTATCACATCCATCCTCCATTGACATCTTATTATTTGTTGCTTGGTATATTTTGATTGAGCATTTGAACGATATAGATTTTCTATCCTAAATCTTGAGCCTTTCACCTCTGTACATTGGTGTTGTGTCTTCAGTCTCATGTCCTCATCTAGGATCCTCCACCATGTCAGTCATCATTAGGTCTCATGTTGTCTTTTGGTCCTTTTTTCAAACTACGTTACCTTTGCACTTTCACATAAGCAAGGCTAATCATTTGATTATCCCTTTAGGATTTTGTTCATCCTTTTTTTTAGTCCTCATCATCCATCTGAGTCTTCATTGTCATCTTTCTGCTTTTATCCATGGTTATTCGTCAATCTTTTATCAAACTATGAGGTCTATGCGGTTTCACATAGGCAAGGCCATTAATCAATGAGCCCCCAAGACCTAGGTTGGTCCTTAGGGTATGTCTTCGTTTCATCTCGCATCTTCAAGTATGCCCTTATCTAGTGGGTTCCTAACAAAAAATCAATTGACATCCTGAGGTCCAATCCATTTTGAGTATCCTAAGTCATGTCAATCAACTAATCTACCCTCCATCTTTGGTCTTAACTAGATGTATCCTTCCCTAAATCAGATTGTATCATTCCCATCCACCTATTGGTCCTAAGGAAAAGGATATTAATTTTTTTTGTGATCTTTTTGGTGCTTTCGACATTTTATTTATCTTTTGACCTTCCTATTATACCTTGTTCGGGTTCCCATGATCTATCATATCATGGTGTGCTTTGACTGGTAGACATAGGGGCATATCTTGATTTTTCTCTATGTTTTTATCTTCCTGGTTGTCCCACATAGTACCCACCAAGATCCCCATGGTCTTGTGTTATGATGGGGCATCCTTTATGCTTGTGGTTATTCCAACATCAGGCCAGACCAAAGCCCTTGTGATTTTGGGGTGTTGGGATAGCCTTCTTGTTTGTTGTGTTGGTATTATGCATTTGACACTAATTGGCCTTGGTTCTTCATACCTTGGCATATTGTGTCCTATGCTATAGCAAAATCCATTGCTCCCAATATGATAAAATGGCATTAGATTTGCATTTCATTCATTCTATCATTTCATTGCATTTATCCTAATCCATTTTCCCTTGCCTATGGTCAATGATTTTTGGTTGTGAAAATGTTATTCCCCCAACCTATTTTTCCTATTAGGTTCCCTAAGGTTTTTGACATGTTTACTATCACACCTACCATTATTCATTTCACTATGCATTTTCATTATCATTTAGGTTCATTTCATTGCATTGCATTAATATTTTCATTATCACCTTAATTCTTTTAGATTAATATATATCTGTTAGCCTAAGCATCTTAATTCATTTCATTGCATTATCATTTCATTATCACCTTAAGTTGTTTAGATTAATAGATATCTGTTAGTCTAAGCATCTTAATTCATTTCATTGCATTATCATTTTCATTATCACCTTAAGTTTTTTACATTAATATAGATCTGTTAGTCTAAGCATCTTAATTCATTTCATTGCATTAACATTTTCATTATCATTTTAAGTTGTTTAGATTAATATAGATTTTTTATTCTAAGCATCTTAGATCCATTTCATTCTCATTTTATTTCATTAAATCTACACTTTCATTGTCATTTTAAACTATTTAGATTTGTTATTCTAAACATCCTAATTCAATGCATTAGGTTCATCTCATTATATGCATCTAATTTCATTACATTCATATAGTAATCTATCCATAATATTATGCATATCATACATCCATAATCAAGAATTCCATCCATAATCCATACATCATCCATAATAAGTGCATCATCAATAAATACATCATATCCAATATGCATACATAATAAATCACAATTACATCACCACCTACATAAAAAACCATTAGTATCATATCCATATCATAAATCATAAGTCATAAATCATCACATCCTACATCACATAGTGTTATTCATAAGACATATCATCCATATCACACATGCCATCATAAATTCATTAACCATCATTGTCATCACACACATTCATCATAATCATAATCATACACATATGCATAATAAACATCCACAACATCACATAGGAATCATACATAGAGCATCGTCAATGTCCATCATATCCTATATATATATAAATAGTGTCCATCACATAGAATTCCATAAAATCCCATAATAAAATGTCCATAAAGTCCATATACATAGTCCATAGAGTCCATCAAATAAAAGTACATGCTCAAAAGAGTCATAATCTACAAATACATGAAGGTATATCTGACACATCATGGTGTCCTAAGTCAATAAAGAAGAAAAAATCAATGAATCTATCAAATCAATCTATACACAAAAATCTATGTCTCATCTCTGTATCTATGTACAAGTATCTACCATTCACCTATAAAAAATGAGACCCTCTGCCTATTCTCTTATCTTTGTAACCATTTCTCCTCGCATCCAACCACTAGGGAGAGTTTGAACCAAGTCCTCTTCCGTGAGGAGGCATCTCTCATTAATCATTGTATCCCTTGGTATGGGTGGCTCCTAAATGAAAGGGTCCTAGTTTCTGTGGGGCTGCTCAGGCTTAGCCCTTGCTGCCCCTGCTTGGTATTGCCCCCTCTCCATCATGTACCTATTGCAAGAATGGAAGAAGAATGAAGTGTTGTCATTGATGTCAACCTATTAGTTGGTTATCTACTAGTTGTTGTTGATTGCATATGTCGAGGATATTCAAAAAATTGTATTAAAAGAAGGTTGTTGGTTCATGTGCTTGTGAACTATGTTTTTTCTATGTGTTGATTGAGGTTGGTGATATTTTTAGCTGGTTTGAATTTCTCTTTGATGAAGTCTAAGTATGGAGTATGGTTCAATAGTTGTGTTGCCCTAGTTCTATTGAAGTTGTTTTTGGAATTTAGAAGTATCAAGCTTAATTGATCTATGTGTTTTACACTAGTATGGTCGACTGTGTGTCAAGCACTACTTTCAAAGTTGATGAAGTGTGTTGGATCTATTATGGGTCCGAGTGAAGCATTTGTTTTGGGTCTCCCTCATTCTAATTTCACCCTGAGATGTTTTGTGCTGACCTAATTTGAATTTGAAGTTGGATGGTCGACTTTGTATCTTTTCAAGGTTGGAGATAGTATAAATAAAAAAATGTGCTAGAGATGAAAATTGTACATAAGAAAAGAAGAAATATAAGTAAAAGAGCAGATGCGACTTTGATGCTATTCTTAAAGTATCTGAGTTAAGTGTGTGGTTGTTCAATATGGAGCTTAAACATCGAGTTTCCAGTTGTAGTAAGTAGAAGGCTAACTATATCATTCATGCAAGTTGATAAGTGATTGTAGTGGAATCTTCATTGCATTGGGATTATTGTCTCTCTATGGTAGTGAGCCCTCTGGGTTGTAGCCTTGTGGACAGTGAATCCTTATTTTGGACAGTAAGTCCTTATTTTAGGCAGTGAGCCTTATCTTAGGCAATGAGCCTTTTTGTAATCAATTTTGATATTCTCTATAGTGTGAGTTAATCCTCACCGTGGTTTTTCCCTAATTGGATTTTCCATGTAAATTTGGTGGTATTATGTTTGTGCATTTGCATTTGATGGTTAATCACTTAATCGATTTATGTGTTAGTTTTAGTAATTGAATTTAAGGTTATAATATGTGACAACTGATTCACCCCCCTCTCAATTGTCCTATCCAACAATTGGTATAAGAGCTCGATTCCTTGGTGAAGAGCTTAACCACTTGAGGAAGGTCCGGGATGGCTAAAAAAATGGTCTTTGATTATCCGAGGTTTGATGGAACTAACTATGGTATTTGGAAAGTATTGATGGAAGAATATTTGGAGTATTGCAGATTTTAAGTAGACAAAGCTTATTATAAGAATCCCTACACTCCTCCTACAAATGGTATGAGTAAACTTGAAGAAATTAGAGCACATCAAGTGAATAACAAGGAAAATTTCATCTTTAAGAATAGTCTGGTACATTTTGATTTGATTAAAGTTCATAATTTGAAGACAACTAAGGAAGTATGGGATGCTTTAGAAAGAGTGCATGATAGTGATGAAAGGGTTAAAGAGGAAAAATTATAGAATTTGGAAACACGGCTTGATCTTCAACATATGAACGAAGATGAGAATGTTAAAGCCTATGTACAAAGATTGGATGAGGTAGTGGTTGGAATGTGATCCCTTGGCGCCACTGTAGATGAAACCAGAATTGTAAAAAAGATTCTCAAAACTCTTCTTGATGCTTATAGTGAAAAGGTGAGTGATATTGAGCAAACTATAGATTACAAGATTTGTACTAAGGATTTGTTGTTAGTATTTTTTACATCTTATGAAATGAGGAAGCCAAATCTAAGAAGTGGAGGCAAAATAGAGACTGCTTTTGAAGCTACAAAAATTGAAGATCCGGATGAAGAGAAATTTGAAGAAATTGAGGCTAACTTTGTAAGAAGACTGAGAAAGGCTTTGGTAAGTATGAAGGAAAATTTCCCTTTAAATGCTTTAGTTGTGTAGAAATTGGTCACTATGTTGCAAAGTGTCTAAAAAGAGCTAAAAATAATAAACAAAGATATGAGAAAGAAAGGAAAGGAAAGAAGATTAACAGAGCTTACTATGTTAATGAGAATGCTAGTATTTCAGATGAATATTCAGAATATGAAGATCCAGATGACAATGAATGCTTGTTCTTGGCGATTAAAGATGAACCTACTTCTACTAATTTAGAAAAGCAATCAAAGGAAAGTTCTCCGAAGAAGGAGAAAGAGAAGGAGAAGGAGAGAAATGAAGGTATAGTTATCTCTGCCCTACATGCTAAACATGAAAAGAATTTTTGGGTAGTTGATAATGGTTGTTCACATCACATGACTAGTGACATGATTAAGTTTGTGAAACTTGAAAAACATGATGGAGGTATGGTTATGTTTGGAGATGATACTAGTGCTAAAATTTGTGCAATAGGTTCAGTAATTTTTTATGGCAAGCATCATATTGACGATGTCTACTATGTTAAGGGTTTAAGGCATAATTTTTTGAGCATTGGTCAAACGTACAGAAAGGGATATGATCTTATGTTTAAGGATGAGAAGTGTGAGATCCATAAAGGATCTATAACTTTGATTGCTACAGGAAAGAAATGTAAAGGGAATATTTATTGGCTTAAAGGTGTTAGCTATAAGGATGTTCTTGGCATTAGCTGCTTATAAAGATTTCAAAGTCTATTAGATGGATGTCAAGTGAACATTTTTGAATGGTGAATTAGATGAAGAGGTCTACATGACCGAAAATATTTCAGTTAACAAATCAACTAGATATGGTGTGCAAATTGAAGAAAGCTTTATATGGAATGAAGCAAGCTCCTAGAGACTGTATGAAAGGTTAGATAACTACTTGAATCAACAAGGATTTAACAAAGGTACGACAGACAGTAATTTGTATTTCAAGATTGAAAATGACAAAATCTTGATTGTAGTTGTATATGTCGATGACATTATCTTTGGAGGAAATGAAAAATGTGTAAGATGTTTGCGGAAGTAATGCAGAAATAATTTGAAATGTCTATGTTTGGTGAGATGAATTTCTTTCATGGGCTATACAGATTAATCGAATAGAGAAAGGAATTTTCATTTCACAATCTGAGTATGTGAGAGAAATGTTGAGAAAATTTGGGATGGACAGTTCCAAATTGGTAAGTACTCCTATGGTGATTGGATGCAAGTTGTGAAAAGATGATGATTAACCTAAGACTGATCAGAGTAAGTATATATCTATGATTGGTGGACTAGTTTATTTGACTACTACTAGACCGGATATTATGCATGTAGTTTGTCTTGTAGCTAGATTTCAAGAAGATCCGAAGGAAACACATGTTACTGCAGTTAAAAGAATATTCAAATATTTGAAAGGCACTCCGGATTATGGATTATGGTATCCTAGAGATACTAATTTTATACTCAATGCTTATATAGATGTAGATTAGGCCAGAAGTATAGATGATAGAAAGAGTACAAGTGGTGGTGCATTCTTTCTTGGATGTAGATTGGTGGCATGGTTGAGTAAAAAGCAAGATTTAGTCTCTTTGTCTACTATTGAAGTTGAGTATATTGTTGTTGCATCATGTTTTGCATAAGTTTTATGGATGAAACATACATTGAAGGATATCACAGTGCTACATGATGATCCTATTTCTATCTTCTATGATAACACAAGTGGAATTAAAATTTTGAAGAATCCTGTGATGCACTCAAGAATGAAGCATATATCTATCAGGTATCATTTCTTAAGAGAGGTCATGGAGAATGAATTCAAGCTTGATTGTGTTTTGACAAAGGATTAGATTGTGGATATATTTACAAAGGATCTTCCTAAAGATACTTTTGAGTATCTCTGGGATAAGCTAGGGGTTATTGCCCCTCCTTTTACAAACTAAGATGCATTTGGAGATGCATCAGTCTGGTGGACTCATAGTTCTATCTCTTTGGGATGATGTTTTTTGGGTGGCTACCTTTCAGGGGGAGTAGAAATTTTTTCTAAGTGTTGTCATTATGAGTATTTTGTTTTCATGTCAAAGGAAGTTTCAATGGACATATCTTTTTCCTTTTCCATTGATGTCAAAGTGGGAGAGAGAGCATGTGAAAAAGAAAAGAGAGAGAGAGAGAGAGCATGTGAAAACTAAAAGAAAGTTAATAAGAGAAAGCAAGTAATGAGGAAGATGATCTTCTAAAAGGGGAGAAGTAGAAAAGAAAAATCTTGAGAAGTATTTTCAAAATAGGTATGGTTTCCTTGATTGTTTTTCACATCATGTGTTGCCATCAATGACAAAGGGGGAGATTGTTGCAAGAATGGAAGAAGAATGAAGTGTTGTCATTGATGTCAACCTGTTAGCTAGTTATCTACTAGTTGTCCTTGATTGTATATGTCAAGGATATTGAGAAATTTGTATTAAAAGAAGGTTGTTGGTTTTGGTGCTTGTGAACTATGTTTTTTTTGTGTGTTGATTGAGGTTTGGGATTTTTTTGCTGGTCCGAATTTCTCTTTGATGAATTCTTATGGTGTATGGTTCAAGAGTTGTGTTGCCCTCATTCTATTGAAGTTGGTTTTGGCATTTAGAAGTATCGATCTTAACTGATCTATGTGTTTTACATTGGTATGGTTGACCATGTGTTAAGCACTACTTTCAAAGTTGATGAAGCATGTTAGATGTATTATGGGTCCTGGTGAAGCGTGTATTTTGGGTCGCCATCATTTAATTTCACCCTAGGATGTTTGGTGCCAACCTAATTTGAATTTGAAGTTGCATGGCCGACTTTGTATCTTTTCAAGCTTGGAGATAGTATAAATACAAAATGTGCTAGCAATGAGAATTGTACATAAGAAAAGAAGATAAGTGAAAGAGTAGACATGAATTTGATGGTATTCTTAAAGTATGTGAGTTAAGTGTGTGGTTGTTTAGTGCGGAGCTTAAACATCATGTTTCTGAATGCAGTGAATAGAAGGCTAACTCTATGATTCATGCAAGTTGATAAGTGATTGTGGTGGAATCTTCATTGCATTTAGATTGTTGTCTCTCTATAAAAAGTCTTCTTTGTATCTATGTGGCAGTGAGCCCTCTAGGTTGTAGCCCTGTGGATAGTGAGTCCTTCTTTTGGACAGTGAGTCCTTATTTCAGGCAGTGAGCCTTATTTCAAGAAGTGAGCCTTATCTTAGGTAGTGAGCCTTTTTGTAATTGGTTTTCATATTCTCTATAGTGTGAGTTAATCATCACCGTGGTTTTTCCATCATTGGGTTTTCCATGTAAATCTAGTGTTATTGTGTTTGTGCATTTGCATTTGATGCTTAATCACTTAATTATTTTATGTGCTAGTTCTGATAATTAAATTTAAGGTTATAATCTGTAACAACTGATTCACCCCCCCTCTCAGTTGTCTTATCTAATAGAACCTATCTTGCTACTACTACATCCTCTACCTCTCCATCTCCCAAGCATCCTGTGCTAGTCTTATCGACGCTAGTTGCACCTTTTTCTTGTGTCACCCACCTCACCGCCTCATCCTTCTTTTCCTGAAGGGTCTGTACCTATGCCTCAATGGTCTTTTCCCTCTCTTACAGTGGTCCTCCATCCCCAAATGTGGCCTTTGTGATCTTCACCCTCCTAAGGGCCTCATCTCTCTCTCTCTGTAATATTTGAGCCTGATCCACCGCCTACTTCGCCATTGTCATCACTTCCTCCCTCTCCTCCTATGTAGTCTCCAGTAGGCCTTGTAGTTGGTCTCTATCCTCTTGTAGCCTCTGCACCTAACTCCCTATATCCCCCACCATCCCCATCACCTCACTATCCCTGTCCAACTACATGGAATTTACAATATCCTGCAATTATTGCACCTCCTGTTGTAGTCCATCCACCTTGACCTCTAGCCAATCCCTATCCACATCTTCCTGCCATAGCCTCTATTATAGGATATAGACTCGGGCCTACACTCTTTCCAATCTAACTACTAGATCCTTTGTCGGTGGCCCTTAGTAAACAACCATATCCTTCTCCTCCACCATCAAGGCATTCACTTCCATCTCCTATTGTACCCTCTCCTCCTGCATTGCCTCCTCCTCTCCTCTCTTTACATCCCCTCTCCTCCTCCTCTAGGGTCTCTACTACTCATCCTCCTCTCCAAATCCCACTACTAGCACAATAGGATCAAATGTAGTGATCCTCATGGGCCTTCTCTCCTTCCACCATGCAACATTATGAAATGTCACACCTGCATCATCGAGGACCCTCTCCATGGCCATCCCATCACTAGTAGTTGCTCCTAGGCCTATTGGGTGTACTTTTCCAGAATCTATTGCCCCCATACTACTCATGACTATTGGGTGATCCATTGGAATAGCTACGCCCCTTTGGGGATATCCTATTGAATATTGTACAACCAAGTCACCTGATTAGGCCTGTGCAACTCAATGATGAAGGGATCCCTCCCTATCAAATAACACCTTGAAAACAAGTATGCCCTATATAATCTGTCCTCTACACACTAGGACTAGAATCATCGATCAACATATAACTGCTATACAATATCCTGCTCTGTCAGATCATCTAGTAGTTGGAACCAGTACTCTAAGCTCCTTACTTGTCTATAGTGGAACATCCATCCGTGCTCTCTCCCATACCAAAAAACCATTGGGAAATAGTCATTTATCTCTCCAACTATGAAGATGTTTGGGTGGGTGACTCTGATGTGCTCCCATGTCCACACTTGTAGCAGTGTAACATGGGTCACACTCAATGCTCATCTGTAACATACCTTGCACATATCCCTATACAGTTGTGCAAGCATGCAAGGCCCCCATCGCTCCACAATATGGCAAACAACCTCAATCATCTTAACGCTGAAAAATATCCCGCTCATGTCAGGGAGAAGGATCTCACTAATCAATCCACATAGGAACAGTTGTAGTGGTGGTGCAACTCCCAGGAAAGCGTCAATGTCTAGCTCCTTCCCTCAATAGGGAAGCTCGGTAGTACCAAAAATTTCCCACAAGCTCCTCTCTAGTGGTCTGCTTGGCATTGCACTCACTAGATGTCCTCTCATTGGCAGTCTGAGGATCTTCCAGATGTCCTCCAATGTCATGGTCATCTCCCCTGTGGGAAGGTGGAAGGTGGAGGTCTCCAAACTCCATCTCTCCATCAAAGCTTTCAATAGTGGTTTGTGTCCCCAAATGTTGAGGTATCCCAACATGTGTAGCAGGCATGTCTGCTCTAGAGTCGTGTGATCCTCTAGAGTAATAGCCTCTTGAGTAACCTCTAACACGACCGATTGTCTCTCCTTGGTCCTCAGGGACTCTATGCTCTACATCCATATCAACCAATCTCTCAGTCCTTTCTTACCATTTCTCTTCTACCCTTTCTTTTTTTCCCCTAGTCTGGTTTGGCGAATTGCCTCTATGTAAGGAAAATTTTCCTATTCCCCTTTTCCTGCACGTTCGCCTGTTCACTTCACACATTATCCCCTTCCTTGTCACAAGCACAAATTCTCCCTTTTATCCTAGAGGTGAACTCACATTCACCCCTTCACCCTATAGGAAAATATGCATTCACCTCTGTAGACCCTCTTTCCCCGAATGACGAAGTTGCATTCGCCCTTATATACTATAGGTGGACTCACATCCACCCCTTTAACCAGTTCCCTCTTTTGGGAAATTTTGTGTCTTCCCTTTTCCCTGAGGGGTGATTTTGCAATTTCCTCTCTATTGCACATCTGCTCTTGTGGGGTGGCATGCTTGCCTTTTCCCATTTTAGGTGATTCCGCAATCATCTATTCCTTGTTTCATTCACCCCTTCATAAGCAAGTTCGCTTATTTCAAAGAGAGGCGATTTCATAATCACCCCTCTCAGAGCACGTTTTCCCCTCTTGGAGCGCGTCCACCCTTGCGAAAGCTTGTCTGCCCGTTCCCTTTCACACAATCACCCCTTTGCTGAAAAGGTGAATATGTTTTGACAGAAAGGTGAATCTGCCTTCCCATGGTGATTTTGTTTTGACTAATCTACCTATCCCAAAATCAAAAACATGTGCAAAAATTGAAATTAAATCAGAAGGTTGGTTTTGGATCCTACCTATCAGGGTGGCACTCATAGATGGTAGAAATCCCGCACCTCATCCACTCAGTGAATCATCTCTCTATCGTCTACCATCTCACTCACCTCATCAGCTCTTGCTCTCGGTCACTCAATCACTCGATGACACATTTGAAAATGAACTTTGGTTGAATAGTAACTTTTCTAATTTACTATTTATACATTTTCATTTTTTCCCCTAATTAGCCTTGCTAATTTTTGGGTAATTTTTAGCATTTTTTAACCTTTTTAAATCCTTTTTCCCCCTTTCTTCTGTGGGCTGCCATTTGCACTCTATGTGTCCGTTTTCCTCCGTTCAAAATCTATTCTTCATGGTTTTTCGTCCTCTACCATGTGGTACCCTCTTTTTCTCCATATCGAGAAGTTGCACAAGGCCCCTTTTCTTCCCCATCTTCCCTCTCGAGGGGGAATACCTCACCACATTTTTGCATTCCTCTTCCCTATCCATTTTCCTATGATATTGAGGCATCTTCTAAAGTCCTTTCCTTCTATCAAGTCATCTGCACTTTATTTTTCTTCGAAACACTGTTATTCTGATGATATTTCTAAGAGGGGAAAAATGTAGACACCTAAATTTGACCACCCGCATATGGTCAAATTTTCTCTTGTATTCTTCTATTCCACATCCCTAAACCATATTAATTAAATAATTCATTATTAGGTTAATATTTCATCCTATTCCTAATGTTCTCTAAGGTGTTTGATTGATTAATTAAATACCTTACCTTATTCTTCTCTAAATTAAATAAATAGTCCAATTTATTTAATTTAGTCACTTCTCCAAAATGAATTAAAATCAATTTTTAATTCATTTACTTTCTCTCTCCTTGTCCCATCCTCCTACATTTTTACTAATCTTGATTAGCACACTTAATCCCTAGTTAGGGTGTGCACATTCCTAATCATCATCAGGGTCACATCTTCCAACTTTTGCAAGTGGATGCTTAATTAGGGTTAGTCCACCTAATCCCTCATTTGCACAACCTAAATCAATGATTTAACCCAACCTAATCCCCATGCCATTTATGGCATCTACCCTTAGTCAACCTTATTTATGACTTTCTCCTTTTAGAGAAATCATCTCCTCACCTTTTTGAATTTTAAATTCAAATTTATTTGTCCCATGAATTGTGAGGAATTTTTAATTCCTCACATCCCCCCATAAGGAATTTTTAATTCCTTTTCCAATCCCCATGAGGATTTGTGAGGAATTTTTAATTCCTCACTTGTCCTCTCATTGTACATATGAACAAGAAACTCCTTTAAGAGGAGATCTTTCCCATTCCCAAGGTACTTACAAGAACCTCCACCTCATTGCCATGTCACATCCACTTCAGTCTCCCATGTCCACCTGACCTGCAACATGTCTCCATGAGATGGCATGTGAGATCTCAAGCCATCCTATCCATTGATCTTCTACCCTAGATGCAATCTTGGCCATTCATTCCTTTAGAGGCCTTTTTCCTAAATATGATGAATTTGCCTCATTTTGACTATCACACACTTAGAGAATTTTAGCACTCTTGTACTCAAGCATTCTACCTCTATTATTGTAGCCATTTTGAGCACTCATCTTGCATCCAATCCCCTATCTAACTACACCATTGCATTCCTCATAAGATCACCTTCATTTTGAGCTAAATTGCATGCCATTTTGTCAACAAAGGAGCAGATGAAATCGACATCAAAGGGCCAAGCAAAGGAGACAACTCTAATAAGGTAATATTTATCTTTCATTGTTCACTTTGTTGGAGTTAAACTAGGCTAATCTTGATTCTTTTGTTTGTGTTCTTTCCTTTGCATTTCCTTTAATTGTTTTGCATTTTTAGGGTTAGAACACTTGCACAGACTAGGACTTATATTTTATCATCTATTTAGCAAAACTACTCTTGTCATCATGTTGTGATCTTGACCCTAAAATTAGTTTTTTTGCTCAATCTCTGGATGGGGCAACACATTAGCATTCCTTCGTCTGCTAGGGCATAATGGGGCATTAGGAAAATTAAGAAAAAATTAATTTCTTTTCCAAGTAGTATCGATTCTTTGAATAAACACAATGGGTACCTCACTTCAAAGAGGGGAAAAATGTAGACACCTAAAAATGTCTTGAATATATCACATACCTTTATTTTTCTTACTAACACCATTTTCTTCATAATTCACCTATTTTCTCCATTTAATTAAATAATGTCTAATTATTTAGTTAAATTCACCGTATTCTCCTATTAATTGAATAATTAACGTTATTTGATTAATTCATAATCATCATGCAAACCTTCTCCCTTTTGATAAAATAAAGCTAAATTATTTAATTAAAATTCCATTTTCTCTCTTTATTAAATAATTCCTAATTATTTAATTAAAGATTTTAATTATTCCAACTTGCACAATTAAATGGTTTCCTAATTATTTAATTAATTAATTTTCTTGCAATCCTCCAACTTGCACAAGGAATATTCTCAAGGAATATTCCCTTTTCAAATTCAAAGTCTTCCCTCCATATGAACAAGATCTCCAACATATTTTCACAAATTAAGGGATATTGTTGAGTCTCTCATGGATTAAGAACCCTTGATCTAATCCTTGATCTACACCTTATGGATTATCATCCACTTGATTAATCTTTGATCCACACTCATCTCCTTAATCTTCTCCCATCCATTGATTATCATTTTCAATCCTGACCATTGATCATAATTCCTAAAATCTATAAATACCCCACCTTTCAACATGAATTCTATTAAAAATATTCATAGCACCCTTACTCTCTTGAATTGTTGAGTCATTCTTGAGCAATTTGAGATCATTTTGAGAGTATTTGTTTATCAACCACACTCAAATCAATCTTTTCATAATGGATTAGGAAAATTTGAGCACTCCACATCACTACATTACAAGTTTTTTTCCAATCCACAATGGGATTGAGATGTTTTACATTAGTTTAGATTTAATTGCTTTAAATTCTATCTTTAATGCTTTTGATTGAGTCTTTTAATATTGTTAATTGAATTCCATTGAGTATGGCTTCTAATTTGATCATTTATCTTGTTAATTTCTTTAATTTAGTTGTTATTTGATCAATTGAGCTAACCATATACAAGCATTAGGCCAATCTAACTAGTAAATAACAATATAATAATGATAATATGACTTAATTAAGAGTTGAGATATCCACAACCTAACTACTCATAAGCCTATGTACTCTAATATTAAGGGCATAACATGCCTTCTCTCTTCAAAGAAGTATTGTCCTCAATGCTAATCAAGTTTGGATTCTTTTGAATGAACTCCTCGTCCTCCCATGTGGCATATTCAATTTGTAAATTCTTTCATTGGATGAGATACTGAGGACTTGAGTGTTATGGTCCTTAGCATCTTTGTGTGTTTTTAAATGATAAACTCTTGTTCTAATATGATTCTTCCTTCTTCATCGACTCAAGTAATATTGTTTGAGTAGGAATATTATGCCAAATTACATTATTCAAAAAAGAAACATGAAAAATTGGATGTATATTTGTTGTTGGTGGCAATTCAAGCTTGTAGGAAATACTACCTATCTTTTGCATGATTTTGTATGGGACATAATATTTTGGGGACAACTTGTTATTCTTTGTCTATTTTTTTAGTGGTATTTTCTTGTAAGGATACAATCTCAAGAAAACCCAATCCCCAATGTCAAAACTTCTTTCACTATAGTGTTGTTATGTCTACTACTTCATTTGATTTTGTGTCATGGCTATATTCTATTTGATTCTTGAAAGTACTTGTTGATGAAGCATGTGGTCCTCCACAATGTGAACTCTTGGTGACACCTTCAATGATGATATAATAGAAGGAGGATGATATCCATACAGTGTCATAAATGGAGACATTTTTTTATAAAATATGAAAGGAAGTGTTATATGACCATTATTCTAGTGGTATCCAATCTACCTATTGAGAATATTTATCTAAAGTAAAACAACGTATATATCCTTCCAAACATTTATTAAAACAACCTTAGTTTTCCCATTAGATTGAGGATGTTTTTTATTAGGTAAGCAGGGATTTTGAAAGGACCTTGATCCCTTCTACATCACTAAAGATTCAACAATAAGAATAGCATGACAAGGAACAACAACAACCAAACCCGAAAGAGAAAAAAGGAGGAACATGCAACATAGCCTTCAGAACAAGCCATCAGGCCACATAGCAAGCTGCAACACAACAACCAACCTAACACCACCCCAAGGGTGGACAAAACTAGATGAACAAAAAACCAATACAAACAAGTTTTAATAGGGACTTGAACCCCAAACAACCTTCAAAACATGCCTTACAACTAGCAAAATAGGCCAGTTGGCCACCCCGTAGGCTACAAAAACAACACCCAAACATCCAAACCACTAACAAGATAGGCCTCATGATCGGTAGAACAGGCCAACAAGCCACCCACAAAGCAACAATATCATATGTGGAATAATTTGATCCCATCAACGCTCCTTGAAACAACCATTCTATGGAAAATTTGTCACTCTGATTGATCTTATGTGAAAGGGATCTATGACAAACATTGCTAAAGTGAATGTGCATAAAGGTGAACAATTTGTTAATGCCTAAAAATTAACTTAAAAGACATGCAACAGGAACAATAAAGAGAGAGGATTATAACACAAAACAAAGAGAGAGGAGAGGACACAAGATTGATTATAGAGTTCGTCCGAGTGGACTACGTCTTCGGTTCTATCTCAATTGAGTGACCAATCTATTAACAATGCTCTAAATGCAATACAATTTCTAAAAAGAGCCTCTCGGAAACTGCTTTACAATCTTCTATAGCTTGTCCACAAAGTCATGGTACAAAATTTCCTCACTCAAACCACCTCGTATAAAGGCTCTCAAAGCCACAAGGCTGATTTATAAAGAACAAGAAAACGACTTTTCCTAAAGGCTCTACTACAAAATCAAAGCAATATTACATCAAAAATCCTATATTCCTCCTCAAATTCTCTCCTCACTTGGATGCTTGAGAGCATTTTTAACTTGGAGAAGAATTGTAGATTTGTATAAGCTTTTAAAGCTTATTTTGTAAAGAGATCATCCTTCTGATGACATGATTAGGGTCATAGGTGAGAGTTGTTTTCTTGAATCCTTTTGTAAGGAGAAGGCAGTTCTTTTGTAACCTATGAGAAGGTCCCCACATCTTTTTGGAGAAGGAATAGATCGATTCATTTTCAAGCTAATTCAGAGACGTAGCCAATACCGGTGAACTCCGTTATCAACTTGCTCCTGTTATCTATTTTGTGTGTGTTATTGCAATTACTTAACTGTTGAAGAGCTCAGTAGATTAATGATTTAAATTTTCACATTGGGTTTGAATCATTGATTAACGATCTTATTTTAGATTTGGACTTTAGTAAGTCAATTTTACAAATCTAACTAAGTGAGATTAGTTGAGTAAGTGCTTGCTAAAGTTTACAGATCACTGAGAGCCATAATTAGTGGTAGTATTGGAGGAACAAAGAGCCCCAAACCACCTGAAAACATCAAATCCCATCAATATTCCACAAAAGAACCATCCTACTTCAAGCCTGATACTAAGAGAAACCAATTCTAAACCATAATCAACATTAGTACTAATAGAGCACAGAGCCCCCATCGAAAAACTTGTATCTCCACATCTATAGGAGAAAGCATAACCATGCAACAAAGTCTCCCAAACAACAAAAAAATTAAAACACCATCCCCTGCATATAAGTAGGTTCAACACATCAAGACCCCTTTCCAAAAAAGGGGAGTGAGGGAGCCCAACAGAACACTGACGAGCAATAGCCAACCCAAAGCACCACCCAACCAAAAGCACCAACTCAATCTTTGCCTCAGAAGGAGATAGCTCCCCTCTAGAAGTAAGGATGAAGTGAAAACCAAAACCACAAGTGACACCCTTCTCCTACATAAAAGGGCTCCACCTCAAAAGGAACAAACAAAAGAAAAGGTAGCTTCCTAGCATGGCCACAACATCCAACTCCACCTCAATAGGAGAGTGCTCCACCTTTGAAGGAGCAATCTTCACCTCCATAGAAGACCTCAGCTGTAGAACCCAACAGGAAGCCGAAACACTAGTAGAAAGAGTAGTCACCTCATCCCATGGCAGCACTAGCAACTAGAACAAAAAGGAAGCTATTGAAAGCATCTCAACTAAATCACAAGAAAATAGACTTCCACGAGCCTTCAAAATGAACATTTAGAATAGCACAATGATAAGAAAAAAGATAATAACATGAGCAGAAAGAAAATCCAGAGAGGAAGAAAGCTCAAGCAACAACAACTCAATTTTGAGTAAACAAATCAGAGACAAAAACAAAGAAACTAACAACCCATATAACAACATAGCCCAAGAGCCAAAGACTAGAAACAACCCAGTTGGCAGAGGGGCATAAAAGGAACAACCTTCCAAGAAAACAAAAAGAGAAGAAAAACCCCCAACAATCAAAATAAGGGGGAGACCACCAGAGTGCTTAAGGAAAAGTAATAGCTCTCCCCAAACACTAAACTAAAGCCACCAAGGAAGGGAACATAACTGAACCCACCAGGGGATAATCAAAGGCCAGGGTTGGCACAGGGAAACCCCAACACATAAGGTGTCAAGGCCAATGGAAAGACCTGCACCAAAAACCAAAAGACCTCCCTTAGTAAAAAGAGGGACACTAGGCCATAATAGAAAAATAGAGGACACAAACCCATACCAGTCCTCACAAAAACGCAAATGATGAAGCACTACAGGGGAAGGCACAAACCCAACACAAGATAGAAGTAGAAGAGACTATGCAAGACCTTAGTAGAAGCTAAATTCCCCTAGCCAATGCATAATTGGCCCATCAGAAAAGAAGTCGTTACCAGGGGCAGACAAGAAACGTCTAGCTAGAGAGCGAGGAAGAGTCAAAACTAGCAAATAGAGAAGCACATAGAAAGGAAGACCCCTCATACATTGCATTGAGAAAGGAGAGAACACCTTTAGCTCATAAAACTACAAGAAAAAAATGAAAACACGAAAGGGATGGACAAACTTCCATCACCACAACCCATAACTAACATCCACGATAGGCCCAATGGACATAGCCACCAACTAGAGCCAACGACATAACAAGATCAATTGTAGACCATTTTGTAAAGGTAAAAGAATCCCCCTCAAAACAAAGGGACGATCAGAGGAACCCCCCACACGAACCCAACACAACATAACCATGCCTCCAAACTGCCAGGAACCCCGAAACATCATCTCAAATTGAGGATGTTATGAAGAACTATGAGTCAATTAAGTACCCAGACATGAGAATAAATATGTCCAAAAGTTACTAGTAAATATAGGATCATGGTCATTGACAATAATCTTAGGTATACCATGTAGCTTTTGAATATCCTCCAAAAATGATTTTTCCACTATACTTGTTGTAAAAGGATGTGATAATGAAATAAAATATACATATTTAGTAAGGTGATCCACTACTACCTTGATGACATTCGTACAATTAGATCTTGGAAAACCTGTGATGAAGTCCATGGAGACCTCTTCCCAATGTTGGATAGGAATAACTAAGGGTTGCAAGAGACCAATTTTTTAATTCTCTTCCCTTTATTTCTTTTACAAACCAAACATTCTGCCACAAATTTTTGAACATCCCATTTTAGCCCTTACCAAAAGAAGTCTTTCTTGACCTAATGATATGTCTTCAAAATTCTTGAATGACTGCCAACTGGAGACTCATGAAGCTCTATGAGTATCTTTTGTTTGAGAGAGGAATTCTTGTAAAGACACAACTAATCTTTATAGCACAAAGTATCTCCCTTCCAATAAAACTTATATGAACTAGTAGGATCACTTTGTAATTGTTGAATGCAATTACTTGTAACAAAATCATTCTTCCACTCTACTTTGGCTTCTATTGTGCAATCTTCTTGTAATATTGAAATGACACACAATAAAGATTCATCCTTCTTATCCTTCCTAGATAATGCATCTACCACAATATTTTCCTTTCCTTTCTTATACACAATCTCAAATTCATATCCCAACATCTTAGTGACCCATTTTTGTTTCTCTTCAGATGATAATCTTTGTTCCAAAAAATATTTTAGGCTATCATGTACTTTCTTAACCTCGAAGTGTCTACCCATTAGTAAGGCCTCCATTATTTTACTACATGAAGAATATCTTCTTCCTTAATTTGAATTTGATGATAACCCGATCTAAGATCTAACTTTGTAAAATACATAGATCCATTCAATTCATCTAGAAAATCATCACCACAGGTGTGAAATAAGCACTTTGGCTAGGCCTGATAATTCTTGCCTCTAGCATCTCCTCAATAATATTTTTGAGCTCACTTTTATGTATATATGGATACCTGCAAGGACTAATGTTGGGTGGATGGATCCTTGGAACTAGTTCTATGGAAAGATCTTGATCCCTCTTAAGAGGAATTCCTTTAGGAATATATCCAAAAACCAATAAGTGATGATCAATAGTTGCTCATAAATCTAGATAGGTTGTAGCATTAGATTGATAGGCTTCTAATGAACATAATTGTTTCAAAAATCCATCAGCTCCTTTCTTAAGAAACTTATACATTTGATGAGAGCTTACCATTTATGGGGACATTTCCTTCATCCCTCTTATCTCTACTATCTTTCCTTCTGATTAAAATCTCATGAATAACTTTCTTGTAAGTTCATCTATATATATTTTTTAAGCAAAAGACAAGAAGCTCAATATATTTATATATAATAGATAATTACATTTTGAATTACAGAGCCGAAGGGGAAAATGCTCCAACATTTAGATGGCCAAGTGCCATAATTTCAAGATAAAAAAATCCAAAATGCTCCTATGTAGATGGTCGATGGTCATGGTTACGTAATAGCTCATAGGGGAGCTAGTTGATTGTAATGTGTGATAGAAAGCACATAACCAACCTAAATAGTGGACATAGGAGGCTAAAAAATCACATTATATGATCATTCACATATTAATCCAAGGACTGCTCGGATTCGACTTTCTACACTAGTGTTGCTGGGGTTATTGGGGGTTCGGAGATGTGTGAGAGTAGGAACAGCAGGGCCCTACAAACTTTGTAGATTTTGTCACGTAGAATTGTACCAAGTTCTTTCTTGTGGGCCAGAAGAGCCTCGTCCATCTCCATCTCATCTTGAATTTGCAGTGCTCGTTTGAATGCTATGTAAGCACACATATAGTCAGAATTATTTTTCCAAGTCTTTATGTTTGAAAAGACCCCCAACCAAAACCTTGCTGTTGTAAAGGTCATATGCTCGAATTGCATTGTTGAGGGAGTGGCCCATGAAGTATTTGTCATGAACAAAATCTACCGCTAACTGTGTATCTAAACCATAAGTCTGTAATAAATCCATAGCATTGGATAAGAAAATGGATGCTACCTGAGATGGGTATAGTAGGCAAGGCAAGCTCTGTAGAATTTGTTCCCCTACGATGACCCTTAACGCTATTTCCACCCTTGCGTAGTTAATTTTAAAGACCCTCTTCAGCATCCCAAACATGTAAGCACCTAATCTAGGATATTCCTAATTGGGAATTGGAACAAGCACCCGTTGGTTGAATGAGCCAAGCTCCATGGAGGTAGAGCACCCAGGTAAAGGTTGAATAGTGAGTGCAATAATTTTTGCGCAGAATAGACCAAATGGAAGAGATAGTTAGCATGCCATTAAGAGAAGATTTTGGGGTTTAAAAAGAAAGCCACACATTTGACTCTCCTGACTTGGCTTAACTCCAGATGCTATGAGAATGACACCCTGGCCACTAATCATTAAGACGATTGGGAAATAATGGGAGACAAATAGTTATAATGTCAACCGTAAAATCTAGCGCCTCCAACCCTTGCAGAGTGTACTAATAAGATTAAGTGTGATCTTTCACATGAAACAAATCGTGTGACATCGTCGTTGGGACCAGTCGAAACAGCCAATGTGGGTTCGCATGTGGTTACCTATCAGCACATTTAAACACACTTGTCAGTAGGATCCCCTCATAGGGATTTGGTTTCCAAGATGACAATTGAGAAGATGGAATGGTTCGAAAGAAGTGCGTCATGGGAAAAATGAGTGATCAAATTGGGTGAGTCACAAGAAAAGTTTGTTAGGCCGTCAGCAAGACAGTTAGCCTTCCTATAACAGTGTACAATTTGGAAGATGTTAAAGTTTTGGATAAGAGGGATAAATTTTTGTAAGATGTAATTTAGATGCCAAGATGTGGATATTATTTTCATGCAGGAATTTATTACCTTTAGTGAATCGCCTTTGATTAGAATGTTGTTGATATTATTCTCCTTGTCAAGAATCAGACCAGCTAGGAGAGCTTGAGCTTGAGCTTTTTTGTTTGTGCCATTTGATAGTTTTAATGTCAAGGTAGCTAAAACAACATCCTTGTGGTTCCTTATCATGCAATCTTTTCCAGATATTCTTGGATTACCACGGGAGGCTCCATTGTAATTAAGTTTCCATACACTCGATTGAGGAGGATTCCAACAAATTAGTGATCTATTGATCGGGTTAAGCTTGGATGTGGGGATGGCTCTTGGTGTAGGTAATGAGATAATCTACCATGAAGCTAACATCTAGGAATCCTATGATGTGAAGAGTTTTCTATTGACAAATTCCTAGAGTTTTTGAACATGTGCCATCACTGCTTTTGAGATTTGAATTTCCAATTCTTGAAGTATTGTTGTTACAGAGTTGGTTTATTTCTTGAAGATCCTTTTGTTTCTTTCCCACTATATAGTCCATATCAAGAGAGATGGAGATACTAGCCATAGGCTTGATAAGAGGGATGCTTTGGAGAGGATAGGCCAACTATTGAAGACATGAAGAAGAGTGTTGCCAATTGGGGCTTGCTAAGTTAGTTTGGCTTGAAGCCATTTCCACCATGTTTGGGAAAAATCACATTGCAAGAGTAGATGATCTGTGGATTCTACACATTTGTTACAAAGAACACATGTGAATGACTCTGTGATTCCCAAATTTTCTAGTTGGTCACTTGTCAAGATCCTATTCTTAACTGCCAACCATATAAAGGCATTTTCCTTAGGGATGGCAACATTGTTCCAACAAAGCTTATGCAACCCTTTTGCACTGTTTGTGTTTGTACCTACCATTAGTGACCTGTAACCTTGCTTAATGTTGTATGCACCTGATTTTCATGGGGCCTATATCAATTTTCCTTCCTTTGGAGAAAGGTGAATTGGTCTTTTGGCATGTTGGTTTAGGAGAAAGAAGTTCATCTATATTGTTCTCAATGTAGTAAGCTATTATACTCCCAAAAAAATATCTGTTACACCCATGGAAAAAACATACATTGGGCTATCAAGGTGATAATCTCCCATGGATAATTTAATGTTATGACATTTTCCATAACAACTAACAATACCGGCATATGCAATTAAGACCTAAAACTCTAAAGCTAGATATATTAAACAATTGAGACAAGTAACCAACTTTTTGTTGATGAAATTATGAGTACTACCTGAGTCGATCAACATTGTTACTTTTCGCTTCTTTAAGAATGGACCAGTACCTTGAGAGTTTGTGGGGCACTCAAGCCTAAGAGTCTATGACAAGAAATTATTGGTTGGCAATAATGTGATTCATCATCTGACTGCCTATCACCCTTTAATATTGGTTCCTCCTCTTCTTCCTCACTCATACCTTCAATATAAAACAATTTATTTTCACTACATTTATGTCCTAAATTATATTTTCTATCACAATTGAAACAAAAACCTTTTTTCTCTCTTCTCCTCACTTTGTTGTGGATTCAACCCAGTAGGTTGAAGTAATGAATGTATAGGAGATATTCTTTCACTTATGTTTACAATCCCTTGTTGCCTATTGGCCAAAAACTTCTCAGCTTGTTTTTCCATAAGTATCATTTGTGACAAGGATTGTGGTCGGAACAAATGCACCTCATATTTATGTGATCCTTTAAACCTCCTAGAAATAATTACTTCAAATTTTCTTTTGTCACATTATCCACTCTTGAATAAAGGGTTTAAAATTGTTTAGTCCTTGACTGTATCTATTTTATTTAATTTAGTGAGTTGGCAAAAGTAGCTATCCATAAAGTTATCTCCATAATGGGTAGTAAATTCCTCTTGAAAAATTGACCATGTGACCACAAAACCTTTCTTTCTTCTCTCATCACATATCCAATTATACCAAATAAATTGATCTAGTTCCAAGTATAATAATTGCATAACCACCTTTTTTGACTAGGATCATGATGAAGATCAAATAATTGCTCCATTTGGCAAGTCAAATTGTTGGATCCTTTCCATCAAACTTTCTCATATCCAACTTGGGTATGAATTGTCTAGGCATAAGAATATTAAAGGGACAATCATTCTTGAAACATGAATCAAGCCCAAATAATTTATGTCAAACAAAATCATTGTCTTCCACTTTACCAGGTGAATCTTCTCCCTTATACTTCATACCATGAATACATTATTTTAATTCACTCATATCCTTCCACATGTTCCTTTTTTATTGACACAATTTCTTCAATCGTCTTCTTATCTAACGATAAAATTTCACCCTTGACTTTGTTGATTTCCTCATTAGGGATAATATTCTCAATTTTGATCTCATCTTTATCTCAAGATTTCCCAGGTGTGGTAACATTCTTTTTGCCTCTTATTGCAGTCCCCACCATGATGGTTGAAAATAATGTTTTAATAAATCACACAAATAAATTCAAAATACTCTAAAAGTTTTATTGTAACTTATTATCCCAAAAAAATCTCTCAAAAATTAGGTGCTTTGTAGCCTTGAGAGTGACTTTTTTGGAAACCCTGATTTTGCAATAAATCACTTAATTATACTTCAATTTATTTGTAATTTGGATTGTAGCTCCTCTTCTTTAAAAACCACTAAAAATTAAGAACCAATTATGTAGAATTTGAGAGATTTGCACTTTCTAAATAAATGGGGCAAAAACCCTAATTCTACAATAAATCACTCAATTCTATTCCAATTTCTTTGAAATCTTCACTGTAGCTTCTCAAGAATATGTTCATAAAAAACCCTTTAAATTTTTTTAAAAAAAATCAGAAAAATTTGAGAGATATATGCTACCCAAAATGACCTCCCATATCATGCTCTAATACCACTTGTAATGAAATAACTTGCACAATAGGAGAATATGATGGAAATGTGTAGCAAATACTTGATAATAACTAAGAATAACAAGTCACTTTAAGGGGGAAAATCTCTAAATATCTCCAATGAGAACATAATTCACAATATGATGAATGTAAATAAGATTCCTACCTCCTATATAATATCCTATTTATGTCTAGGATATCACCTAGGATGACTTAGATAACCATATACAAGCCTAAAGATGACCTAATTAACTAAATAACTATATAATAATGATAATATGACTTAATTAAGAGTTAAGATAGCCATAAGACAATTATTCATAACCCTATGTACTATAATATTAAGGGTGTAGCACCCTATTCCTTCAGGAACCTGTAATTACATATGAAATCCAATGCAATGCAATGTGTGAAACAAATAATTATACTCAATTTTTATTGTAACATCCTTGAGGATAATTTTATTTGCAAAAAATGAAGTTGTTTCTCATCATCTACCATCCATTAAAGCCTCATCACCTTTTGGTGTGATTTTCAACCACACATAGTTTTTATATAGAGGGATTGTTGCTACCACTATAGGAATGTTGCTTAGCATAATTATCTACTATGTTTTGTGTGGCCTGTCCACTTGGAAACTAAACAAAACAAAAAAAAATGGATTGGTGATTATATTGAGGGAGTATAGACATGGCAAACAAATGAGGGGTTTTGTGTTCTATTATATAAGTGGTAACGTAGACTCTTGATGTAGGAGCATCCAAGGGACGAGCAACCCACATCATCCAAAAATATTTCAATTTGGTTTCTGGTTTTGATTTGATTTTCATTTCAAATTGCAATTTAATTTTAGATCTATGGACCGTGGAAGTTGAGCAAAGTGACATTATTATCATTTCATTTAAAGAATTTCATATTGTGATTTATATCTTTAAGTTTTGATTGTTCATTTCAAGAAAGTTTTGATTGTTCGTTTCAAGAAAGTTCATTGATTGTTCGTTGCAAGGAAGTTCAATTGATTCCGAATGGTTGATTATTGCAAGAAAATGAACAATTAATCTTTATTTTGCCCGGTGTAATTTCTTCCTGTAATTTGATTGGAAATTTGACTTCGATTAAACCAAGTGATTGATGGTTTTTGTTGTTAGATAGGGGTCTACACCTGTAGAAGGGGAAGAGGTGAGGTAGTGAAGGGGCGTAGGATTAAGTCAGCACTGCCAAGAGAATGCAGATGATATGGTAACAAAAAAGAAGAATAGGGGTCATGGATATGAGAGGAAGCCATCTAAGGAAGAAGAGGTGGCCAAAATAAAAACTATACAGAATAGGCCAGAGAAAAGCCAATGCAGGAAAAGAGAACATTGACATAATGCACGCATAAGAGAACATAAAAGAAAAAAGAAAAAAATTATGCAGAGGAAACAAAAATAGGCTGCACCCCATTTGAACGTGGAAATATGAATGCATATTGGAAAAGCGAAGCAGAGTAGAATAAGAAGAAAAAGGAGGAGGTCATGGTTGGGAGGAAGAGGTAGTGAGCAGAGGAATGTTGGAGGGCACGAGTATCGAGGAGTTGATGGAGTATGGAGTGAATAACACGCAATGAAAACAAAATTGCTATGAATGGAAGAGGTGAATAGAGGGTGCACAAGGAAGTAGTTTGAGCCAAGAGTGATGAAGAATCAATATACAGAGGAACCATAATTGCAGATGGAAGAGGATTGCATAGAGAATTTGGAACTTGAAGATTGTTCAAGTCTGGTAGATGTAATTGATTGTAGACAATGGACTATGAAGTCAATACAATTGATTAAATTGCCTCCAAGTTCTAGTGTCATTTAAAATTGAATTGTTTAGCAGAAATTTTCTAACAATCTGGTAAGGTTCTTGAAAATTGAGCCGCATCAACACTAGAGTTAAAGGAAGGGGATCTAGTCAGGCATTGAACCTCAATTTAATAGTCGTTCTTGCATGTCATACAAAAATTTGATGACAGTTCGGTTATTTAATTGATGTTTATAAACCAAAAAAATTCAATTTATTTTTAATTAATAAAATAAAAGAACTTTAATTGTTTTTATACTTTTTAGTCTTTTTCTTGAATCTTGTATAAATTTCATCATTTTGTAATTAATTTTCTTATTATTTAAATTTATATTATTATTTATAATTTAAATTAATATAATTTTTTTAATAGGAATTATCATTTGTAAAAAGTTAATAAACAATTAAAAAATATTTTAATGTATAAATCTTGAAGATATAGGGGAGAGGGGTCCATAGTAGGGCAAGGACCAATAGTAGGGATAGAAGTAGATATATATGGGCCTCACAGTGGAGCATTTAATATCCACTTGCAAAACACTTTTTTCCAAAAAGTACATAATCTGACAAATCTTGTGATGCCACATTAGCTAAACATGTTCAAGAGACACAATGCCCTACTATGGGCCCCTATGTGGTTTTACAAAAAGCATGCTAATGTGGCATCATATTTGATGATGTGACCCTATAAATAATTTTTTTAAACATACGAGTTGGCAAGTAAATTGTTGTACAAAATTGAGTTTTTTGAAATCATATGTTATGGGCCCCTCTCCCCTAATTGTCTATATTTAAACTAAAAGCTAACTTCTCAAAAGAATGAAAGTGTTTTCTCTTATTATTTTTCAACTAAGTTACCAAAAACAATAATACATTAAACATAAAATAAACAAACAATGTAAAAGGTGAAGAACCCTTGATTTTGTTTTCTTCCATTATTTGATATACTTCATTCCAAATTACATCATTAAGCTAGGGCCATTTAAAGATATGATACTCTCATTGATGTATCTAATGCACATCCAAAACCAACTTTGATGTTCTAATTTCTTTGATGATATTTTATTTGGAAATTTTATTTCACAATCAATAGTACTTGTAGGAATAGTAAGTACAACTTGCCATAACTTCATCATATGGGGATAGTTTTTATGTCAATATTTTATGTTACAAAAGACCATCCATGCATATTTCATCTTGAAATTCTCACAACTCAAATGCAATGAATTAATAAAAGAATTTTTTAACTACTTTTTACAACTACTAACATGAATTATGTATATACATTCATTTGACATTATTTAAATTATATGTTGTAAATTTGAAGAAACTTAACAAATTATAATCTAGTGACTAATCCTTCTTAATTATCTCTCTAATCATAAATTACTTTTGTAAATCAATGATTACTTTTAAAACAATAGAAAAGACAACAATATTAAAGTTACTAATACAATTAATAATTAATTCTAATTTAATATACTCAAAATTCTTGAAAGTATTCAAGATAATCTTATATTTTAAGAGTTTAAAATATTCTTAAAATGTATCTAAATATATATATTTATATATTTAATCTAAAATTAATATTTATCTATTGTAACATACCTTTTTTTAGCTAAAGATATTTAAAAAATATTAACAATCTTATTTCACTTCTTATTGTTTGAGACAATCAATTCTAATATATTTATATATACTAAAAAATTATAGTACAATAATGATAGGTACATTTTTTATTGATCAAAGCTATTTATAAGAGGTATACTTTGAATTATCTAATGTGCATCAAGTGTGTTGCACAAACGGTTTCCATTGCACCAAAAGATCAACCTATTATTGTCCAATACAACCACCATAGTTAATGAATCCACAGGAGGCAATTAAGCGATGTAACAAACCCAAGTGTTGTACTACACAACACAAGGGACCAAGGGCAGACACCTTGCAAAAATCCCCCCAACACAAGTGAGGGATTTGAGCCCATGAGCCAAGCTTTGATACCACTTGTTGAATGCACAAGACAATTGAGAGGGGGGGTGAATCAGTTGTTCATTAAAACATCAAACCTTCATTAATATTCAGATCCATAATAACCTTATTAGCCTTTAATAGATATTAGAGTGCTTTATCATTTAAGAAAATAATTGAAACAAAAACATAACAACACCATAAAAAACAATTGAAGTTGAAACATAACAACACCATACACAATAGAACACCAGATTTATGAGGAAAACCCAAGAAGGGAAAAACCACGATGATGATTAACTCACAATATAAAGTAATTGCAACACTAAATACAATATGCTCACTTCCCAAAAGAGAAGAAGGGATCACTGCCAAATTACATAAAGATCATGAAGAAGGAAGATTTTTACAATGAGAAATCCATCTCAAAGCAACAAAAAGGTTTCACCACTAGTACATTTGCACTCTCTCTAAAGAATGTAGACACCTTCTACCCACTACTTCCAATAGTCTTAGTCATTAAAGATCACATTGCACTTCACACTTTCATACTTCACATCACACACACTTCATTCATACATCCTCCATCAACTCAACACACATATATACCCATCGCAACCTTGAAAATAATTTACAAGGCTGACTATATACACCTCAACCATGCAAATTCAAATTAGGTCGACACTAAGCATTCCCATGGTGGAGAGGAATGAAAGAAGACCACATCACAACTTAACTTGTGGACCTAAATCCACTCATACATGCCATGCCATGCTTCTACAAACACCAAAGAAAATCCAGAATTAGTGTAAACACCTGAGGTTAGTTGAACCTATGTAAACACCATTAAGCATTTAAGTACACACTTCATTCTATCAAAGACAACTCATGAACCACACACAAAACTCAAACACAATCTGGAATATTCCATAAGCACCTTGAAATCTAATAAATTCCTTTGCAACAACTTTCACCTAAAGAACATACTCCTCTTGTACACCTAGTTAACTTTCCACATATTGCAACACATGAATCCAACCTTGTGGAATACCAAAATTCAAAAAAATTAGACTAAATATATCTATATTAGCAATTTAAGCATACCCTTAGATCCACAAGACCAGAAACTACACTTTGGAGAAATGCAGAGCAAAACCATTTCTCTCAGACAACACCACTTTCACAGTTCACACACTGGTGAACACAACTTCTTTACACAATGATAAAGGACAAGAAACTCTGGATATAAACCCTCTAAACACCTCTTCAATAAACATATGCAAACCACATAAGTAGATCTTCAATATAGAAGAAATGCAGAGCAAAAACCAGAACACTACTATGCTACACTGAACACTCTTTACCACACTATTTCCTCTTCTATTCATTTTTTTTCATTTAAGAAATTGAAAACCAAGCACTACAAACATCATCTGCAACACTTTCTCATCACCACCAAACCAATTGCAATACAACAATTCAACTATGTAAACATGCTTATCAAGGCAACACTAGAGGTTGACACCAATGCAACTACTAATGAAAACATGATGCAACAAATCAAAGTATCTCAAAGGTTGACATCAATGACAATGTAAATTACAATCTTCCAACAATCTCCCCCTTTGTCATTGATGGCAACACACAATATGAAAAATCACCAACAACAAAAGCAACAACTATGATCACCAACACATATTGTACAATAGTGCACACTACCCCCCCTTACACAAGCAACTATCCTTTCCAATACTTTCTCTTTGTCCTCCTTACTTCATAAGGATTTTTAGTTAAATATCTCCCCTTTTGACATCAATGGAAAAGGGAAACATCCCCTTTGACATCAATCACACATGGATTTGTTGACATCAATGAAAACACAAACTGCACAGACTTTCAACAAAGTGGACTATGTGAATAATTAAGACAAAATAATTATGCAAATAACTTCTCATCTACAAAATATCCACAAAAATATTGAACATTTTTGTCTTTTCTATCCCTCATATTTGGATTCTCAAAGGCGATGTTTGTCCATGAAAATAAACTTGGTTATTCTAAACTCTTTCTCTTATGGAGGCACAAGTGTTGGTGCACTTAATAACGCATTAAGAATATTTCTGGTTTCATACACTTTTTTAAAATTTTCTTAAGTATTGTAATCATCTAATATTTTTTAAAAATTGTGTATGTTTAATGTATATATAATATATCAACTCACATATATGTATGTTTACAAATAGATATATAAAAATATCAAGAGATATCCATATCAATAGATTTTAAAACTTGTATATTTAATATTTAATAAAATATTTAATATTTACTTAATATTTTATTTTTAAATTAACTACCTCACAAACTCTGCTAACCAAATAGCCAAAAAAGAATCCTCCAGAATAGACGATTAGCTGAAACCATTTGACATTTCTTGTCAACATAACACACAATAGAGTCATCACCTGATAGAGTTGCCAAGATTTCCTCCTCTAGTCATAGTATCTAGTGGGCTCATGTTGATGTTAGAACATATATCTCAACTATTGTTATCACTTTACTTAATTAGACATCACATAACTTTTAGTCTTGACATCTTAGTGATTATGGAGCACAATGAGATGATGAATATGTGCAACCATCATAATGAAACAAATTTATCTAGGAAAGCTTAAATCAAGGACATCACTTGCAAAATTTCTTTTATCTCACAATTATTGTGTTAAAAGATGCATTCCTGATATATATTCTCTTCTTTTTTTCCCTTGAATGGTTTATTTATTTCATTCAAGGGGTTGGCTGAACTCTTCCATCCTATAAATTATACATGGCATGCTCTATGCATGCTTTGAATTGTCACTTATCCATGCAATTTATGAATATATAACATTAATTATTGAGATCTAAATTAATTTCATTATTTGTTGTTTTATCAAGGGTGAGCTGTAAGATATACAGTTAACAACTCATTCCTTGGGTTTCCAAGGCTAACATGTGTGTAACATTTTTTTCTTGTTCTTCCATATGATTTGTGTTGAGAACTTATGTATTAATGAAACTCAAGACATATTGAGTTAGGTGAGATGATTGGCATAAAAAAATGGAGGCTTTAATAACAAAATGCAAGAGTATGGGCATCAAAGACAAGGTACACAAGTTGTTTGGCATAATGGAAATAATTACGGTTTAAATATTGCTATGATAACATCACGTGCAAAAAAAAGATTTTTTAAAAAGGCTTTGGAGTCAAATTTTTGGATGCTTTAAAGCATCCTCCCTACCTACACTAAATGGAAGGTTTGGATGAGGCATGGAAATCCATCTATAGGTGAATGAATGAATGTGAACTATAATTCAAACACAAATCCAAATGCATGTCATATGTATATGATGTCAAATAATACAAAGAATATAAAAAATCATTTTCTAATGTAAAAATATACTACATAGTTGAGAAAGACAAAGGAAAGGAAAGAGGAACATAAAAAGAAGCAAATAGAATATAAGAGAGGATAAAAAGGAGAAGAGAGAGAGGGGAGAGTGAAAAAGAGAGATACGAAGAATAGAGAATGAGGAGATATATATGTATATAGAAATAGAGAAAATGTTAAAGAAGGATTAAAAAATAGAAGAAAAAGTAGATAGAATAAGATAAAATAGAGAGAGGGGGTTGAGGGAGGAGAAAGGGTTGAGAGAGACTGTTCAATTAATCACTTGGCACCAACAATCCAAAAATAACACTTATCTATAAAAAACTAGGTACACTTGAAATATATCATTTATGAAGGGATAAAGGTTTCAAAAAAATTAAGGTGAGAAATAATTAGGTAGATCTTTAATCCAATAATGGGAGAAGAATGATGTCGTTGTCGAATCTAATGTTGATGCTCCATAAAAATGGTCTTTGTACTTAAAAGGGAAAGTGGATTGTGTTGTGCCACACAAGGTAAGAGCATGGATTCAATGATAGTAGGGGAGAGGGGCCAGTAGTTGTGCAAGAAATTGTGATTATAATACCCAATCTTACCACATATTTATACTATATATTGTAAATAAATAGTCCAAATGTTGATCAAAAGTGGACCCATACTTCAACACATGAGAACCTCTAAATGTTATATAAAAAAAACTTAAATACATTCATGAAGAAGTGAAATAAGTATTTTTTGTCTCAAATAAAATATAATAACTATCTACTGGGTAAGTGCACCAAGATGGTTCCCAAAAAAGGGGCTTAAGTGGCCACTTTTTTTCTTCTGAAATCAGGAAATACTGACCTTGGACGTGAAATTGAGGATAGCTACACTCAAAATTTTTTGATGGAACAAAAACAAGGACTGCAGTGCTCCGAGTCTACTTTCTAAACTACTAATTTATTTTGAAAATGGTTGAGATTAAGGGGTTCAAAAGAGGGACACACACAAATTGCTATTGTTTCTGTCAGAAAAACATAACATAGCAACTCTTGTGTGACCCGAGCACGGTGGACTTTTTTGTAGTATTTTTAAAATCGCTCAGTCAAAAGTTAGATAACAGTATGTAGTAAGGACTGGATATTTTCTGATAATTTTTTAATGAATATTTGATTTTTTATTAATTTTCTAAGTGGGCACTTCCTAAAAAGCAGAATTTTGGCCGTGCTCCCCCTCAAATTTTTTGAAACTAATAGATTTTTTAAAATTTTATTTTTTTTAAAATTGTAGAATGGAGTCTAGTTTCTAGAAATATAATTTATTTCAAATTTTGATGAACGGTTAATTTATAGCGAAAAAAATACCAAACACTGCTTTTTGAAGAAAAACGGACATACAATCAAAAGAAATTATGGATGAAAGGTTTAACATTGTTAGAAAGTGAAAAAAATTACATCGTTGGAAAGCTAATAAAGAACCTAACATTACCCATGTCTTCGATTTTCTTGATATTGAACCAGATGCAATCTTGATGGTGAGCACGAACTCGATTATGTGAAAATTTGTTGAATTTGGAAAAAAACACGTCTCTGGTCTTTGGGAATGCCCTCCAAGCCTTTGGGTTGGTATTCCAAGGCAAATACCAAAGCTAAGGCTCGAGGATTTCCAATGCAAGATATAACGCGAGCGCGCTATAACGCGCATGCGTTATTTCTTGCTTTTCACATTTTTTGAAGAGTGTGGGAGAGGGTGGGAGAGATGGTTGGAGACTATGGGAGAGGGCTAAAGAGAGTGGTAGAGGGTGGCA